>MU223071.1:1111440-1153197 GCA_018584345.1 Thuja plicata | reverse complement strand
AGAGCTGCCAAAGCTTATCGGACAAAGATGGAAAAGGGAAAGGAGGCCAAATGATTTAACTTCCCCTCTTCTTTTCCGTTTCCTTTCCCTTGAAATTAGTAGTGACAGAGGTGGTTTCTTGCCATCTTTCATTTAGAGGGAGATCAATCGATTAAACTTCCTTTGTAACGGTCATCCCCTGGCTCTATATGTATGAATTTGAAAGATTAATGAAGGGTCGGCAAATTTTTGGTGTGGAATACTTGATGTTGCAGAGACAATTGAAGGTGTTTTATGTCAATTATTTTCTGTTCCAGTTAGTTAAACGGTTCTTTCTCTTAGTCTAAGTTACATTAAGAAAGAAAGGATGTTTCATTCTTTTGTGGCGAGGATGTGAATAAACCTTAGTAGGATGTGCTGTGGGATATTCAGGGAAGAGCTAGATAGAAGTTGTTAATGATATGATTCTTTTTCTTAATCTGAATTGCAATAGGAAGGAAAGGATGTTTCATTCCTTTGTTTTGAGGATGTTAATGAACCTCAATAGGATGTGCTGTGGGAGATTTGGAGAAGGATTCATTAAAAATTTTCATCATTTCATTTATCTCTCTGTTAGTAGTTGTTGTAGATTAGTTAGTGTTGAGTGTATGAATTCATAAGATGTGTGAGTTTTACAGCTTGGTTTATAGATTAGAAAGCTCTCCTTGCCTGGATTAAGTTCTGTTTAGGCTTAATTTAGTTTTCCTCTTCTACTCTCAGGTTAAGAGCATACCCTGTGTTAGTTTTAGGATCAAGACATAATTCATTGCATATCATTCCAAATGGGAGTTGTACCTACCAATTCAGAGAAAAGCCAGTAATCAGAGAGCGGCTTTTCAACTGTTGTAATCAGATATTGTTCATAATTTGGGCACTAAGAGTCATATTCCTAAGAAGTAAGAAAGGACAAATCTATTTACTAACAACCCTAAATGAGTTCCAAGAACAAAGCCAAATTCACCTAAAATAGGGCTACAAGCATTATGCCTAATTAGGTACTTTTTACCAATTAACTTGCAAAACTCCTTAACAAGTTGGAAAAATAGAAATGGATACTAATACCCTTTATCAAGAAACTAAATATTTTCTAGGTCTTGCTTCCCTAAAGTATTTGTACAATGACTCCTATAACCATGCCTAAAAATTAGGGTTTCTAAGCATTAGGCCTATCTGCACAAAGGAAATTGTTCTTGGAACTCTAAAATATCCACCCAATCTTCTCCTTCGAGTTGGGTCTCCTCCACACACCAATCTACCTCTCCAAAATCACTAATTGAAGTAATGAATTCTTTCAATCCATCCTATTAGCTCTGTAACTTTCTGTGATCCCTAGCCATGCAACTCTAGCTCGCCTAGGGCATCACATTGAAAATAGCTCCCATTCTTTCCAGGGCTCCTCCTTCACTATAAAATATGTACATGGAGTCATCTCCCTATTCCCAAAGGCCCGTGCAAACTCCACAATGGGAAGATGACTTATGACCCCATTTCCAGAAGTGGCTTGGTTCAGACCAGCGACTGGTTAGAAACAAAAATAATTTACAAAACTATCTAAATAAAAACCAAATACAAATCTACCACCACAAAGAATCTTAAAACATGCTACCCAAACATAATCAAGAGTTACAGTAAGTAATCTAATCCATGAAAATATAAAATGCTTAGAAATACAAGAACTGTAATTATTTCATTGATAACACAATTCGTAAAATAGCTTAACAAAATCATTCAACCTATTCAAAAGGTTGAGGGAGGTCTAATATAGGTGTCTAGATCCCTATCCTAATAGGTTCAGATAGTTAAGGAACCACTTTGTCTGAAAACACAATCTTGCAACAAATGTTGTCAATGTTGTCAATGACAACATTGACAACTTTTACATCTTTTCGGATCTTGACACAAAACATTCTCAAACACTATAAGAACTTAACCAATACCATAATTAGGCTAAGTAAACATCAAATAGGCCTTGTGCACCCCTACTATCCAATTTGACCCCTATATGGATAATGTTCACTATTACCACAACATTGGCCATATGGACCAAAAGAGCAACTTTGAACATTACTGAAAATAAAAGCACTAAAGACCTAAGTATACCTCCTCATCTAACTCCAAAAATCCTAGGACCTAACTTTTCCCATTATTCCCTAGTGGTTTGGCTAGAACCAATACAAGCACAAAACATTTAGAAGCCCTAGGTTACTTTCTATCCCTACCTAGGTGCTCCTACACCACTTTCTTTTAAGATCCTCAATCACCTCTTGTGCACTCTCCAACTCAAACTCAAGACTATCAATCTTGTTAGATTACTTGCAACTTTCCATAGTCATGATCTTTAATCTCACGTGGTTAAAACCTTATCTCAAGAGTCCAAGCTCTGATACCAATTATTGGGATAACTTTAGGAAAGTTATGTACTTAGAGGGGAGGGGTGAATCATTACCCTTAAAAATTTTAAGAATATAATCTGATCAATTATCGAGTTGAATACATTGCATAATATTAACATAAAGTAAATGAATCAAATCATAAAATCTTCAACACATAGCACAATGATATTGGTCACGCAAAAATCCTTTGTTAGAGGAAAAAATTATGGTGGGGATGACACCCAAAATCCTTCACTACTGAAGTATAAAGGTTGCACTGTTAGAGCTACAATGTTAGCTACTTCTAGTAGCTTACCCTATTAGGAATATGATAATTGGTTAAAAGTACAAAAGACTTATTCAGTCTACCTTGTTAAAGGATTTTACAATCTCTAATCTAAGAGATGTACCTAGTTAGAAGATTTAGAAAATATAAAGACCTGTTAGGGCCCACCCAAAAATAATATTTGTACTTCTCTAAATACAACAAAATTTAGTACAAAAATGTTTGATAAGAATGCATCATTCAAATGTTGTCCACACTAATTATGCTCAGTAACTCTGTTACCTCATTTTGCACTCACTAGCTTAGTATTATAAGCTCTTCTTCATTTTGTTTATGTCTCCTTCACTTATCTTTTCAACAACTTTAGTTATTCAACTTTAGTAACAACAACATCAACAACTTTCTTATTCTTTCAGTATGATCTCTTATACTATTTCTAGGCGGTTAACTATGATTTAGGCAGTTAACTAGATCTAGGGCATCATCATTCAACGGTAGAGATTAAGCAGTTAAAATTTGGTTGCATCTCCAATGTCTTGTGCCTTCTGAAACTTCATTTGTGGATCTATGTCATGATCATGTTCATTCATGTGTTTAGACTCACAATGATTTAACTAACGGTTACCTTGAATTATGTGCAACACTTCCTACTTGGTGTCTAGATTTAATGTATCTAAATTCAATTGAAATGATGGCTCTAGAATACTCGGTAACATACTTGTGCTCGATAACTGTCTTTTCATGACCCCGTATGTGTAGGGTGCTCGATGCTTTGATAACTGCTCGGTGCTCGGTGGCTATCTTGGTGGCCTTTACCGATTATTTCTTTTGCATTATGATTACTTACATGCTTTGGTTACATTCACCAATATGACTTTGCATAAAACTAATGACAACAAAATCAATTTAGGAGCAATATGTGTGTGTGTGTATACATATTGTAATCACATAAAAATGGTCACCTAAACCCTAGACCCCTAATCTCAGTCTCATATCAAGAAACCCTAATCTTGATAATTCTAAGTTCTAAACAAAACAAACAATTCATCAATTTCAAGCTATTCTCACCTGAATCCTAGGTCCTAATTAATCATATTAGTTGAATAATTAATTAATTTCTAAAAATGCAATACATTGGCAAATAAACCTTATGTTAATTATTTAATTGATATTTTAGATATATTAATTAAATAAAATTATAAATTTGTCAATTAAATAAAAAATGAATTAAATTAATTAATAAAAACTAAATGTTCATTTAAAATCAATGAAATATTTAAAAATGCATATTACATCATCCATTCCAGCTAACTAATTATCAAATTGGAAATAATCCAGTTCCACTGAGTTGACTGATTCTCCACAATGTATCATTTTGGAAACAAAGTTGTTAACTGAAAATAATTTTGGAAGTTTCCAAAAAGACTGAATCTTTCAACCAATCAAATTGCTTACACATGGATTGTGCTTCCTCAAATTGAATCATGTCCACTCTTTGGCTTTTAACCTCAACCGTTGATTCGACAGATTTTGTATAAAAGAGAAACTCTTTTCCTTCACAAAGGAAGTCAGTTTTTAGATAATGTTATTATGCAGTTTTCATTTCTGAAGCTTTCAAGCATTTTAGCATTTCATAGATTTTTGATTGATTAATTGTTAGTTTACTTTCAAACATGCAAACCATAATCTAGAGTACATTTCAATTTGGTGCTTTAAAAAGAATAAAAACATTTCAAATTGGTGTCATAAAATCAATCTAATTACCTTGGGAACAATCTTGCATTTACATATTCATTTTAGAATAAATCATTTAGCTTTCTTTAAATATTTCATTTAGGATATTGGTGTAGTCACTGGACTTTTCGATGACCTGAGAGCAAAGTCCATACTCCTTCCTACTAGAAGGCAATAGATCAGTTTAGGTTAGTCATTTGTTTATTGTATTCAGTTTAAGCTAACATTCAATGATCTATTGAAGTGTGTGTTTTGTAGCTTGCAGACAGAAACCCATTTTCATGAACACATTTATAGCATCCATCATGGGGGCTTACCCGCACCTCCTTTTGAGCCAAATCTGACCCCACCATCGCGTCTGGATCATTGTTTTGATTTGAAATGACTATAATCTTGCCTATACCTGCCAAAAGTTGAATTTGTGGAAAAATAGTTTTTTGCCTAGGCAGGTCGTACGACCTTCTGTAGGAAAATTGAGAGAACCTCTGCTGCATGCAGACCAAGGCAAAATTTCTATAAAAAAATATTTTTTTGGGTTCAACCCCAAACCTTTGTATCCTGCTCTTGCTCTACCTACACAATAACTCGACATTTAATTGCTGTAGTCAAGCCTAAGCCCCAAGCCCAATCGCCACACTTCTTGTTTTAGTTATTTATTTCAACGCCCTTTATAAAAAGAAACTAGCTTTTACCGCGGGGGGCATGTGGAACTAAATTACCACACCCCACCCACCGTGTGGCCTCCCTTCCACTACTACACAACCTCCCTCTTCCTCCGCAGCTCCTTCCCTTCTCCATAGCTCCTCCACCGTGCAACCCACAACCCTAACCTCTCCTACTTCCCCTCCCTGCACTGTGCCACTTCTCACAACTTCACTTCCACTCCTCCCTGCGCTGCGCTACTTCCCCTAACTCTACTTCCGCTCCTCCCTGCACAAAATTTCTCCCCTCCATGAAACCTACCCTCGGCTTGAGCTCACAACACTACTGATCATCCTTCACCGTCCGACCACCACCTCTGCTTACTCGAGTGACACTAAACTTGACGATCATCCAACATTCATTTTGCAGGGTTTTTGGCTTTCCCTGATGGCCTCCAGACCATCAAATTCAATCTCATGTTTTGTTGACATCAGAAGGGGTTTGAAATTCTTTTCCTTCACCATTGAGTGTTTCAAATTTATAGCTTATCTTAAAACCATCATATCTCGCTCATTGTTGCTCCAAATTGAGTGCAAATGTTTTTTGATTTTGGGTATAATTTCCTAAAGATTTCTAGGTTGGGATTAGTTTCTGGTTTTGATTCATAGATTTATCAGAAATTGCTGGTTTTCATCACTATACTTGTCTAATCCTCTACTTTGTAGCTTCTAGAGCCTCATTTGGGCTCACACGACAACATTTTTGAGTGAATGTTTTTTGAAAATGCATGATTTTTCATCTACTTTCTAAATATGTAATCGGTATTCTGACTTTCTAATCTTTCTAATGCTGGCAAATCTTTGGATTTGTTGTTCTTGAGCTTATCTTTTTCTTACATCCTAATAGTGTTTTGTAGGACATTGTAAATGAAGAAAAAATCATAACTACTAATGAGTTTGATGTAGGGTGCTTGTCGAAGACTTTGTGTGTCTTCCAAAACTATCATGTCTACATTTTGTAATTAAATAACACTTTAGATTTGGTGCTTAAAAAGAATCACTTTGCTTATGTGTTTGAAGTGTTCTCTATATTTGTAATCCAAAAGAATTGCATGAATGTATCTTCTCCCCTCGCCTTTGTGGATCTTGGGTGAAAGAGAAATTCATGCAAATATTTTAGCGTGGCTACCTCCTAAAATCTTTAACAAAGCCGGTGAGAGGTATTTCCCAATTTGTAATAGGATAAAACAAAGACATTCCAAAATGGTATATAAAAATATCATTGTGATTAATCTCATAGTGAACAAGTGTTGATTTTTCTATGCCGATAGAAGATCTCCCTCAGTACCCTCGTGGTGCATAAAAACATACAAAAATTAACTTCTATAGGCTAGGAGGCCTCCTTAACAGGGCTAATCTGCCTTATGTATAGCCACCTGAATGGATGCCTTGACTAAAAAATTTGTTCTAGTGACCAAAAATCCCTCTATCTGCTAGCGCGAAAGGTCCGAGACCAACTAAGTCTTCCAAAATTTTCACGGCTCTTAGTAGAGACAACAGTCCCTTGGGAAGTGATTACCCTTGGGATTCAAATTTGGGTGTGCCTGAGAAGTGAGTGCACTATAAGGAGAAGCCCATGCCTCCAAGCTTCTAAGTTGTTTGCTATGAGTAAGAGTGGCTGAACTTTAGTTCAAGTGGTTTAATAGATATTGTCCTGGCTTACCTAGGTTATGGTGTGTTTGTTTGTTTTACAACAACCATTCTTCTTGATGTGTCTTGTGTGAGTGATACATCAAAACAAGCACCAAAACATCAAAATAAACATAAAAAAATCAATGATCCAAAATATACACTTCTAGGTGTTAAACTATCAACAGTTGTCAAAGTTTTTGCATCTAGTGTCAAAACTAAAAATCAGTCGAATTGTTGTCCAAATTGGTATTATGTCATGGCGGTTTTGTCTGAATTTTCACAAAATCTGTGTTCTCACAACATCACTATAGGTTTTTCATTGACTGCAATCTATTGACAGTCTGACTTGTTATTGTCTCAAGGTCTGATTTCACTATGCTAGTCCAAGTGACTTGTTCTTTTTGACCATCTTTGTTTACATTGTCCTTATCCTGAGTTGTGAGAGCAGGTTCATTAACCTTGACTCAAGATCAGAGTCTTTGCTTCTCATTTTTAGTTGGACATTATCTCTTTGTCTTCTTAGGTCTTGGACTTAGTCAATACTTTAGACATCACCTTAGTGCTACTTAGAAAAATCAACTGGTTAACGCTGGTACAAAATAGGAGTTCTTTTAGAACATTTTACACAGAAGTACAGTGTCATCTACTTAAAAAAAACCCTCTTTTCAAGGAACAACTAAACACTACACACGAGTCATTCTTTCTCGGTAATAGACTACCCAATTTGACCATGTCTAGAGAAAATGATCATGATGTTGAAATACCAAACTTTGAAGATCCTAAAAAATTTGAGGAGGAAGTTAACAAATGCCTACACGATCAATCCTTCCTCAAAGTCATGAAGGTTATCATGAATAGAGACAAAGAGAAATAATTTTTGGAACTTGATGAACAAGGAGCCCAACTTCCCTCTCATTATAGAGTGGAAGATATTATTGCTAAAGAGGAGGAAACCCCTATAACACTAATAACCAAATAGATTCAAGCTTTGAAAATAGAAATACAAACAATGAAACAGGAAAAGGAAAAACCATTGACAAAATTATCTATGGACACCATTTGTCCATTTCCTTTTGCTAAAGTTTGCACTTACCTCCATTTCCACGGGGAGTAGAAATCACAAAATTTGACAAGTATAGCAGTCATTCTGACCCACAAGACCACATACGGGAATTTTGTACCCTATGTATAGAGTTTATGCTTGAACAGACATATCTCATGCGTCTCTTTCCCCAAAGCTTAGGTGGTCAAGCTATGGAGTGGTTTTCAAAGTTACCCACAAGGATCAAAAATTTTGACGAACCAATGAATATTTTTTTACAAATATTCCTATAGCATACATCCCGTGTCTATGATCGAATTATGTAGCATTCAACAACAGATGGGAGAATCATTCTTTAATTTTCTTCAGTGATGGAGAAGAGTATTTTATAGATATCCACAACTCATTCTTGAGTCTGAATATATATATATATATATATATATATCTTTACCAATTCCTTACTCGACGAGTATAATTACCCACTTCAGATGCAAGATCTTTCTACCTTTGATCAACTTGTGAAGAGCACACTGAAGATTGAAATTGTGCTTGTAAAGAAAGGTGAAGTTTCCCTTTCAAAAGAAACAAAACTTAATTCCAGTTCCACAGATAAGACCAAATGCTAGAATAAGAAAAAGCACGTAGTTAATGATGGGGTAGTCAATAATGTTACTCCCCAACCCAAACCAATAGTATTCAATTTGACAAGTGGCTCAAAATCCCTAAAAGCTGCTAAAGATAACACAAAATTATCCTCCAAAGGAATCAGTAACCTTATGAAGGAGAAGCCATGGGTTAAATGAAAGAGGGACTTCGATCCCTTGGGTGAATCTTATGAATTGGCTGTTAAGACTCTACTGGCTAACAAACTGATCACGTTGCAAGATAACTCCAAGCCATATGAACCAGAGGTAGAACCAAAATGGTGGAGAGAAAATGATTACTATGCATATCACAGAAATAAGGGACATAAAATGAAGAACTGCATGAGGTTAAAACATGAAATCTAGGACCTCAGTGATAGTGAAACCATCAAAGTAGACAATCATGCAACAAATGTTGATCATAAGGCATTAAAGGATCCCTTGCCTAAATATGAGAAAGCAAAATATTCTGAACAAGGTTCTAGGATTAATTGCACGTACAACACTCCAGATGATAAGGTCATCCACATGATTGAACAAGTCTCTCATGAGTATTGTAATGTTATCATTGTCAAAACTAATAAGAAAGAGTCTAGAACAACAAACACCATGACCCAAGCTCAAGAAAGGGCTACCTTGGGCAAAGGAGGGTCTTCTAAATCCTCCTCATCTTAAAATCAACTGACATCACCCAAAAAATGGATGCCCACCAAAAAAAAACCAAATGTGAGTGCCTCTAAGGTATCTCGATCTAATCAACCAGCTTTATCCCACACTGTGGGCTATAGCATCGTCAAGCAATTGCAAATAACCAACGCAAAAATTTCAATGTTTGAATTTCTCAAAATCTCTCTAGCTCAGAGAGAGATCTTAGATAAAGCTTTGTCAAACTCTAATGTCCCTAAAGAATTGGATTTGGATTGATTTCAATCTATGGTTGGTCATTTGAATTCACCACATTACTTATCCTTTTCAAAGGAAGATGATAACTCCCTGAGTCATCCAAATAATCTTCCATTGCATATTGAAACTTCATGATTCATTAAAATCATGTCAAACAAGTATTGATAAATGGAGGTGCAGGGTTGGACATATGCACCTACAAATTGACTGAGAAATTGGGATTTTTCAGAATATGCCATTGATCCAAAGAAGAATATTACCATAAAGGCATATTATGAACAAGAGAGATCTTCCAAAGGTCTCATAACTCTTCTAATTAGAGTGGGTCCCATAGAGAGGGATGTCACTTTCCAGGTATTAGATCTTCCGTTGGCTTACAACATCTTGTTGGGAAGACCCTAGATACATGAAATGTAAGCTATCCCATCCACCTACCATCAGTGTATCAAGTTTCTGTTCAATGGTGTTGAGGTCAAAATTCCTGCAGACACTAGCTACGCATGTAATGCAGTACATCAAGCAACATACACTCTCATACTACATAACAAAGAAGCTTCAACTTCAGAGTCAACCAGTGACTTACTAAAAGAAATGGAAAAAAAATTGAAGATTAAGGACACTGGTATGGGTGGATACATAGTGGAACCCGTACTGTCAATCACATCTCTTCCCACATCACCTAGGTCTTATGGGAGACCTTCAGAAGAGATGAAACCAAAAAAATCTTGAGAAATTGATGATGATCAGTTTGTTAAATCCATCATACCATTAGAGGATGAAAAATAAGAACAAGCCATTCTAGATTGGCTATATAAGGAGCCTGAAAACAATGAGATAAAATAATGTGAAATATCCCCAGAAACATATAGAGTGGGGTATGAGTTGGATCAAAAAATGGGTTATTCAGGCAAAGGACCCATTGGATGTAATCAGAATGGACTCCAGGAACCAATATTTGTTGAATTCAGACAACCTAGGGACATAAATGGTCTAGGGTTCTTATGAAGGAAAGAAAAAAGGGCCAAGAATTGTCTAGATAAAGGAAAGAAACATTGGGTTCATCTAGATGGAGAAGAGAAAAATATAATACAACAAAAAACTAACACACCCACTTGCAAGTAGGATGATTCTAATAAGGAAGATGTGTATCCTTATCCCATTCCTCCCAATATCCTAACTCTTCTCTTTGATGAAGAAACACCATAGGTCAACGCTATTGAAGAGCATGTTCTAGAGGAATCTCCAATGGCTTCCGATCAGTTAGATACCACTACATCTGAACAAGATCTAGATACAGGAAAAGGGAATCTAACCATAGTAGATTTTTGAGATAGAACTCATCCAAAATGGGGGCCATGAGTGGACTTCACTCATTTCCTAAATATGGTTGATAATGCTGAAATGGACTCTCACGAGTATGAGTTTGATAGTTTATTAGAAGGGACTCAAGACAAAGAGGTAGATATTGTACAAAAGTACATAACTATATTTGAGGTAGGTGAAGGTTTAGGGTCTAGGTCTGATGAGTTAGATCTTCTAATCCCTAACTTGGGCTTTGACGATGTTGTCAGGGCTCTTACTGATTTAAACGCATCTATACAGGGTACTAATTTAGGTCTCTATGTGACAGTTCAAGTTTATGATGAACATACCATGAATACCCTCAAACCTATCAATTAATTACCCCTCCTACATCCTAAACTCATTGACTAGGGTTTGCAAACACAACCCATAAATATCCCTACATTCCCTAATGAGTATGCACTATCATGCTACATGAATGTTGTTGAACCTATCATTTCTTCCACCAGCAAACCTAGCATGAATATGAATGAAATAGATATCAAGTACCTCAGTCATAAAATCAAAAAGAAAAAGAAAAAGAGTTCTGAAGGCGAAAAACACATTGTGGTAGTTTTAGAAAATAAAATATTCAAAAGAAAAGAGGCATCTGATGGTGAAAACCTCTCTAAGGCACCAAAGGATGGGGTACTTGATATCCTACCAAGTCACTTCTAGGAGTGGTCATCAGTATTGATTGAACCGACGCAATTTGTGAACATTGGAATAGAGGAACATCCACACATCATCCATGTGGCCCAATATTTATCAACAAAAAAGCTAAAATAATTCACTTCCTTCATTAAGGAGAAGAAAATAAACTTTGCATGGAGTTACTCAGACATGCTTGGTTTGGATCCCAATCTGATCATGCATCATCTCTCTATCACACCAGGAGTAAAACCAGTAAAATAGAAGCTTCAAAAAATGCATCCTCACATTGCTCTGTTGATTAAAGCTAAACTAGAAAAGTTACTAAAAGAAGGGTTCATTCACACTATTGATTATGCCGAGTGGATTTCAAACATTGTACCAATATCCAAACCAGATAAATCTATTTGCATTTGTATAGACTTCAAGGACCTGAATAAGGCTTGTCCAGAGGATGACTTTCCTTTCCCCAACATTGGTATGATTATGGACATGATAGATGGATATGAAATGTACTCCCTCATGGATGGATTCTCTGGATATAACTAGATTAAGATTGGTCCAGAAGATCAGGAAAAGACAACTTTCACATGTACTTGGGGCACCTTCTACTGGAACGTTATGCCCTTTGGATTGAAAAATGCAGGATCCATTTATCAAAGGGATGTCACCACAATCTTTCACGACATGATGCACAAAAACATGGAAGATTATATGGATGACACACTGGTTAAAACTGTGGAAAGATCAACACACCTACAAGACTTGGGTAAAATCTATGATAGAATGGAGTAGTTCAATCTTTGACTAAACCCAAAAAAGTGTGCATTTGGTGTGACCTCTGGAAAGTTGTTAGGTTACATTGTTTTAGAAAAAGGGATTGAAGTAGATCCTGCAAAGGTGAAAGTAATCCTTGAGATGCCGCCACCTAAAAAAATTAGTTAGATGAGGACACTTCAAGGAAGAATTCAATCCATTAGGAGATTTATCTCACAGTTAGTAGAAAAATCCCAACCATTCATGAAAAATTTGTTTAAGGGAGTCACATATGAATGCGATGAAGAATACAAAAATAACTTTGATCAATTAAAAGCATACCTAGCTAACCTGTCGGTATTGATACCTCTTGCACTAGGAAAACCATTAATCTTATATATATATATATATATATATATATATATCTGTGTGTGTGTGTGTGTGTGATGAAAACATCACTGGGGACACTTCTAACACAAGAGGATGACAACAAGAAAGAGCAATCCATATACTACATCAATAGAACATTGGTATCTTATGAGATGAACTATTCCATCATAGAGAAATCCTCTTTCGCAGTTGTATTAGCATCTCAAAAAATGAGACATTATATGATAGCACATTACACAAAACTGATTGCAAAGATCGATCCATTGAAATATCTTTTGAGTAAAGAAACTTTGACTAGAAGACTAGCTAAATTGGTCATGCTCCTCAGTGAGTTTTACATTGAATACATTGAGTTCAAAGAAATTAAAGGACAAGTCATTGCAAATCAATTGGCTGATGCTCCATTACAAGATAATCTTCCAATCAATGCTAAATTTCCAGACGGTTCCATTTTACACATAACACACAGGTCATGGAAAATGTTCTTCGATGGATATTTTACAAAACTAGGATCAAGTGGAGGTGTCTTTTTCATAAAACCTCAAATATATTCCATACCAAAGGCGTACAAGCTATTTTTCCCTTGTAAATTTTTTTTTTCTGAATATGAAGCCTTGGTTAATGGAATCAAACTAGAAATTTAATGGAACATATCAGAGCTATGCATCTATGGGGACTCCCAACTTTTCATCAACCAAACCAATGAAATATATCAAAATAAGGATGATAAACTCATACCTTATAAGAGAATGGTTGATGAATTTAAGAAATACTTTACATACATCACATTCCAGCAAGTCTCGAGGACACACAACAAAGCAGCTGATGCCATGGATACACTAGCATCCTCACAACCGTAAAAATAATATTTCCTCTATGAGTTCCTGGTGCAAGGACTTCATTTCCTTGCCTATAACTCTCCAGACTCCCACATGGTTTGTTCTATCATAGGACAGGAGTCTAACTGATACAAACATATCTACACCTACCTCTTCCATCAGGTCATCCCTGATATACTTACACACAATGAATGTCGACACCTTATCTGAAATGCCTCATAGATGATGATCTCTATAAATGAGGACTAGATGGTACTTTTCTTAGGTGTCTAGAAAAAGAGGATTCCAAACATGCATTAGCTGAGGTCTGTGATGGTATTTGTGGATCTCACTCTAATGGTTTGACTCTAGCCCGAAAACTGCTAAGAACGGGGTACTACTGGCCAGATATAGAAAAAGAGGCAATAAGATATGCAAAGACCTGTAAGAAATGCCAATTGTATGGTAATCTTATACATGCTCCAGCAAGGGAAATAATTCCCTTTATCACACACTGGCCTTTCCAATAATGGGCATTCGACCTCATCGGTTAGACACACCCATCTTCTTCTAATGGGAACAAATTCATCATCACCGTCACTAAGTATGTCACGAAGTGGGTAGAGGCGGTCCCACTAATCAAAGCTATAGGCCAGCAGGTGGCCCTATTTATTCTATACATATGGCATTCCTTCAGCCATTATAATTGACAATGGAGGGCAATTCAAAAAAACAAATATCGAAGAACTTTGTGAGAAGGTCAAGATAAAACAACATTGCTCTTCCATTTATTATCCACAGGGTAATGGACAGGATGAGGCCTCAAATAAAAATTTGTTGAAAATCTTGCATCATACTGTGAAAAATCTGGATAGGATTGGCATCTACATATCAATCCCGCACTATGGGAATATATAACAAGTATCAGAATACCTACTCATGCAACCTCCTTTTCTCTTGTCTATGGAATAGAAGCAGTACTACCCATAGAAGTAGAACTCCCATCTCTAAGGGTTTCTCTACAAAGGCTTATCATAGATTAATATCACAGAGTCTCAAGGCTACAAGAACTAGAACTACTAGATGAACATCGACAAGTGGAATTCGATCACCTCAGAGCTTACCAGAAAAGAATTGCTAGAGATTATAATAAAAAGGTCAAACTAAGAGAACTTCAGGTGGTAGACCTAGTGTTGAGAGAAAACCCTCGTAATTAGTCAATAGAGAACAAAAAGGAAATTTGAACCCAACTATCTGGGTCCTTATATCATTACTACTGCATTCGGCTATGGAGCCTATCAACTCTCCACACCTGAAGGAGAACACCTCTAGGAGCCCATCAACACTCTCCATTTGAACAAGTTCTATACCTAAGGAATTCTTGATGATCAACACCATGTACATACTTATGATCCTAATAAAAAGGACTAAAAACTGGAAAAAGTCCTGAAAAAATGACCGTCTTGGTGAAAACCTGGTAAACAGGTGCCTTGATGAATCAACCCAAAGAAATAAAAAAATGGAAAAATACAAAAAATTGAAAAAGAAGAAAACGTGCCTTGGTGAAAACCTAGTAAGCAGGCGCCATGGTAGAAAAAATAACATCTTTTCCAAGTAGGTGAAAACCTAGTAAACAGGCACCTCTTGTACTCAACGCTCCATCTATCAATGCTTAGTCTTGGAAATCCTTTGCTTCAATTTGTATATATCTTTCAGTCACTTTTGTGACACTGGTTCTTCTGAGAACTCTCTTGGCTTGAAACCAATCCAAAGTCATAGTCTAGGGGAAATTGAATCAGCTTTGTCCTCATGGCATGAGTCAAGTCATTCATCCCCATCTGAGTTGTTACTTAGTGGCACGAGTCCCAAATTTGATCGCATCTTTGGCTTACACCAGAGTCAGTAATCTTGTCATTTCTGAAGGACATCTGACTACTGACGCAACATGTGTTTCTCAACACCCTAATCAAAATTATTTCTTAACACTATCTTTGGATGCATATGTTTTTCTTAACACACATTGGATACCGCAAACGTAAACAAAAAATTGATAGCACTCAAACACATCGCACTCACAAACACGATAATGTTTCTCAACACCTCATACATATACACATTAGAAAACTTTGAAACTGGCTGAAGTATGCTGAACTTCTATTTGTATGTTGTCTATTTTCATTGATTTTTCCTTAATCTTTTCTTTATCTACTACTTTTTGGTGTGGTCCCAATGATCCTACAACGTCAAATAATCTAGCTGTATGTGATAAGAGCTCCTACATTAAGGCGGAAAATCCTCACATCCCTCAATCATGTTTACTTGTATGCCAAGGTGAGGTCAGAAATATCTCCTTGATTGTTATTGTTCTTATTTTTTATGCAAGATCACACTCATGGTTACCTTGTCTTTGAATGCCTTGATAGTGGTGTACTCCTGCAATATAAACTAGAAACAACATTCATGTCATCTCAAATTTTATGCCCCGATGCTTATGTTAGTTTCTCATATCTTATCCAATGAAAGTCATATTCATATTCTTATGGTTTTAGTGGCATTAGTAAGGATTGTATCGACTCCGATGTTCCAAAAATTCTCAATGATGAAAAATTTTAAAGCTAAAGGTTCGGTGACTACACCTTAGGTAGTATTCATGTTAGTCTTGCATCTGCATCTGCATCTGTATGGTGTTGAAATCTACATAATAACTTTATCTCTCTCCAATGTGAAGGATCTGAGACTCCAATCGATCAATCTTCTCATCGTCAAGTTGTCATTTGTGCATGAACATGACACCCCTCCCTAATTCAACTGTCATGATTCTATTTTCAGGATCAAAATCTAAATTTTCAACGTTTGAATTTTTTAGTCAACTGCAACTAACTGCTTTCCCAATCAGTCTTCTGGACTCAAAACTAATAGAAATCTCTCATAATTTTCTTCTAAGAAATCCTCCTATCATACTTTTGGTCAAATCTAGTCAAACATGACCTCTCATCAAGTGGAGATTCTATCCTAACCACTTGGAACCTATTTCTAATCAGATCAGCTTTTTCTTGCATCATGTTATCAATCAAATTGCTTCTCATCACTGTGATACCTAGCCACATTTTGATTTCTCTCCCAAGGGGGTAGGATCAGGACATCAACATTCTAGTGATCACATCCTCAATCAAAACCCCATCACTTCGGGCATCTTGGCTTCATTGCATCAAATCAAGTTGAGATCATCTTAAATCAAAGGCAACCTAATCAATGGTATTATATAGTGGTGAATACACTTGAAACAGGAGAAGATCAGTCTTATATGAGTTGTTCATTATTGAAACAAGATACATGGATCAAATTGGCTTCATTGCTTCAAATCAAGTACATTTTCCTGCTAATCAAATATCTTAATGGTAATCAGTTTCATCACTTCAAATCAAACTAGTTATTCATTCAAACCAATCAAAAGGTTTAAGAGTTCCTGAACAGATATTCAGTTTCATCACTTCAAATCAAACTGAGTATTTTGTTTCATATCTTTTGATCGATCTTCGTCCAATCAAGATTGGAGTTGATTCTCTCTTCTCAAAAATATTTTTGTCGCTTCAAATCAAACTATTGTTGATTGCATCAATAACAAGTCTTTGAATCAATGTGCTGATCACACATCAATTCAAAGAGGGGAAAATGTAATCACATAAAAAATGGTCACCTAAACTCTAGACCCCTAATCTTAGTCTCATATCAAGAAACCCTGATCTTGATAATTCTAAGTCCTAAACCAAACATGCAATTCATCAATTTCAAGCTAATCTAACCTAAATCCTAGCTCCTAATTAATCATCTTACTTGATTAATTAATTAATTCTGAAAAATGAAATACACTGGTAAATAAATATTATGTTAACAATTTAATTGATATTTCTAATATATTAATTAAATAAAATTAAAAATTTATCAATTAAATAAAAAAAGGAATTAAATTGATTAATAAAACAAAATGTGCCCTTTAATTCAATTAAATCTTTAAAAATGCATATGAAATCATCAAATACAGTTTACTAATTTTGAAATTGGAAACAATCTAGTTCCACTTAGTTAACTGATTCTCCATAATTTATCATTTTGGAAACAAAGTTGTTAACTGAAAATGATTTTGGAAATTTCCAAAAAGACCAAATCTTTTGACCAATCAAATTGCTTGCTCATGGATTGTGCTTCCTCATATCAAATCAAGTGCTCTCTTTGGATTTTAATCTCGATTGTCGATTCAACATAGATTTTCTATAAAAGAGAAACTCTTTTCCTTCACAATGGATCCCAGTTTTTAGCTAATGTTATTATGCAATTTTCATTTCTTAATTTTTCAAGCATTTTAGCATTTCATAGCTTTTTTATTGAATAATTTTTAGTTTACTTTCAGTCATGCAAACCATAATCTAGAGTACATTTCAATTTGGTTCTTTAAAAAGAACAAAAACATTTCAAATTGGTGCCATAAAATCAATCTAATTACCTTGAGATCAATCTTGTATTTGCATATTCATTTTAGAATAAATAATTTAGCTTTCTTTAAATCCTTTAATTAGGATATTGGTGTAGTCACTGGACTTTGCAATGACCTGAGAGAAAAGTCCATACTCATGCCTACTATAAGGCAATAGATCGGTTTAGGTTAGTCATTTGTTTATTGTATTCAGTTTAAGCTAACCATGCAATGATCTATTGAAGTGTGTGTGTTTTGTAGCTTGCGGGTAGAAACCCATTTTCATGCACGCGTACATGCGCACGCGCGCGCACACACACACACACACACACACACACACACACACACACACACACACACACAATTATAATGAAATGGATGACATTTGAAAAAATGATGATAAAAGAAACCAAAATGCACCAACATAGAAGCAGATTTCATCAATTTATTATAAACCTTTATGCATATAGATAATCATTTAGAAGAAAATTTAAACCCTCCATGATATAATTGATGCAAATGCCTATAGACAATGTAAATAGTATAAATATTTTAGACCCTACGATTACATAACTTGATTTAAAATAGTAAATTTACAATACATTAATCAAAACATTATATTAATCTAAATTTATAATATATTAAACTAAACATATTTCATCATTGTATTGTAACCCTTTATGCAAACATATAATCACTTAACAACAAAATAAACCCCTCGACGACATCAATGAAATAGTTAACATTTTAATGAAATAGATGACATTTGAAGAAAATATGATAAAAGAAACCAAAATGCATAAACACAAAAGTAGAATACATAATTTTATTGTAACCCTTTATGCATACAGATAATCATTTAATAGGAAACTGAAACTCTCGACGAGATTTGGAAAATAATAAACATTTTCAAGAAAATGGAATGCATTTGAATAATTGATGACTAAAGATACAAAAATGATTGAACGCGGAAGAAAAATTCATCATTTTATTGTAACCCTTTATGCATACCGATAATCGTTGAACAACAAACTGAAACCCTTAATGATGATTTCAAAATAATAAAAATTTCAAGGAAATGGAAGCTATTTGAATTAATGATGACAAAGATACCAAAATACATGAACGCATAAGAAAAATTCATCATTTTATTGTAACCCTTTATGCATACAGATATTCATTTAACTGCAAATCGAAACATAGTGACGACATTTATAAAATATTAAACATTTCAAGAAAATGGAAGCCATTTGAATAAATGATGATAAACAATACAAAAATTAATGAATGTGGAAGAAAAAATCATCATTTAATGGTAACCCTTTATGCAAACAGATAATCATTTAAAAAAAACTAAAACTGTCGATGACATTTACAACATAATAAACATTTTAACAAAATGAAAGACATTGAGACAATCATTGTTAAATTTTGTCACTATACATACAAGAAGTTAAGGATGCTTGATGGGCACAATGTTACCTGGAGGTTGTAGAGCAGAGTCCAAATGGCTGTCAAGCGGAGTTGAAGTGGTTGCAGAGCGGAACCGAAGCAAAAGAGTGAAATGCAGAAGGGACAAAACCAAAATATGTTAAAAAACATTCATTTTGAGGGTTCCACAATATTCAGACATGTGTCTCATACATGGCATGTAGTGGCACATGGTGACATGTGAAGGGGCCACAGGGGGATTTAGTGGCTCTCCATTCCTAACGCAAACATGAAACATGTGAACGGGCCCATACACTTAAATAATTGCAATTAGGTACTTTTAATTCCAAAATTGGGTTTTATTTAATTTATTATTGTATATAAAATTAGCTACTATTGGGGTTATTAGTGTCTACTACCAGTTGACACTTTTTTTGGTCACTTTTTGACCTATATGCATATAACAGCTTATATAGAGTGCATCGTTACTGGTGAGACGCAAAAACCTTTGCTTTTCAACAGTTAAGTCTCTTACAAAAAAAATATTAGAAAATTTTGACATCATTCGGTACCTCAATTGAACATGCAAAGTTAGCTATAACCACTAATGGGTCTTTTCCCTTAAGTCAAGTCCTTAGGTCATTGTGAGAGGGGTCCAAATACAAGGTCCAAGGAAACAAAACACCGAGAAATAAAGACATCACCACTATTGACATATACAAAGTGTGTAGTGGCTAAGGCTATGGATTTAGATGTAGGGACGGTAACAAAATGATGGGGAACCTTTTAGTGGACAACTTAAAAGACCATTAACTAAATGGGATATTCAACAACAAAACATAACATATGAGACCACCAAATTATTTGAACATTTTTTAAAACCCTAAGTCAAAGTCAAAATCCCTAGACACCATGAGAAAGCAGGAAGATGCCCTAATACATAACACATCTTAGTTTTCATTTATTCTCCAACATCTCATACATATGGGCCTACATGCTACAAGACAAATTTGAGTAATTTTTTATTGTATAATCTTTATTTCTAGATTTTCCCCATATTGTCATATTAGATTCATTTAATATTTTGTGTTTGTGATAACTAACTATTGAGCATATGATTAGAGGACTATCTTTTCATTTTTTAGATACATATGAATAGAAGTGTGTAGAAACTATCTTTGTTATATCAACAAAAATATTGAATTATGAAAAAAGGGGATTATGTTTTCATATTTTCTGTACGTGTGCAACTACTGAGCAACAACTACAAATTTGTGTTTCATTAAATCAAACATTGTGTACGACACATAAATGCATGACCTTTTTAAAATACCTCTGTATTTATGTTCTCCACATGTTAGAGTTAGAATCTTTCCCCTCTATGGTAAGTTTTCATAGGTGGTTTCCTTAGTCACTCATAGTTACTTAGAGTTGCATGCTTCATTCTAAATAGTAGTTTCTATTCTAGTCGATATTGCAAATCTCTCTTTGCACTATAAATTGAATCATCTTATTGTAAGTTTATCATAGACATTAACAAAATTTATGTCTTACTCCTTAATTCATTTATTGTAGAGCTTTTAGTGTTTGTCATATATCATAGAGTATCATTCTTCTAACCAAAACATCATTGGCCACTCTAACATGATAAAGCCAATTCTAGTTAGATTGAAATCTGGATCTAATATTTTTCCATTTTAATTTTCAATCATTATTTGACATGAATTTGTTTTATTTTCTATTCAACTGTCTGAACTAATTTTGCATCTTAGAAACCAAGCCAAATTTGGAGGGGTTTATAGGTGATTGGAGCCTCATTCATTTTCTAATTCAAGCTATCCTAAACATAGTTAACTTGTTCTATCAATGCCAATCTATCTTCAAGTTTTCTTATCTGTAAGATGATTTTTTATGGGATATAAAGGTTCAAGAATAATGTTATGTAGGTGTATATGCATAGATGTTCTATCTTCATTGTTTCATAATCACGTAGGCTTGTAAAGGAATTTCCATTTGAATTTTAACCTACTGAAAAAATGTTTTCCATTAGCACGAGTTTATTTTTCACTATTTCTATGTTTAAGAAAAATGTGTATCCTTTACAGATAGATGTTTTGGAGATTTCAGGAAACAAATTGCTTGTTGAAGTCAATTTTTCTGCTGAAAAAGGAGTCTTGGGATGGAATCATAGATAAATATATTGCAAAGGGAGTTTTCCTACCTCATGGAGATGATGGTGCAATGAGAAACCCATACATGATGGACACTTAATTCCACATACACATACACCTCTAGTAAGTTCTCCAGAAAGACAATCTCCAAGTGTTGTGATAGAGATGCTCCAAGGTGTGCTTGCACAATCACTTATCTAGGAATTCACTTGTCCTAGTATTCCCTAGATCCTAAGCTCACTTCTAGGACCTCAATAGTATTTCCTCTTCTGGCCTAAGACTATCCCAACTCAACTCCAAGAGTTAGTCTCTTCGTGCTTCACCTTGAGGGATCACTAACATTAAGGTTACTTCAACTCTTCACTCTTCCTTGGATGACTTCAAGTGCAAAATATTCACAACATCTTCACTAGTGATGAAGGGGGCATAAATCCATCATTGAAAAATTTATTTGACATCAATCTGACTCCATTGGAATGGGACATCAAGAATTAATCAATCAATTTTAAGTATATCTATCATTTTAGCCTAATAGGGCTAATTGGTATACTAGCCCTAGACAAGGTGTTTTTCCCACTTAACTCCCAAAAATTACAAAGGACCTCAAAAAAAAACTTCACATTCAGATACCCTTTATCAATACCTTTAATATTTTTTAGGTCTTTGGTACCTAAGTTGTCCGTACAGTAGAATCCTGAAATGTAGGACAAATAGGGCTAATTGGGCTAGAAATGTGCAGTCCACTGATTTATACCTAGAAATATACCTAGATGGATTGGAAAATGCCTAATCTCACTTGTTGGTATCTATAGGACTACTATCTCTCTGAAAGCACACTTGGTTTGAAGCACTCATTCATTCCATTTCAATTGCACATCTAATTCACTTTGTTAAACCACTAACCAGACACTCAATGCTCGTTTAGGGCATGACCTTAAAAATATAAAAATGATTCTGTAGAACTCCTACCTACATATTTACAATGTAAAAAGGTTCCCCTACTATATTCATCTAGACCCAGATGGTTCCTACAGTTGGATTCTATGGGGGAGCCATGATACTAAAACCCACACTGTCTACTCCAGCAACTACATAGTTTACACAACAATTTACTAAAGATAAACAAATGTACTCAAAAATACAACACTACTGAATAGAAATTACTTGGAATTGTCACTACTAAGTAGAAAAACACTAACTCTTGCAATTCAATCCATACAATAACTTATAAACACAATGAAACTCCACTGTCACTGAAAACCAGAACTCAGAGTTTTAATTCACTTTCAAAATTACACTTCACCACTCAATGCCTCGGGAAATGGGATCCATTTTGCCTTAATATTCCATGCCCATGATTCTATTCCATTATGGAAACTACCCATCATGTTTCCTCGAAAGGAATCCAATTTTCCATTTTCTGTCATGCAACATTAAAAGTTGCTAAAATGTTGTCAAGCAACATTATGACAACATTACATCTTTTTGCATAAAAGTTGCTAAGGGTCTCTATTCGACCTAGAATGGTGTATAAATATTCTAGGAACCATTTTAGGCACTATTCTACCCATTCCTAAGCCTTAAAGGCTTTTAGACATATTTACACCCATTTTCCCACCTTAGATCTAATCGAGCACTTAACAAATAGAAAGCAATAAACATCAAGGTTAGATTGAGCCTAGTCTAATCCACCTAGGAACACACTTTCAAGACATTCTAAGGTCAAATTAAAACTTACTAACTTGACTATGGTTATTGCAATCCAAAACTGTAACAAGACTTAGGGATTTTCCTAGGTGCTCTTGCACCATCATCTCCAAATGAAAAGACTTCAATCCACCCTTGGATTGAGTAAGTTGGAATCCACTCCCAACTTCTTTAATTCAGTGTCCTTGATCCATGTTTCCTCTACATCTACTTTTCCATACAATTTAACCAAGTTCTCATAATAGTTTCTTTGTTTGGTCTTCTTGTAGGTCCTGGAGTCAAGTATCTTTTCTACCTTCTTAGGTGGAGTAGTGTTCAAGTTCAAGTATTCTACCTCCTTTATGACCTTTGTAAGGATCTAGTCTAGATCTACTATTGGTCCTTTGTAAAAAATCAAATCTTACACATTGAACATAGGAGATAAACTAGTGTCTTCTGGTAGCTCCACTTTATATGCATTAGTGCCATATTTGGCCAAAATATGGGCCAATTCTTCTCATTTGTAGCTTATTAGGCACTCCTTTCTGCAATCCTGCCTTGTTTAGATGGACTATTACTAGATCCCCTACTTGGAATTGGATATCCCTTTTTCTTTCATCCACGTTTCTCTTTATCTTCTTTGTACTCTTAGTCAATGTCTTTCTCACTGTCTCATGAACTTCTTGCATAGAATGTGCAAAATCTTCTGCATAGCCACTACCCTTGGCTCCATCCTTCAATTCTCTAAGTTAAAATACTCACCTTGGGTGTATTCCATAAACTATTTCAAAGGGGATTTTCCCTGTGGTTATGTTGACAGTGTCATTATAGGCATACTCTACCTGTCCAATGAGTTGGTCCCAATCTTCACCATACTCCTTAGTTATGCACCTTAGGAGGTTACCTAGACTCCTATTTACCACCTCAATTTGAGCATCAGTCTGAGGGTGGTATGCAGACCCAAAATAAAAATTTGTTCCTGGCTTTTGTCAAAGTGTCTTCCAAAAATGACTCATGAACTTTGTGTCTCTGTCTGACACTATGCTTAATGGTAACCCATCAATTCTAACTACCTCCTTGAGGAATAGGTGATCTATTTGACTTGCATCATCGATTATCTTGCATGGAACAAAATGTGTCATCTTACTTAATCTATCTATAATGACATAGATATTATCTATTCCCTATTTGGTCCTTGGTAATCCTACCACAAAATCCATGTTTAAGCATTCCCATGGTCTACTTGGGATGGGAAGAGGTTGGTGAAGGCCCACATTGGAATACGCACCCTTTGATTTCTGACATACAACACAACTTTCTACATATTTCCTAATGTCTGAATTCATCTTAGGCCAAATGTAAAACCTTTGCACTAACTCTTGGGTTTTATTAACACCAAAATTCCCACTAAGTGCACCATTGTGCTTTTCTTGTATTATATTTTCTCTAATAGACACTCTAGGAACACATAATTGACTTCCTTTAAACAATAGATCACTTTGCAAAGTATATTTTGAGAATTCACTATGAAAATGATTCTTAAACTCTTGACATACCTTATAGATGTCTACAAAGTCTCCATCTTCTGCATATACATCTTTGAAGCTCTCAATACCCATTCTCTATAGGTGTATCTCTTGTACAGTTAGGGCTCTTCTACTTAAGGCATATTCTACCTTATTCTTCAATCCCTTCTTATGCTTGATGTTGAAATTGTAGGCCTGCATATATTCTACGCACTTCATATGTTTATGACTGAGCTTGTCTTGTGAATTTAGGAAACTCAGTGCTTGGTTGTCTGAAAAGACCACAAACTCCTTTGGAAGCAAGTAGTGCCTCCACTTATTTAGTGCTTAGACTAGAGCATACATCTCTAGGTCATAATAAGAGTAATTCTTCTTAGCTTCACTTAGATTTTCACTGTGGAAAGCCACAAGTCTTCTCTCTTGACTCAAGACAACACCAATAGCCACATTTATAGCATCACACTCCACTGTGAAAAACTTCTCAAAGCTTGGAAAAACCAAGATTGGCCAAGTAGAAATCTTCTTCTTCAACAACTCAAATCCTAGTCATCTTTCTCATTCCACAAAAACTTAGTTTTCATTCCACCTTTTATAGTATTAATGATAGGAGCACAAATTGCACTGAATTTCTTTATGAACTTCCTATAATATTGAGCTAAATCATGAAACTTCTTACTTATGTTTCTATCCTTGGAGTAGGCCAATGGAGAATGGCTTCCACTTTACTTGGATCCATCTTTATATTACTTTGAGATAGCACAAACCCAAGGTATACTAGCTCCTGCTTCATGAATTCAAATTTCTCCAAGTTTATCATCAACTTCTCCTCATGTAGCTTCTTGAAAACTATCTATGGTGTTCTTATTTGGTCTTACCATAGATGAGTATATCATCTAGACACACTACCAAAAATTTTCCTATGTAGTCTTTAAGGACTTTGTTCATAAGCCTCATGAATGTAGATGGGGCATTGGATAGCCCAAATGGCATCACAAGCCATTCATACAAACCTTGTGTAGTTTTGGAGGCTATCTTCCATTCACCTCCCTCATTGATTCTGATTTGGTGGTATCCACTCTTTAAGTCAATATTTGTAAAGAGTTTGGCTTCTCCTAGATAGTCCATTAGGTCTTCTGTCCTAGGGATAGGGAACTTATACCTAATGGTGATCTGGTTTATTTCTCTTGAGTCAGTACATAGCCTCCAAGTTCCTCCCTTTTTGGGTGCTAAGACAGTGGGTACGACAAAATGAATAATGCTTTTCCTAATGAGACCTTGGCTTAGGAGTTCTTGGATTTTCTTAGCTATTTCCTCATTTTGTTGAGGAGTCATTTTATAGGCTTCCTTATTAGGAAGTGTAGCTCCTGGGATAAAGTCAATTTGGTGAATAACATCTCTCTTAGGGAATATTTTTGATGGTTTTCCATCACTGAAAATGCCTTCATACCTCTGCAACATCTCTTGCACTTCTATTGGCAATTCTGTCTTCTTGACTTCCTTGTCTGCAATTTATCCTTTTGGCTTCAATACAAGTGCAAACCAACTCCCTCTCCTTCCTCTAATTTTTTCATGAACTCCTCACTGACCATAAGGACATTGGGTCCCGATGAATTCATCTCTCCATCCTCTAACAGTGACTGTATTTTGAAAGTCACATTGTCCTTCTCGAAAGAATAAGAATTCTTTGCTCCATCATGCATGGCTTGTCGGTCAAATCACCATGGCCTTCAAAGCAGTAGGTGACATGTATCCATAGGTAGGAAATCACACAACACCTTGTCTTTGTATCTCCCAATTGAAAACTCCACCCAACCTTGTTCATTGACAAGGACATGTTGTCCTTTGTTCAACCAATTGACCTTATATGGGTTGGTATGGGGTATTCTTTTCATCTTCAATTTGCTGATTGTCTCCTCTAATAGTATGTTTTTAGTAGGCCCTAAGTCAATGATGACTCTCCAAAATTTTCCCATCATCTTGCATTTAACTCTAAACAATGACCTTGTTTGACTTGGTTTCTCTTTGACTGGCTCCTTGATTACTATCCTTCTCATCATCAATTTCTCTCCTTCTTCTGAGTCTAGGGGTACCTCACGGTCTTTAATTCAACCACTAGACTCCTCTTGAACATATTTTACCCTCTTGTCACTTCCTTGGGAAGTAGAGTGTTTCTCTGGACATTTGTATGCATGGTGTCCCATCTGGTTGCAGTGGTAACATTTCATGTTTGTAAAATAGTTACCTTTTCCTTGGTTATCACCTCTTCCTCTCCAACTACTATTAGAGTTCCTTCCTCTATTGGAGTTTCTTCTTCTTGAGCTTCCTTCTTGTTTCTTAGTAAGTTTGGTTTCTCCTTAAGCCTTTGTCTCATAACTTCAACCACCATATCCACCTCTCTTTCCTCTATTGTCTCTTTCTTTGCCTCTACCTCTGGTGGTGGTTGAATCTTGTTTCTTCCTTAGCTTCTCTTCCGCCTTCACTATAATTTGATGGAATTTATGAATAGTATTAGGAGTCAAGAGACTCATTTCATTTTGTATAGTCCACTTGAGACCATTAAGGTATCTATCTACCTTCACCTTCTCATCAATTGCAACTCAAGACCTCATACATAAACACTAAAATTCTTCAGTATAGGAGTTCACATCTAAGTCCTTATGTCTTAGACTTTATCTTCTTTTATGCAATTGGATTGCATAATCATTAGGAACATAAGCATCTCTTATTTTGGCAACCATAGCCTTCCATGTATCAATAGGCTTCTTTCCTTCCTTCTCTCTCTCATCTTGGATAAATTTCCACCAAGTGAGTGAAAACCCTCTTAGTCTAGCCTTAGCAACTTTCACCTTCTGAGCTTTAGTAATGCCATCACATTCAAAGTGATTATCTAGTCCTTCTATCCAATCTAGGACTATCTCTGGTTCCATCTTTCCACTAAAGATAGAAACTCCATCTAGTACTTTACCACTCAAAGCCTTTATTTCCTTTAAGAATGGTTCCTCAGTGAGGATAGGGTCAGCTTTAGTTACTTCATCATCTAAGGCAATCTCTTTTCCTTTCCCTTCAACCTTATACTTCACTTCTTCAGTCTTTTCTTCCATTGGGTCCATTTTGTGTTCCAATTGTGCCATTCTCTCTCTAGGAAATCTATCCTCTTCTTCTTTCTCATCTACCTTCTTTTCCAACTCTACATTTTTCATCATTTTAGACTCTCCTACTGACTTTTCTAGTTGGACTATTCACCACAAGATTGATCAACAAAGCTCTGATACCAATCTGATAGACATGCCCCAAGGTGTGCTTGCACAATCACTTATCTAGGACTTCACTTGTCCTGGTCTTCCCTAGATCTTAAGCTCACTTCTAGGACCTCAATATTGTTTTCTCTTCTGGCCTAAGACTATGCTAACTCAACTCCAAGAGTTAGTCTCTTTGTGCTTCACCTTGACAGATCACTAACATTAAGGTTACTTCAACTCTTCACTCTTCCTTGGATGATTCCAAGTGAAAACTATTCACAATATCTTCACCAATGCTGCAGGGGGCATATACATCACTGAAATATTCATTTGACATCCATATGACTCCATTAGAATGGGACATCAAGACTTAATCAATCAAGTTCAAGTCTAACTATCCTTTTAGCCTAATAGGCTTGACTGGTCTACTAGCCCTAGATAGGGTGTTTTTCCCACTTAACTCCCAAAACTTAAAAAGGACCTCAAAAAAAAACTTACATTCAGATACCCTTTATCAAGACATTTAAGATTTTATAGGTCTTTGGTACCTAAGTTGTCCGTACAGTAGAATCCTGAAATGTAGGACAAATAGGGCTAATTGGGCTAGAAATGTGTAGTCCATTGATTTCTACCTATAAATCTACCTAGATGGATTGGAAAATGCCTAATATCACTTGTACGTATCTATAGGACTACTATCTCTCTGAAACCACACTTGGTTTGAAGCACTCATTCATTCCCCTGCAATTGCACATCTAATTCACTCTGTCAAACCACCAACTAGACACTCAATGCTCGCCTAAGGCATGACCTTAAAATAGAAAATTGACTCTTCAGACCTCGTACCTAGATATTTACAATGTACAGAGGCTCCCCTACCATAGTCATCCAGACCCAGATGGTTCCTACGGCTGGATTCTATGGGGGAGCCATGAAACTAACAACTACTCAATGTACTCCAACAACTACACAATTTAGAAATTTTTTTACTAAAGCTAAAAAAATGAACTGAAAAATTACTACACTACTAAACAAAAGGTACTTGGAATTTTCATTACTATGCAAAAAAAACACTAACTCTTTCAATTAAATCCATACAATAACTCATAAACGCAATGCAACTCCACTGTCACTGAAAATGAGAACTCAAAGTTTTCATTCACTTTCAAAATTACAGTTCACCACTCAATACCTCAGGAAATAGGATCCATTTTTCTTTAATATGACCTGCCCATGATTCTAGGCCATTATGAAAACTACCCATCATGTTTCCTCGAAAGGAATCCAATTTTCCATTTGTTGTCATGCAACATTAAAAGTTGCTAAAATGTTGTCAAGCGACATTATGACAACATTACATCTTTTTGCATAAAAGTTGCTAAGGGTCTCTATTCAACCTAGAATGGTGTAGAAATATTATAGGAACCATTTTAGGATCTATTCTACCCATTCCTAAGCCTTAAACACTTTTATACATATTTACACCCATTTCCCACCTTAGGTCTAATCTAGTACTTAACAACTAGAAAGCAATAAACATCTAGGTTTGATTGAGCCTAGTCTAATCCACCTAGGAACACACTTGCAAGACCTTGTAAGGTAAAATTAAAACCTACTAACTTGGCTAGGGTCAGTACAAGCCAAAATTATAATAAGACTTAGGGATCTGCCTAGGTGCTCCTGCACCGTGTTGGCTTATCGCAGTTCAGAACACTCATAACTCAAGAGCGTGGTGAACCATCAAGTCAAGGTGGATAGAAAACAACAAAATTTGAGGTTAGTAATGAATCAAATCCCACATTAGCTTCATTAATGAATATAATAAAAGGTCATGTTAGGGATTTTTCTTGCAAGAACCTTTAAAAAATAGTATAAATGTTTGCTCTTGTATATTTCTAATTTACCATATGCAAGAAAAGCCTAATTGATGAGGATTGGATAATGTCCTCCTTCTTTTTTGAGCTCCATAGACTCATGCAGGTATTACCTTTGAATGATTACTAGCTTGCAGTATCAGTTATAGTGGATTAGGTCTTTTTACTAGTTTGGTGAATGCCTTTTACTGTATCAATAAATAGAAAACTATGCAAATTACTGTGACTAACCTGATACAAAGCTTAATAAGACAAACTATTATCTTGACAATAGAAAATAGTAATGTGATAAGGATTCTCATCCTTCTTCCTTTTATAGTTCTCTGAACTTAGGACGGTCAACCTATTGATTCTCTCTTGAAGAAATCAGCAAACTGAATTGTATACTCTGTGAATACAATTACTTGCAAATATGTGCTTTCTTATAAGTGAAATGTAATTGATTGATTTTCAATATTGGATGATGAACAAATACTTGAAAAAACATAAACCAGTGTCTGATCCTATGGGAAACATAGTCAATCTCAAATGCAAATCCACAATTAGGTGATTAATGAAAATGTGTGCGACCTAGATAGAATGCCTTACAGACTATCCACTCACTTCTACAACTTTGTCATCATATCTTAATACCAATATTCAGCTTCCTAGGATCATCAGAAAGAATTACTCCTTCCTTGAAGGACCTCACAAATGACTACACAACTGCCTTGTAATTGATATATTTAAATGCCTTACAATTAAATATATAAAAGATTTGAAAAGAGATAAAAGAGACAACACAAGATGTAAAATAGAGATTGCAAGGTATTTTATTAATGTCTAACTACTTCAAAATACATTCAATAGACCAAAGTAGTAGAGAGGCTCAGACAAAATTGTAGTACTCTGCCTTGTAATTATATTCCATCATCGTTCAAAAAGTTACAACATGCTCTCTATATATAGGCTAAAACCATCTTGGAATCCTTAAGAAGTAAGGATACAACAAGATTTGGATGGTTTAAGACCTAACCCTAAAAACATAAAATAGGATAAAAGACAAGAAGAGACCAAGCGGTGGATGGAAAAAATGAAGAATGAAATCTGATTTGGATCTTGTCTTCTTGTGATCACTGGCACCTTTGTCTGTATGTGTTTAGGATAGCCTTTGATATTTGTAGCGATACCTAGTGACCGCCATTACAGGATAATTTACACGAGTCTTCAAGATGACTAACCTCATTGTGCTCAAAGAGAAGGTGCTAGGTGTCCTTCTACTCTTCATCAATAATATCCAGGTCAATAGTGGAAGGATTTTTCTTCTTGGGCTTTATTAAAACATCCCATGCTATGACATCATCTTCTGCTGCTCATTCAAAGCTCTGAATTTTCTCCAATTGTTTCTTCTGCCTTTCCCACCTAGCATTCATAATGCTCTTGACATGTGTTATGAATTTATTGAAATCTGTTTCTACCTTAAAGGCCTCATCTAAGATCTTATTTTATCTTTCCATATCCAATTCACCATTTTCAGAAACATATACCTCTTTATTAGGTAATACAGTGTCAAACTCAGTGCTCCATAACCCTAGTGACTTGATTTGATTATCTTCTAACCTGATTGATGGCACAAATCTATTGTAATCTAGCCCAAACATATTTATTCTGGCCTCAATTTGATTTTCCTTTCCTTTGAAAAAGGAAAAGGTCACCCCAATTTTTTCTATCTCGTCTCCAACTTGGGTTACAAACTCTGGTAGATCCAATCTCAATGGTTGCAAAGATGCTAACCTCTCAAATAACCCAGCTCTTACTGACCATGTTGCATAGTGAGGGTTCAAAATTGATACAAAATTATTGAATTCAACTTGTAGACCTAGAAATTTACCATAAGCACCATAAACTACATCCACTTTAGCCTTTAATACATTTATTCTATGTTGCAAAACTTGCATTAAAGATCCTAAAACAACCTCATTATGCTCTCTAATTCCCTGCTCTATTTTTGCTACAGCATACTCTATATCCTCAATTTGAATCTCAAAATTTGTTCCTTCTTTATGTTTAGCAGGGGAAACCTCTGGCATCTCTTGTAATTTCTGAGTCAGGTCTGCAATTATCTTTTCCATTGCACTGATCTTCATTAGACCTAACTCTCTATCCTTGGCAATCAGGCTTGTCTCATCAAATAGTTTCTGATATCTTTTAGACATCTGTTTTGTCTTTGCCTCATTCAAGTGAGAAAAATGGGTCAATGCCTGAGCTATTTCAAGGTCTCATGTATTGTGTAAAGACCATATTATCTTATCTCCTTCCATCTTCTCTTGAAAATTTATCAGTGATGGATTTTGGTTTTTAGGAGCAAGAGACCACATTGCAAGGGCTTGAGATTTAGAATCACCACCACACCCTTTTATCATCTCTCCTATTTGGGTCTCTGTAGAAATATTGACATCAGACTACCTCCTAATTTTATCTATTATAAAAGATGAGGCCAAGTCCCATCCTTCTACTAGGAGAAACCCAATGGACTTCACAAGTTGCCTGGCTTCATCAGGAGTTTAACTCTTAGATTCTGGGTCATATGATTGGAGGGCTTGTAATGATTCACTTGTAATAGCCTCTCCTCCTTGTGATTTCAGTTGTGCTGCAACTTGTTCTTTCTTAGCCCATATTAAGACTTCCTTGAACTCCTTACTTTTGATGAACTCATCATCCTTAAGTAACTCCTCCTATTGTAGCTCCCTTTCATCTTGACACAAAATAAGGGGCATTTCTACATTATCATTGATGTCTTCTCTCTTTTTCTTACCCTCTCTTATCAACTTCCCTAGTTTATGATCATATGCACTGGTCCCTGTGAATAGGGCATCAATTCTAACCTTTCTCTTTCTACTCTTTTCTTCTTTTGGGGAGGCTCTACATCCATCTCAGCCTCATGTGTTTCTGTTAAATCAATGATATTCTCCACATTATGAGGTGGCTAATCTTGGGGTGGTGGACTATTGATAGAATAGCTACTGCTATATTCTAATGATGATTTCTTATTGGGACCTCTATCCTTGTCATCAATTTGATCTTCAATTTTATTACTGAGCAAGCTATGGTTCTCAATCATCTTCTCTAATTTCTACAAATAGGGCAGTCCTGGGAAAAATCCACCAAATGAGATTCCTTTCCTTTTCAATTGCTGCTCCAGATCCATTAAATCATGATACTTCAATAATCTTGATGCAATTACATCCTCTTCAAGGAAGTTTCTAAATAAATCTTCTTCTTTATAGGGCTGATGCCTCTTGGTGATTAGAACAGTAGGTGTCAAGAGTTTATTGGCAGTCTCAAAAAATCCTTCTGTATCAATATATCTATACAGGAAAACATTCATCCGGTAGTGCCTTAACTATCCATTGAGAGGGTCATAAGCCCTCTTTCCAATTGTAAAATCCAAGGAAATGAACTTCCTAGGAGTGAAGGCTCCCTTCCTGTGGGATGCTAGGTGCTCTCCATCTGTTAACATAAGCTTCCATAAAAACTCCATTATTGCAATTCTTGGGGGTACTCTATATGGAAAGATATGTGGTGTCTATGAACAACCATACAATCTGATTAATGTAAAATTCTGGTGCTAATAAAAGTCACCCCAGTTGTGATCACCATTCCATTTGTCAACAAATTGACAAGGTCTCAATAATTGTAGCACTTTTACGGGAAGTCTGGTCATATCTACCCCCAAATTTCTCAACAATGGGTAGACTACCCAATTCTAAAATGCACAAAACTCTTGCTCCATGGAGATATAATTCCATACTCTTAACCACAACTGCATAGGGCTCTGCTGTCCATGATAGAATCTTTTGAGTTATAAATTAGATTGGTCCAAAATATTGAAATTATAAAACATGATGAGGTGCATCAGTAATGAGTACTATAGGAACTTAGGGCTTCCTACCTTGTTCTAAATATCCAAGAATCCTTGATGCATTGTGTTGATTACAAACTATATGTAATCATAGTCAGTGCTTACATAGGGGCTCTGCAACTCTAGGATTATCATCAGCATATCTCATGATATCCTTTCTCTCCCACTATCTACACCTAGGACTTTGCATAGGGCATAAGATATATACTTCTTATAGAAAGCTAGGTCTTTGTAGAAGTATGGTGATGAATCACTTGGAATAGGGGCAATATAGTTTCTAGTTCCCCTTTTTTTGTGGGCTTGGATCCACTTAGACACAATATGGGCCTCTCTGGTATATTTGGTAGCTAGGGTTTTCAAATTTATTTTTGTAGAATAGGGGTTGTAAATATCAAAAGCTTTCATAATTGAAGCTTGATCTACAGTTACCAAAATAGTTCCATCATCCTTCTTGATTTTTTTTGATACAGTATCATACCTACTAGCCAATTCGAGGATCAAGTCTACATCAATGAATACATTAGGAACAACTAATTTGGCTAATCTTCTGGTCCAAGGGTTTGAAATGGGCATAGGGCCATCACTATTTTTATGAAAATAACTAAATAAATGATAACCAAAATAGTCTGGTGTCTTGGGATCTCTAATGTATGCATAATTATCTCCTAAATACTCATCATTTACATTTTTTCTTTGATTAGAGCCTGGAAGTAGTTGAATAAACTCTTTTGAATTTTTTCTTTTTCCTTTAAGGTCCTCGTCATCACCGCTTTTCCTACTGGTGGAGGTGACACTCACTGCTCTGCTCATACTGTCTATTGTGAATTGTTACTAATTAGCTTCTTTCTTTACTGATATTGAAACAAATCTTCTCCAAACCCTCACTTTTCACTGTGAATTACTTCAATTTTTTCACACTGATAATCACAATTTTGAATTTTGAATTGAAAACTTCACTATTTACTCTGTAGACCTTGATTGTTCTATTCTCACTGAAAATGCAAAGCACTGATGCAAATTATGAGCTTTGGATTCTTGAAAACTGGTAAAATGAAATGATAATGGTAATACCTATTAATGCACCAATCTCTTTCATGGATTCACAATTCAGTCTTTTTTGTCTTTACTTCTGCGTGCTACGAAATCAATTCTAGCTCCTAGCCGTGGCATTTCAAACTGACATACGATCAATTCAAATGATGACTTTTCATATAAAAACCTTATTAAATTTGAAAAGATATCAAGATTTAATTCTATTGGCTCTTTGAGAATAGCTCAGCAATCTTTTAAAACATGCTATCATAAATTCTTCATTTTCATTGGCTGTCAATTGTTAACATGGCGTGGAGAAAACTTTACACATTACCTCGATCTCACCATGGTTTCCTTCAGAGACAATGCGACTATGGAAACTCTTTGTCACTTTAAGATTTCCTTCACCTTGAGTTTCTTTCAAGATTACGTGACTATCACACGATAATATTTTAATCGGATGGCCCACGTGTAATCTCATTTACTTTATGTACTTTCATATTTTCATCTGAGACTTCGCAACTACCATACATCTTGTTTTTTATCTAACGAATCGCACATAATCTCATTTTCTTTTCTCTTAACTACAGTTCACTTCACAAATTCATGACTTAAGAAGTCTCTATGTTGCTGAAGGAAAATCTTTAGCTCAAGTTTTCTTTGAGACTTCCTGACTAACTCAAATCTTTAAAATATTTTCCATGTGTCTCAATCTGGATTATCATCATTGAATCTCTGGAACTTCTCTGACTTTTTGACTTTCTAAAGTGACTAAACGCCATCCACAAGATCTTCTCCTTTTCATGGCTCAGATCTTCTCACTGAAAACTGATTTATACTTAACTGAACTCTTCTTCAACTATGGTTCTTATCAGGACATTGTGACCCATTGAATCTCACTGTCGCTTTAAGATTTTACTAACTCATGGTTTCTTTCCCGATTTAATGCAAGCCACTAAATCCTTTTTAAATTGGATGAAAATCATGATATCTCTCTGTCTTTCATCTATTTGAGACTTTTCATCATGACTTCACGCTGGCCACAGGATCTATCTCTCATCTGACGGCAGTCGCTTAATCTCTTTAGCTTTACCTTAACCATAGATTTCAAAAGAGATCACGTGACTAAAGGACTTTAACCATTTTCTTAACTTTAGTTTCTTTGCAAGACACCGTGAATGAGAAAACTCGAAGTCACTTATACATTTCTTAACTCATGAGTTTTCATGGAGACTTTGTGATCATCGCAGGATTTCACTTTAGATCGATGACTATCGCTAAATCTCAGATCTTTTGACTTAATTCATATTTCTCTTTGCTATAACGCGACTGCATGAAATTTCAAACTTAAGCTTTAAATCCAACTTGCAACTCTGATTACCTTTCGAGACAATGTGACCGAGTAAACTCAAAGTCAGAAAAGAAATTATTTAACTCTAGTTTCTTAAAGAGATTATCTGCCGATCGCAGGATCAAGATCTGCATCCATGGCTCGCGTGAAGTCTCATAAGCACTAAAAGCATATTCATTTTTAAAAGGGACAACCTGACTTAGAGGAGATCACCAAGTCTCGATAAGAAAAGGAATATTCTTAGATTACAATGAGAATACATGACTTAAGTGAAGTGATATGAAATAAAGCATATGATTTAAGTGGTCGGGTTTATGAAAAAGTAACAATAAAATAGAAAGGATTTGAATGAACTAGGGTTTTCTTAAATATGCATGAAAATTAGACCTAGGACTTAGGGTTTTTCACTCTTTCTTGATTTTTTGCTTGAAGATCATTATTAGTAGAGGGATTTTAACAACTCTACACAAAATTTTCAACTTTCAAGCATGGGAATAACCAAGGACTTCAAAAAAATTTAGGCAGACTACAAAACTGGAAAAACAACCAACAGGTCAAAAGACTAGAATTTTAAGAGAGCTATATGAGAAAAATGAAGAATTTGATCAAGTTTCAAATTATGTATTGATTGCATGTGATCCTGTCAACTTTGATGGAGCTGTTAAAGAAGAGGTTTGGGTAAAAGCGATGAATGAAGAGATTGATATCATAGAGAGAAATAACACATGGAATCTTGTAGATTTACCTAAAGGTAAAAATAGTATAGGTGTTAAATGGATTTATAAGACTAAGTTAAATGTTGAAGGTGAGGTTGAGAAGGACAAAGCAAGACTTGTAGCTCAGGGGTTTAGTCAACATCGTGGTATTGATTATAATGAAACTTTTGCACCTATTTCTAGAATTTACATAGTGAGAATGATGTTGGCTATTAAAACACAAAATAAATGGAAAATGCATCAAATAGATATAAAGTATGCATTTTTAAATGGATTTTTGGAAGAAAAGGTTTATGTTAAACAACCTCCAGGATATGAGATCGAAGGAAAGGAAGATAAGGTCTACAAGTTAAATAAGGTATTATATGGATTGAAACATGCTCCCAGAGTATGGTTCACCAGGATTAATGAATACTTGATTAGTAGAGGATTCAACAAGAGTCCAAGTGAGCCAACTTTTTATACAAAGGTAAATCAAGAAGGAAAATTTTTGATAGTTTGTTTGCATGTTGATGATTTAATTTTTGCTGAAGATCTCTCTATAGATGACTTTAAGGCTGCCATGGAAATAGAGTTTGATATGATTGATTTAGGATTTATGAAGTGTTTTCTTGGTATTGAAGTTACTGAATCTGAAGATGGTATTTTTATATGTCAAACTAAGTATGTAAAAGATATATTGAGAAGGTTTAAGATGTTGAACTGTAAGCCAATTAAAACACCGATGACAACTGATACAAAAATGAGTAAGAAAGATGAGGGGTCAAATGTTTATCTGACTTTATATAAGAGATTGGTTGGATGTCTCATGTATTTGAAAATATCAAGGCCCAATATAATGTTTTATGTTTAAGTTTAATATCCAGAGTTATGGAGTCTCCTGTGAGTACCCATTGGCAAGATGGAAAATGAATCTTAAGATATGTTTCCAAAACAAGAAATTTTGGCATGTTGTATACATCAGTTTCAGAATGTAAATTAACTGGATATTCTGATAGTGATTTTGCAAGTAGTGTTGATGATAGGCAAAGGACATCTGGGTATGTGTTTAGTTTTGGATTGGGTGCAGTAGCATGAGAATCAAAGAAGTATCCCATTGTGACTTTATCATCATTTGAGGCAGAATATGTTGTAATGACAACAACAACTTGTCAGACTACTTGGATGAGAATGATTTGGACTAAGTTGCTACATGGAGAGGAAGAGTCGACTTAGATTTATTGTGACTAAAAATCTGCTGTTGCACTAGCAAAGAACCAAATTTTCCATAAGAAAACTAAGGATATTGATATTAGGTTTCATTTCATTCAAGAATCGGTAAATGGATATCAAATTTTTATGGAGTTCTACAGAACAGAAGACCAATTTACATATATATTTACAAAACCCTTGGCAAAAGAATTGTTTGAAATTCACAGAGAAAATATTAGAGTTTGTATGATGTAATATCAGTTCTACATGTTAGAAATTAAGGGGGAGTGTTGGAAATAATTGTAATTTCTCCCTTGCCAACACTGACTCATTTCTCCCTTGGCCACCAAGTGCATAATGTATGATTTCTTCTTATCCCGACGTGCCTGGGAGAAAATTGGATTTGCAAATCAGATTTGAACTTATCTTATTTTGGCTGGAGAAAATAAAAGTTTTGTGTTGTCTTTTCTTGTTGTGTCTTCTATTAAGAAATGATGAAGTGGGAGTCCACCATATGGTGGAGGCAATCTCACCGTACAAAAAGACCATCATACAATGGAGGCAATCTCACCGTGCAGTGAGGAGACAAGTGCACGGTGGACCGTACGGATTAGAGACTACGACATAGAGGCAAAAGTGTCAAAGGGAGAAGTCACCATACGGAAAGACCCAATAGAGGAAAAAGTGGCAAAGGGAGAAGTCACCAAATGGAAAGACCTGGTGGAGGCAAAAGTATCGAAGGGAGTCTCCGAGGTGAAGGAATTGACCCGAGGCTGAAGGGAGTGACTGGATGCCAAAGGGAGTGATTTGATGCCGAAGGGAGTCTCCAAGGGGAAGGGAGTGAATCGATGCCAAAGGGACTATCAACTGGAGGAGTGCCAAGGTTGCTAGTAACCATTTCATGGAGCGGCAGTTGCTATATCAAATTCTATAACAAATCACAGTGTATAAATGTCTGCAAATTTTTTTTATAAATTTGAGGCAAGTAGCATGGTGCTATGCTAGGTTGATTGTAAGGAAATATGAGCTTGTATAACAATCTAGAGTGCATTGTATGTAATTTTTTTTTTACTATAATACAAAGTTGCTTGAGGGTTTGTTGGCTAGTGGGTTTTTCCCGAAAGGGTTTTCCCACGTTAAATATGGTATTTTGTCTATGTGTTTTGTGTCTTGTAATTCCATATTTTATTTTCTTGCACATCTCAAAGATATAGTTTCTTATTTTCCTGTTAATTTGGCATTCAGAAAGCATTTTCGCACTGCTGCTTTCCTAACAAGCGGTATCAAAGCATGGTGAGTTGTGCTATACTTGTCAGGTAGGGTTTGGTTTTTTGTGCCAATTTGTTTTCAGTGGGAATTTGCAAAGTTTTTTGTTTGTATATTGAGATGGCCGGTACATCAGGAAGAATAGACATTGAAAAGTTCAATGACACAAATTTTGAGTTGTGGAAACTTAAAATTGAAGATGTGTTGGTTGATCAAGATCTGTGGAATGCTATGTCTGTTGCCAAGCCTACAAGCATGAAGCAGGAAGATTGTGATATAGCAGAATGGAAAGCTAGAGGACTCATAAGATTGATTTTGGAAAATTCCATTTTGTTGAATGTCCATGAAGAGAAAACTGCGCATTCCTTGCGGAAGAAGTTAGGAGACATTTATCAGGGCAATTCTTTGGTAAATAAAGTCTTCCTAAGAAAGAAATTGTACTTCTTGAAGATGGATGAAGGAACAATTGTTACAGATCATCCAAATGCATTCAATATGGTTATTGCACAGTGGACATCTGTTGGTATAACCATTGGTCAGGAAGAACATTGTATTCTCTTGTTGTGTTCCTTGCCTGATTTGTGGGACCACTTGGTGATGGCTATTGGAAGTACTACTACCTAGTAAAAAATGGAGGAGGTAGTTGCTGCACTCTTGTCAAAGGAGATGTAGAGGAACACTTTTGAAGTGGCCAAAGAGGCTCTCTCTGTTTGAGGCAGATCAAAGGATGGAAACATATGGGAGGACAAGAAGACTAGGTATAAGTATTCTAGAAATAAGTCTAAAGTGAAGTGTTGGAGCTGTGGGCAAATTGGTCATGTTCGGAAGGACTGGAAGGAGAAGAAGAACAAGAAAAGGGATGACTCTTCGAGTTCTAAATCTTCTCAAAATTATGAAGATGTTAGTAGTACTGCTTTGGCTAATCAGTCATTTGATGATGACTGGTTAGATTAATTTGATCTTCATGTGGAAGATGTTTGTCATGATGCCATGTGTGAGTCGACACCACCGTATAGTGGGAGTTGTTGGCAGTGATGTGTGGAAGATTTTTTTCATGATTCCAAGTGTAACTCGACACCACAGTTTAGTAGGAGTTGTTGGTAGTGACGTAGTGAATGATCTTCATTAGTATTGCAGTTATTGAAGGTGTGACATTCTAATGTTGTAGAAGGATCTTTTCACATTTGCTAAAGTACTATTTGGAGATGTTTATCTTCATGTGACTGAAGATGTTGACATCTCGAGGGCTCAAAGGGGTCTTTGATAAAGGTGTCAATTATGGTTTCATTTGACATGTTATGGTATGTTCATATGGAGCATTTTCTCTCTTTGGTTGAGATATTTTAGATCATGTTGTCATGTTTATGTTCCCGAGGCCAAGGTTGGAACTTTGACATTGATCTTATTTTTTGTTGCTATGTATTGAGTACATTGGTCATTTCTTTGACGCTTCATGAAGTTGTTGTTTTACTTTTGGAGTTAGCATGAATTGATGGGTTACAGGTGCTCATGGATACTTAGCAACCACAGTGATGATGTTTCCTCTGGTGATTAGAGATGTGTTTGTTGAAACAGTTGATGGTTTTAGTAGGAAGTATGATAGGCATTTAGAGGTGTATGTAGAAGGACATGGTACATGGTTGATGTACTTTTAATGTTCTCAATGCTACAAGTTTGTTGTTGCACTTCTACATGATTTTGTTGAATTGGTTCATATCATATTAATATTACCTCCGTAGTGGGAGCTTCTTGGCGTGTATGTGATAGGTATTGCACTTGAGGCTTGAGACTACAGGTAACAGGTTGAATATGGTAATGTTTTGGAATCCATGTTGGTATACCTTAGAGGTATGTATAGTTGGATGTGTTAGCACTTACTGTGGGTTCTATTTCCACTATGATTGTGACAAATGTTGATACATTCGATTATTTTTTGGATCGAGGATTTTGTGCTTTGGGATACAGAGTTTGTTAGAGTAATAGTCTCTCAGGTTATTAATTAAATCATTATGATCTAATTACTAACTCACCTATTCACTCTAGTTGCTTAAGCTAACCTTAGATTTTCCCTTTTAGGGTTTTGTGATTCCTTTTATAAGGATTCACCCCTTTGTTTTTCATAAGGAGTTTTCACATCGCATTGTATTATCTAGAAATATATTGTTAATATATTGTTTTCTTATGCATATGATGTCTCCTTTGGATTCTTGGCCTCCATAGTTTTTCCTGTCTTCTGTACTTTGCTTCTTCCATCTGACAGGTTTGCATGCAGGTGTTCTTGGGAGAATAGGGTTTTTCTAATTCTAACATGGTATCAGAGCCATCTTACCGCTTGTTGTTCATGTTTTGTCGAAGTGTTTCAGAAGCTGAAGGTTTTTCTGGCTTTCTAGAAGTTTTTTGTATGGATTTAGGGGGACCTTTGTTTCTGGTCATTTTGGGCTCAAACGGACATTACTATTGCGCTCAGAGTGCCCAAAAACCCCAAAATCCATATAAAATTTATCAATTTTGGACATCTTGCCTCCGAGGCAAAAAAAATTTGGTTTCTAGTGCCGTACGGGCATGGAAACCGAGAAAAATAAAAAAAAAATAAAAAAAACATTGTTTTTAATAT
>MU223071.1:1087585-1099127 GCA_018584345.1 Thuja plicata | reverse complement strand
TTTGGGTAATAGATTGGTATGTTGGCATAGTAAAAAATAGGACACTACTACTCTTTCTACTATAGAGGCTGAGTATATTGCAGCATGTTCTTGTTGTCAACAGGTTCTATGGATGATTCAAACATTATCAGATATGAAAGTGATAGTTTCTAAACCAATTCCTATCTATTGTGATAATCAAAGTGCAATCAGTATTTTTAAGAATCCAGCTATGCATTCACGTACAAAGCACATTGATATTCATTATCATTTCACAAGAGAACATGTTTTGAATGGTGATGTTGAATTAGAATTTGTTCCTTCTTCAGATCAGTTGGCTGACATATTTACAAAACCTCTCTCAAAAGAAGTGTTTGGAGGTTTGCGCACCATATTAGGAGTTCTCTCTCTTTCTTCTCTTAAATAAGTTAATCAGTGTGTGATTGGTTGTAGGGGGAGAATTTATGATCATTTTTGCAACTGAAACCTTGGTATATCTCCTTTGTCATTGATGTCAAAGGGGGAGAAAATACATGTTAACAAATGAAGTTGTGATGTTGATATGATGGATTGATATGATGTATTGATGGATTCTATACAGGTGATGAGGTACATGCATAGGTACATGCAGGGTTTGTGGTACAGAGGTTTGTGGTATTGACATCAATGCCAAAGGGGGAGTATGTTTCACCTTTGGCATTTTGGATTTTGCTTATTTTCATTTATGTCAATATAGCCTGATGGTTTGATGTGCAAATGATGGTTAGAGGTCTCAAATAGTTAAAGTGTATTAATGACACATGGATTTTTAGTGTATTATAATCCTAATTGATTCCTATATGGTTTGAATATTCACTATGCTGATTAGTGTTGAGTTTCAGAATGATTAACACTTTATATAGTGAGTTATGCTTAAAACAGTCTTAATTTTATAACTAACTGATTTCAGTCTAATCAGTTTTGCGCATATTAAGTATTAAACCAACCCAAAACTATTATACCTTTTCGGAAAGCTAATAGAAGGAACTGAAATGAGTCATTTCTAGTTTCAGATTAAAGGATGATCCTATATTTCAAATGTTCTGTAGACCAAGGAATTTTTAGACAGTTATAACCGTTTCTGAGCAGTTTTGGTCTAATTTCAGTTTGGGGTATGTAATAGTCTCCAAAGTTTTGACTTCCTTGGTTTATAAGTAGAGGATACATTCCTCTAAAACATCCAATAGGTTTTTTTTAGAAAACATGCAGGAAGTGAGAGATATGTGTAGTAGACCAGAAGGATAGTATGTAGTATAGTATGCAGTCTACAAGACAGAATTTTGAATGGTAATAATATTTCTTTCAAATTTAAAATGTGTTGAATGGTTGATGATTGCAAAGTATAATCAGAGATTGAGGAAGGATTATAATACTATTTTAAGTCATTAGAATCATTCATTAATAAGATATTTTAATGGTGCATACATACACAATTGAATTATTAATGTTTTGAGGGGAAACTAGTTGTTGATTTCTCAAGAAGGTTAATACTTTGGAGATAATTTAATCAATTTATCTTCTGGTATTCAAATGTATGATCATGCTATCAGATTGTAATTTTTTTTGTTTTGATAAAGATCATATGTAAAAGAATACTTGTTTTGATTCAAAAGAATCAGTAAGAGAGAGAGAGAAGAAGTGAAGTGTATCTTGCTTTATGTTTTCAACTTGAAGTTAAATTTTTGATTCATGATTTGTATTGTAACAGAGATGATCCTCTGATTTTTATCTCATTTTTTAGTTTGGAAGTTGGTGCTTCTTGTATTTTTGAAGTTGGTGCTTCAGGTGTAAGGGATTGGTGTTCCTTGAAATTGGTGTTCCTTGAAATTGGTGTTTCTAAATCAGGGTGTTGGTGCTTCCTAGAGTTGGAGCTCTAAAAGATTTTCCCACGAGGCTAATAAAATTTCAAATTAAAAGTGTTTTTTTACCCTAAGGGGTTTTCCACTATAAATATTGTGTAATTTTTTCTTCTTTCATTTCTTGTTCTCATTTCATAACTTAATGTTATATTCGTAAAAGTGAAAAGATTGAAAAATTAAAAAGAACAAGTTTTTAAGTAACCACTGATTCACCCCCCCTCTCAGTGATGCTTGTATTCCAAAAAATTCATGGTGTCACCAAAGTAGACCTAGATAAAGCTAGGGAAGCTAAGATTGCTAAGGAACTTGAGAACACATCTACATTTGCTGAAGTTAAATCCGATGACATTCAGAAAAAAAAGAAGAAGAATAAGTCTAGAGAGAGCACATCTGCGCCCTCAACTACAATTGATCTGGAATCCTCCCCGCCCTCTTTGCCAAGCAAGATGACTAGAAGAAGGAAGAAAATCTGCACAAGCCACTCATCCTCAAGGACAACTCAAAGCAAAGTAGGATTCAGACCTAGTTTTGAAATTATGAGAACTATAATTATTGATGAAGGCAGGTTAGATTCAATTGTAAATGTCTATGATAAGTATCAAGAGATTGATAAATCAGAAATATATTCTATGATTATCACACATATGATTAAGTTCAAAAGGTTAGTTTTGGAACTTAAGATAGTCATCCCAGATATAATATGGAACATACTTGAGTCATTGAAAAGACAAGCTTTAGAAGAGGATATGAGGATTAGAGAGAAGACATTAGATGACCTCCTTACTATTTGTTCACTTGATGATAAGTTGATATTGTTTGATTTGGTAAAGCCTCATCTAAGATCTAAGACCAAAAATCTACACTTAATGAGAAAAGAGTATGAGTTAGTTGCTAAGGAGACAGAAAAATCATTTGAGCAAGTGTTTCTAGATAGAAACATGTACCCTTCAACTATTCCTATAACCAAAGTTACTCAAGTTCCCTCCAAGCAAGGAAAAGAATCAGAGATCCCTAATGTGCCTATTACAGGTCCACATGATTCCGTGCCTAAAGTTTCATCACCCTCTAATATAGTTAATGATACAGATGAAACTATTATGATAAATGATTATGAGATAACCATGTCAGCCTCAGCTAATGATTTGAATAAGTTTGAAGAAGCCTTTGTGAGTACTGAAGAAGCTGAGATTTTATGCAGTGATAAAGCCTCTTTGCAGGAAGATGAAATCCCAACTAATGACACTTCAGGACATGTAATTGGAAAAGAAGATAAATATAATGTGTCACCCTCTATTGAGATCCTAGTGAAGAGTGAATGTATGGATGTAAGTCAGAATGTAATCCTTATCCCTTCTACCAAGCCATCTATTTCATTATTGTCAAGTTTGACCCCTGATACAACAATCCTAGACTCATGGGGAGAAGAAGATCTAATCAAGATAAGTGTATTGGCTATGGAGAAAGAAAAAGAGAATCAAGTAATGAGAAATCCTCTCTTTCTTGAATCATTCACCATTTTATAAAAATTAGTACCTGCAGACAAGAAATTGGTAAATATTCAAACAGTTAATGATGTCAATAGTATTTTGTCAAGCTTCAAAGAAAACTTTACAAGTCTAGTAGACTCAGCAACAAAAATTGCAGAAGACAAGTACAATAAGGAAAGGTTGGATGAGTTAATAAAGAATTTCTCATTAAATCTCAATTCACTCAAGATTGGTCAAGCATACTGAAAGATTTAGCAGCAAAAGGTAGAAAATTGATAGCTAACTACATGGACAAAGATAAACTCAATCCAGAACATACAAAGAAGATTGAGGAAGCAGACATCTTGATTGCAGCTGTAAGGAAATCAATTGAAGACCCTTCTCAAGACATCAATGTTTGTAAGAACATTTACCAAGGCCAGTTAGATAAAATTATGAAAGCCAAGATAGAGATTACCAAGATAAGGGCCAAACAAACACAACTAAGAAATGCACTTGCACCCTCCTTAGATGTACTCAATCAGAATATCAGGCATATTGATGTAGCTATTTCCACATATGATCAAGGCCCCTACATAGATCTGGTAAAGATGGAGAAACTCACTTATGCATTATGCGCCCATCTTCAGACTGTAGATGTACTCAAGGTGTTTTGGGAGCAGGAAGTCAAAAACCTTTAGACTGCATATCCAGATGTGTACTCTAAGTAAGTACTTAGAGACTTTAATTTGTTGGCACCTTTGTCATTAATGTCAAAGGGGGAGTATAGTGTATGAAGGAGAGTAGTGTATATAGCTGAAGATATGATGTATAGTATGAGGAGATTATATCACTATAATTGCAATTTTTTGTGATAAGTCAAAGTTTAGTAACTTGGCCACATTCCTTTGTTGCCATTAAAGAAAAAGGGGGAGATTGTTGGAAAGTTGAATTTACTATGATTATATGACTAGTTTTGTGTTGTCATTATGGAAACAAAGTCATATGGAGTTTTGACAGTCAGCTCATTAACTTTGAAGATCATAATTTGGCTAAGTATAGAAGACAGTGCAGACAGAGATATACCTGTTGATCAGAGCACCAACCCACATGAGTATGGCCGAGTCATGGTATGCGCCTTTGGATATAAGCTTTTGGATACATTGTTATGATAAGAATATACACGCATGTTTAGATATGTCAGTATGGTGAAGTTACAACAAGTCTAAGTGTCACTAGCAGTTCAGCAGAACAAAGCATGGAGTTGACTACAATTTTTGATTAGCGTGTATTAATTTATTTTGTAATGGATGTGCCTATTGTAATATGTTTATAATCATGTTATTATCATTCATGTAAACACGCTTGAGCCAATTAATTTGGAAGTGTTGTGTACATTGATTTTAGGCCGACTCAGTCTTAGTTTCGGTCGCGTCTATTAAAGCATGTATATATACTTGACATGCATTTTTGTATTGATGTGATGGACGTATGAAGTATAGAAAAAGATATATACAGAAGAGCAGTATGTATTCAATCAGTATGAGATAGAGATCTACTAAAGGTTAGAGCATCAAAGCACAAAAGGAATTGATCAGACAATAGTGTCATAAGCAGCAGTTCACCTTTCAGATATTGTGTGTATCTATTATCAGAAGGTTGTAGCCTTCTTCTTATTGAGCAGTGAGCTCTGGCAATGTGCCATCCACCTTTAACAGGGTTTGTAAGACTCCTAACAGATTCATTGTAATCAGTATTGTAATGACTGCTCCTAACAGGGCAAAGAAACTCTAACAAGTTCGTAAGACTAGTGCAATTATTTGTGTGTACTAGTTCCCACCGGGGTTTTCCTCTGGCCAAGGTTTCCCCATAAACATATCCTATGTTATGTGTTATGGCTCATGTGCTTTTCTTATTAATTCTTTTATATATTGTATTGGGCTAAGTTTCAAGTTGCTGAATTATTATTAATTGCTGAACACTGATTCACCCCCCCTCTAAGTGTTCCCATTCTTAACATCATTGTACGACAAGACCTGGCGGAGGCAAAATTACTGAAGGGAGTGACCCAAGGCCAAAGGGAGTGACTGGATGCCAAAGGGAGTCTCCAAGGCGAAGGGAGTGAACCGATGCTGAAGGGACCGTCAACTGGAGGAGTGCCAAGGTTGCTAGTAACCGTTTCATGGAGCGGTAGTTGCTATACCGAATTCTATAAAAAATCACAGAGTGTATAAATGTCTGCGGAATTCCTTATAAATTTGAGGCGAGTTGCATGGTGCTATGTCAGGTTTATTGTAAGGCAACCTGAGCCTGTGTTACAATCCAGAGCGCATTGTATGTAATTTTTTTTTACTGTAATACAAAGTTGCTCGAGGGTTTTTCCCGAAAGGGTTTTCCCAAGTTAAATCTGGTGTTCTCTCTATGTGTTTTATGTCTGGTAATTCCATATTTTATTGTCTTGCACATCTCGGAGATATAGTTGCTTATTTCCGTATTAATTTGACATTCGAAAAGCATTTCCGCACTGCTGCTTTCCGAACATCTTCCAAGTCTCTAAACTGCCTCTTCTTCACCGACAAGGGACTCTATAAATAAATATCTTTTCTGTTGTATGATATATCTCTCTGCATATACGTATTGAAGATCTCTGAACTCTATAGAGTTCAATTTATGTAATTCTCATTTATTTATTAATAAAATTTCTTTTTTGTATGCTGTAGCATACAATTGTGATTGCTCTGTTCCTTCACAAGATCTGTTCAGTAATTTGCTCTGATTATTGGTTGAATTTATATTCTCTGTTTTTGTTTATCTCAGATACTCTATTTTTCCCCTGCATCCTTTAGATTGGCGTGTCTTTGTTTTTAATATTTTAAGCCTATTCGCTAGGTCATTGGGGGACTATTTCTGGACATCATTTGATCTATTGGCAATATGATCACCTTTCTATTTGAGGCGATATATACATCTTGCAACATTATTTCTCAATCAGTGGGTGATTGAGAAATGATAGAGATCGATAAGGATACATTGAGGTTGTTTACCTGTGTGGAGGGACACGTTGCAACAGTAATAGTCGACGTATTATTCTCTACAAGTTGATTAAGGCTATGAAAGTGGCGTTCTAGCATGGGCATCTCTATTGAATGTTAAGGGAGGTGCTCAACCCTATGGCTTTTTATCCTATGAACGATTGTTTTCCCTCTCCAAATGTGAAATCTCCTCATCCTTGCATACCGCACAGATGTTTGAATGCGAAGGACATTATTTCTATTAGTGCAAGGTGATAATATGATATGTGGAATTTTTTTATCTTATCCTTGTGCTATCCGCTATTTTAAATTAGTATTGAAGGCGTTTGTTTTTAATTTTTTCCATCCCTAATGGCATAGGAATCAACAGTTTTTACCTATATAGCGTGGAAATCAGCTTGCATGGTATTAAAGTTTTCTTTCTTTACATATGATTCTTCATCACCTGTGTCGAAATATATTTTCCTTCACTTAAATGTGGTTACCTCCTGCTGAAGAAACGTTAGCTATGCCACCTGACTTGCACCTTTTGTGGGTGCTTCTTATAAAAAAATAAATAGTTCGGCATTTTTCATTAATATATTTAAGGCAGGAGATATGACCTCTCAGAAGTCAAATGGACAGAATCTCCATTTTGCCATGTAGTGCTAAGGCAATAGTGTTTTGTAAAATCATTGAAATCTCTATGCAAGTAGACAAAACTGCCACGAAGGCACATGAAGTTTCTTCATCTACAAGCTGAAGGCAATGGTTCTTTATTGTGATTGGCACAAATTGGCAAAGTGTAATTGTTGCATTCAAAACTTTTTTTCCTATTTTATAATTGTAGATTTTAAATTGTAAAATATCTATTACGCATCATTTGTTTAAGCATGAAAAAAATATGTTCAAAAATTAATGAAGATTTGTATTATTTTATGCATTCAGTTATAAAGTGTCAATTTAGGGCTTTTTTTTTTTTGGGGTTGTTAAAACATTTTCAAAATTTTATCCATGGCATCTTTGTCAACTTCATAGAAAAATGAATGGATTTTACATTGCAGTGCCTTTGACCACCTAACTCTATTTGCATATGTTTTCTACTCCCTTTGTTCATCTAACATTACTAGAATCTTGGTAGATCGACACTGCTTGACTATGTTTGGAAAAAGGGTTAGTTGAATTTTGCTATAGATTATTTACAAAATGTCTTCTACACTCCCAACTTGATCAAGTATCTTTAGTCCATTTATCAGCTTACTTGATAAGGAACTAACATAGTGTTTATAGAAACTTTAGCCATCAAGCACTCTCACTCAGTGAATTGTTGTTATAGGAGAGCCTAATAGTAGCTCTGGTCTACACATTCTCTCATTTTGCACAAGGCGACTCTCTCTCTCTATGGTTTGTTCTCCATCATCTAAGGGAATTATTGACATATTTCCTACAAACTTTATATGCTTCTTCAAAAGCCTATGTTAATTCTATGTAATAGGATCACTAGGATGTACTCAATTAAAACTAAGATCTTTATCATTTCTTTCCTATTTATTTATACAATTTCATTCTCTTTTGGATTTTGGGGGAAATTTTTTGTATTCTTTCCTCATAATATTTTCGAGTTCCTTCTACGAGAGTGTCGAACATTTCTTTGCAATAGGAAAATTATTTTTTTGTGCTTCATTTGTTCTAAATTCCTAACTACATGAGATTCCAGTATGCAACATCATTTTCTTCTAGAGATTCTTTCTAGCGAGAATATGCCCAAGCTTTGGGATCAACATTTTAGAAAGGTTTCTTTTAGACCCATCTTCTACTTTTTATGTTCTCTCTTTTTGTGGGGAGGTTTTTCCCATTCGATTTTCTCCCTCTCATCACTTCGTGAAAGTTTTCTTTGTATCCACCTAAGCTAGACAAACGGGGTTGGGGTGTTAGTATGAGAACATTTTCATATTCTAAGGTAATCTTGTGCAGTTGGATTTCCTTAGTCACTAATAGTTTCTCTAAGTCACATGCCTCATCCTAAATAATAATTTCTATTCTAGTACAGTTGGATTTCCTTAGTCACTAATAGTTGCTCTAAGTCACATGCCTCATGTCTTCTTGGCACCACCTTCACAACTCTAAAATATTTTTTTCCTTTGCCACCCCTACCACCTATCGCATTCGAGTTGAACTCCACCACTACTTTCATTTTTTGAATAAAAGGGTGGATGGTTCTCACATCCATGTCATTTATTGTATCCTCTCAATGACATGGCCAACTGACATGGCCAACTTCCTTAGATGAAGTAAAATTCCCGCATTTGTCTCTTGTTATATATTTATGTGCTTCATGATTTGAACATTAGTTCTATTTAAACTCTTAAAATTGTGATTTTGTATCTATTTTTTCTTTTAAATTTATATAAATTAAATGATAATTCAAATACTCTTTAGAAAATCACTTTTGTTTTTTTCATATTATAAACTTTGATTTAAATTTGACAACTAATTTATATTTTTGTAACTAATTTATATTTATAAAGATACAATTACAAACCTTTTATAGAACTTAAAGTTTGTGGGTTATTCTAATCAACTCTCTAAGCCTCCTTCCACAACTTTCAAGTTATTTTTGGAGTGGAGTATTAGGCAACTAGTAAATATCCCAAAAAAACCAGAAGAATACAACTAAGAAACATCTCCCTTGCAGTTACACTTTGGCGTACTTGGGTTGTTTCTATTTTATCAGCGAAAACAGTGCATCACATAAGTCTTGTAGCGATTGCACTTGCTGTAAAATGTACAGAGTTCATGAAAGTAACTCCTAGAAATATAGAGAGTTAGATCTGTGCAATCAAAGTAAATTACACAGAACGAGAGCTACCAACAGACATAGATCTTAGATCTTACAATGAATGAGAGCTACCAACAGACTTAGATCTTATCATGTTAAGAACAATTTTTTTCAAATTACCATCTGAAATGTCTACGAGCAGGGGCAGGAGCTTGGTTTAGGAATCTGAAAAGAAGTCCTATTCTGAAACTTGAGGAGCGTCTGAGCAGTCCATTGCGCCAAGAACGTTTCGTTGTGTCCGACCTGGCGATTTTTGTGAAAGAGAAAGCAGGCGATCCGTCCTTCTTGAGGATTGGGGCAGTCGGGGCCTTGGGAATCTCTGTAAGTGCCCTCGTGATTCATCCCCGTCCACTTTGCAAACCACTGGTAAATGTACTGCCCCACTCCCGCCCCTTCCAACCACCCCTTGGGAAACATCTCCATCACGCTGCTCCCCTTCTCCATAAACATCATGTTTGTCAGCTGCCCCCCGTGAGCACTTGCCAATATGTCAGTCCTGCTCATCACCTCCACCTGAACACAAATCTATCTCGTTTAGAAATTCACAAGTCACGAAAACCTAAAACAAAAGTTAGCCCTAGAATTAGGTCAATACCTGTTCACAAAAGCTCATATTAACAATCCGAAGAAGGCGAAACCTGCAGCCGGGGACCTTGTTGCATTCCCCTGCAATCACCGACGCCACCAAGGATTCATTCTTGAACGATCTTGCCCCAGTTCGTACAATAAGCGTGACGTTTATGGTTCGAATCCCAACCACGATCCGCTGGCTTTCAGAAATGTTGCAGAACTTTCGTGCTTTGCAACGCATCATGTCGAACATTTCCATTTTCCTTTCCACCGTCATGTGCCCGAAGGCTCTGCGATACACCACAGCCTTTTCGAAACACACAGGCTCATCACTCAAATCTTCTACAGGTACACTACGATCCAGAACAGCACGTAACAGATTGGTAATGTAAGAGCCCATTGACGTGTCAAGCTTTCCGTTGCGATAAAGAATAAATCTGTGAGGCACCTCGCACTGGTTCCTCTTTCGCCATAACGCCGAGACAAGCAAAGAGTTCATGCTGTGCCATGGATTTCGGTAATCGTAGAAACTGTCTGCAATGAAGGTGAGACCTTTAACAAGGGTGGAATTGGGTGGCAGGTAATTGGGCCAGGCGAATGCATAGGAATTGAGGGTGCCGTTATGCTTGTTTCTGCCCTTCAGGCACAGGATTTTGCCATAAGAGGTCTCCGAAGGGAAAGAAGAATGGTCGGGGTCTCCATTCTCGGATTTCTCCCACACTGTGCTCATGAACCAGGTCCGATATTTTGCAGCACGGAACGCCATATTTGGGTCCTTCAATGGTATAAACTCAACGGAGCGTCGCAGACGATCCTCCAGAATGCCCTGAAGTCTCTTACGAAGGTTGCTCAACTCGCCCGCTAAACGATCGTTCTCCAACTTCAGAGACGAATTTAGCTTCAAAAGTTCCAAACTCATGATTTCTGATCTCTGTAGCGCTGCTGCATATCTCCCGTTGTTTCGGAGTTTTACTGAAAACGAATAGGACTTCCTGTCGAATACCAGAAATTGCCGAACAATCATGACGGCTAGCATCAAAATTATGACGTTAAGTTGCAAAGCATTTTTATTTCTTGGCAACATTTTGGTTACTTTGCGGAACAGTCAGCCGATTCCCTTGTCTGTGTGTTCATATGTTAGCAGGTGAAGAGGGCTATAAAGATCCATTGCCCAGCGTGTGCCTGCCGGAAATCAAAGAGCCTTATCTCTAATAAGCTCTTTTTGAGAGCCGTCTCCCGGATGCCTTGCCTGCAATTGCTCAATTTTATCGTAAATGCCATGTTTGCCAGGCGAACGTGAATGACGAACTTCTCAGATCCCAAAAAGAAGAAAAAAAAAAATTGGCTGTAATGGCGGAGCATTTTCCAAGAAAGCAAGTGAATATCTAGATCCTTGTGCTTGAGGTCCTTTTTATGGATTAATGAACAAAAATCAAAACAAATATGGGGCACCTAACATGCTGCAAAGAATAGAAAACTCAAAACAGCTAATTACAGATTGTCAAAACAGAAAATTAGTAGGCTGAAACACAGCGCTTGCTACTGTTTCCATTATCATCTCTTTAATTAATTTTAACTCAGTGTATATGTATATATATATTTGTATTTATGTATGTATACGTAGATAGATAGTAAGGCCCCATTTGTTTGCAGGAATTGGGAGTGACACTTCTCGGTTTTGGGAGTGACACTTCTCGTTTTTGCAAATCCGCTGTTTGTTTCTCTAAATTGCAATTCTGGATTTGTCAAGTAAAACCAGGTTTAGACACCAAAATGAGT
>MU223071.1:1070765-1087535 GCA_018584345.1 Thuja plicata | reverse complement strand
GTTTTGATATAATAAGGTTTTGAGTCAAATTCCAATTCCCCAAGATGCAAAACCGGGATTTCAAAACCTGATTTTGTGATAATAAGGTTTTGAGTCAAATTCCAATTCCCCAAACAAACGGGGCTAAAGGTTTAAGATAAAAGCCATAATATTTCTACAATCTATATGAATTTTTTATAGTTGTTTTGGAGTCAACTGTGTGAATAGTTTTTATTACCAATGTTACACTTGTAATACATCATTAAGATATAAGAAAACATAAGGAAAATGAAAATAAAGTTATAATTGTTTATAAATTAGATTTTGTGATGACTAATTAAATATAAGAAGTAAAAGTCAACTTAGATTAAAAATCTTATTGGAAAATCAAAATCTTTTCATAAAGTTTGTTTTGATTAATTAAATAAATACAATATAATTTTGTATAAAATAATTTAGATTAATTTTTTTTAATTTTAAGTACGAGGAATTTATAATAATTTTTTTATTTTGATAATGTAAATGTGAATTAGATATAAGTATGTAGTTTGATGACTATATGTAGATATGCTCTCCATGAAGATTTTGGAATTTGATTATCTCTATTTTTTAAATTATATTTTCTATGTCTATGGAACTATGCAAATTTCCAACCTAAAATAATATAAAAATAAAAACCTTTCTTAGTTATTGTGAGATACCACAATGACTTAAATTAAACATCCATTTTAACTTGTAGAATTTATAAACTTTCACATAAATGCAAGTGACAGTCGACGTCATTGGCATCTTATGTGAGTTGTACAATTTTCACCGAGTCTTGACAGAGTTGTCACAACTGAAAGTAGAGAGAACCAAAAAAAAAAAAAACATGTCTACTACAATAGGCAAAATGTAGATAAGATTATTATTAAAATGAGCTACGAAACCTCTCTTTTATAGAGAATCTCATGCCAATAACATAAAGAGAACATGAACAAAAGTCACAGTTCTTTACATACTTGGAAGCAGCTGAGAAGAAATAGAGGCAACATGAATAACTATTTTAACATTATAATTGTAATTTTTTTGTATGATTGTTTGCATGGAGGAAATGGGGAATGGGTGAAAGTAACATCTTCCAACATTCCCCCTTAATTTCTACCAACAAGAGTTTAAATATCAACAATGCACTGCTTTTTCCCTAAATACTCAAAGTTTTCCTTAGGTAATTCCCCTGCTGAATATATCTACTAATCAATCTTCAAATATAAAAAATTCAAGATAGATCTATGCACTGGTGACTTATTTCATTGATGCATAAGCATCTAGAATCTTGTACTTCTTGATATCAAACTTTGTGAATCCCATGATTCTCATGGGACGCTCTAGTCCATTTGGTTACTAGTCTATCATATGTTCAAGTGTGAAACACTCTTTTTTATCAACACCTCTCATTTAGTCACAATGTCAGCTCTTGGGAACTCTAGTTTTAGTTTCCTCTACTAATCTCAATAATTTCTTACATAACTATAGAATTTTGTGACATTCAAAATTAATCCTTCTTTATCTATTGCCAACTTCACTTGAGTTTTCCCAACTCCAAACACTTATCATCCTCTGATCTTCTTTATCAACTTCTCTTGCTCACTTGTTCTTATAGATTTTTAAATATGTTTTTTTTTTATAAAACCTTTCACTCTCTATGAACATAGCCACTTATCCATAAAAATAGGTGATTCCTTCCTCAACAATTTCTTTATTAAGATTCTATAGCTACATCTGCATTTGAGAACTTCTTTGGTATGGACATCTCAACATCTCTATGACTAGTGATATTATTCAACACTTCTTCCTATGACCCCTACAACAAAGAGAATATCTTTAGAATATAATTTCTAAATCCTCTACAAACTCCTTTACACAGTGACCTCTTGTACATGGAGCTAACAACATGGACAAAAATCCTTTGCATTTTAGGGAAACTTTGACTATGGAATCTTTGTATCTTTTTTCATACACACTCATGACTTTTTTTTTACTACTACAACAACCCAAACTACCTACATATCACCTTACTCACACTCAATCTCTTTAGAATCTTTAATAGGCAATAATTCATATAAAATGGTATTTTGCTCACCTTTATAATGGTTTCTTCATTTGAAGATATTGTACAAAATCAAATAATAAATTTATAGGGATATGTATTTCTTATTACACTAATGTAGAAACTTAACTTCTAGACTTATATTTTAACACTCTATATCAAATATAATATGAAAAACATATATTTTCTAAACATTTGTAGTTGTAGTTCTACGATCTCTTCCACCTTGATTAATTTTGACTCACTTCTTCAATTGTGGCTAGACATGGACTTTGGAATTTTTCACCTTAACAGTTGTGGTTCCTTTATATTTATAGCTATAGTGATGTAAAGAGGGCAACTGAAAGCTTGTCAAAGGTCTCAAATAGGGCAAGGTACCCTAGATCACCAACTTTCAAAGCCAAAATGCTTAACACTTATCAAAAGTGTGGAAGAGGACTTGGTTGAGGCTATCACAACCCAAAAACCCCAAGGGTAACCTAATCACTAGGTTTCACCAATCCTTCAACATGAACTACCAAGGTTGGTCTCACAAGCAAAATGACCCTCATTCACAAGAATACCCCCAAAGTGACATATAGGACCAGGGGTGACCTATGCTTGTAGGTATGGTCTATTTACATCCCTACCTTTTAGTTCCAATGGTTCTTTCACTCAAATGAAATCCATATACCATGGTTGCTTCACAAACCCAAGACTGTGCTTGTAGCCTTTTTCAAAAGGAATTTTGATCTCAAGTGAGATTCTTCCACATAAACCAATGAACTGGTTGGGGATTCAAACACTCATTATGGCCTAGGACCTTGGATTCAAACTCTAGAACTTGGAAATGAGAAGAAGACATAATGACACACCAAATTGCTCCACTAATTAGCCCTAATTAGGCCTCCATTTACACTAAAAGTGTCTTTTAGATACATCCAATGCCAAAAATGATGATTGGCTCATGTGAGGGTGTGTACAAAGGTCTCTTCCTCTGAATTAGAGCTTCTGGTCAATCCCCAAACAAAAGTTATGACTGTTGTCCTAATTCTAGATAGGTGCATACATAAGGATATACACCTAGGGCATTACTTCATTGTCATTTCCCTGCAACTTGAAGAACCTATCTTGCATAATATCAAAGAGAATCATATGAACAAGCTTTCCACCAAGGGTCATTGAATTCCCATAGTGGAAAGTGGAAATACACTAGATTTACTTAGAAACCCTGATTTGGGGCCTACAATCCAGGCAGTGAATTTGTAAATTCTATAACTTTCAAACCAAAAATGATCAACACATGAGACAAAAAAAAAAGGAAGAAGATTCAAAGGAATAACCCTTGGTTTTAGAATTTCATATCTCTCTGACCATACCTAACTGTACATAATGACTGTTCCTCGGGAAATGCAAGAAAATGGTTATTTTATAAATTTCAGAATGCCAAATTACATCATTAGCCTACCACTTGCCTGAAAGGGATTTTTTAGGCACTCCAAATGGTTACATGACAATTTTGAACTATTTTTAGCATTTGGGAGTTGTTTTTCAAAAAGTTGTTAAGTTTGCTCAAAAGTTGCTTGACAACTTTTACATTTTTTGCAATTTTGCAAATCTAATGACCAAACTTGGTCAAGATGTTATTCAGGTGATCCATAGTGGATCCAAACAATAAAAAATCAAAAATAAACTATTCCTATGGTTTTTTATCATTAATGACTCATAGTGACCCAAGGGCTTATAATGTGCCAATCTTCATACTATGACCTTACATGGTGATCCAGTGTCTAACCCAATGTCTTAGAATTTTTAAAGGCATCTTAGGACCTTGAGAGAACCCCTAGGTTCCATAGGAATAGTTGGTTTAGTTTGGGTGCTCCTGCACCATACTCCCCATGAGATTTAAACTCAAGTTCCCACTTGAGGATAGCTGGTCAATAGTGGTTCCATGTTGTTGGCTCTGGTCCTCTGTCATCTCGGTAGCATCTATTGAAGGGAGTCCTTTCCATTTTACTAAGTATTGCATGTACTTGTTCTTTCTTGTCTGCTTCAAGACTTTGGTTTCCAAAATGGTGTCGATTTCCACTTGCTTTCTTAGTGGCAGATCTGTCACATAGTCTCCAGCATCTTCATCTTGTGATCCCTGCACATTGAAAATGTCTACAACACACTTGTAAGGGGTGAGGTCTGCAATATTAAAAATGGGAGAAATCAGTAAAGTAGGAGGCATGGAAATCTCATAAGCATTTTCACCCATCTTGGGGAGGATTGTGCAAGGACCAATCTTCTTCTTGTGTAACTTGGAATATCTACCTTTAGGGAGTCTCTCCTTCCTTAGGTATGCCCATACCTTATCTCCAACTTTGAAGTGAACTTCTCTTCTCCTCTTATCTTCTTGTGCTTTGTATTTCATAGTTGATTGTTGTAGTGATTCTTTTACCTCTATCTGCACTTTAGAGATTGTTTTGGCTAACTCCTCTCTTTGTGCACTCACTCTAAAATCAAAAGGTAATTCTACTAAATCCAATGGACCTTTAGGATGAAGTCCATACACTATTTGAAATGGTGTCTTTCCAGTGGACCTGTTCATGGAGTCATTGAATGCAAATTCTGCATGAGGTAGGATCATGTCCCAACTTTGTGTATAATGTTTGGTTAGGCATCTCAAGAGATTACCAAATGACCTATTTACCACCTCCATTTATCCATCTATTTGAGGGTGGTATGTTGAACTATAAGTCAGATTTGTGCCAAACTTTTTGAAGAGTATCCTCCAAAAGTGACCCTAAAATTTCACATCTCTATCAGACGCTATTGTTTGTGGAAGACCATGTATCCTAACAACTAATTTAACTAATATATGTGCTCTATGAGAGGCATCATTTGTGCTCTTGCAAGGAATGAAGTGCACCATTTTACTAAATCTGTCCACTATTACAAAAACACTATCATAACCCTACTTTGTCCTTGGCAAACCCATAACAAAATCCATAGAAATTGATTCCCATGGCCTAGAGGGAATTGGTAGGGGTTGATACAATCCTTGGTTAGTGGATACACCCTTTTCTTACTGGCATATAGTACAAGAATTGACAAATTTCTTGATTTCATTCCCCATCTTTGGCCAAAAATAACTTCTTCTCACTAATTCAGTGGTCTTATCTATTCCAAAATATCCTCTTAAGCCACAAAATGTTTCTCTTTGATGATATTTGTTCTCATGGAACATTTAGGAATGCAAAATTGGGCTCCTTTAAATAATAATCCATTCCAAATCAGAAAATCAGAAAATTCAGTATGGTATTTGCCAACCATTTTAGTGCATACCTCAAAAGCTTCACCAAATTCTAGATCATATGCATATAGGTGTTTTAGGGAGTCAATCCCTACACTCTGAAGTTGAGCTTCCTCAACTAAGCCAATCCTTCTACTTAAGGCATCAACCACTTTGTTTGCCACTCCTTTTTTATGTTTTATGTTGAAGGTATATGCTTGCAACTACTCCATCCACTTAATCTGTTTGACTCCAAGCTTCTCCTGACTGTTTAGAAAACTTAAAGCATGGTTATCAGTATAAAAAATGAATTCCTTAGGGAGTAAATAGTGTCTCCACTTTTTAAAGGCTTGCACCATTGCATAAAGCTCTAAATCATAAGTAGAATACCTCCTTTTGGCATCATTTAATTTTTCTAAGAAAAATGCTACAACCTTACCTTCTTGGCTCAAGACTCCCCCAATGGCCAAGTTGCTTGCATCAATTTCAACAGTGAATACTTTACTAAAGTCAGGGAGTACCAATATTTGGTATTGTGCCACTCTATTCTTTAGATATTGGAAAGCATCTACTGCTTCCTTAGTCCACTCAAAACTAGTCTTCTTTCCACCTTTTATTGTGTCCAACATAGGAGCACACACATGGCTAAAATTATTAATGAACTTTCTATAAAAACTTGTGAAACCATGAAAGCTTCTAACATCACCTTGGTTTTTTGGTGGAGGCCAGTTGACTATTTCTGCAACCTTCTCTGCATCCAATTTGAGAGTGCCTTGGGAGATGACAAAACCTAGGAAGATGAGTTCCTTTTTCATAAACATACATTTTTCCAAGTTAATCACTAACTTGTGCTGATGGAGTCTTCTTAGAACCTGCTCAACATGGTCAAGGTGTTCCTCTTTGCTATGACTGTAAATCATAATGTCATCCAAATATATGACCACAAATTTTCCAATAAAATCAATAAAGACCTCATTCATTAATCTCATGAATGTACTAGGTGCATTACTCAAGCCAAAAGGCATAACAAGCCATTCAAACAAACCTTAAGTTGTCTTAAATGTTGTCTTCCATTCATCTCTAGGCATAATCCTAATTTGATGATATCCTGATTTTAAATCAATCTTAGTGAATTAACAAGCAGTGCCTAGTTGGTGCAGAAGATCTTCCATTCTTGGGATTGGAAATCTATATCTTATTGTTATCTTGTTTAGGGCTCTGCTATCAGTACACAATCTCCACTTGCCATCCTTTTTAGGAGCCAAAATTGATGGGACAACACATGGACTGAGACTCTTTTGGATAAGTCCCTTCTCTAATAGTTCAGTTACTTGCCTTGCAATCTCTGCATGTCGTGCTGGTGTCATCTTGTATGGGGCCTTATTAGGAAAGGAGGAGCCAGGTATTAAGTCAATTTGATGACTAATATCTCTCAAGGGAGGGAGGGTTGTGGGAAGGTCACTAGCAGTGACAACACTATATTTTGTGAGTAACTTTTGAACTTCATCTGGTATAGGATCATCCTTAATAGATCTTACATTATCCTTAGGTTTGGCTATTAAGACATATGCTTCAGTTTTAGATTCTTTCAAAACTTTTAACATTTCTTTCTCCCCCATGGCTATGACAATTTGTTCTTTCTCATTCTTGTTATAAGGCAGGGGTTTCATGGTGAATGTTTTCCCATCCTTTGTGATAGAGTAGGTATTTTTCCTATAATGATGAGTGGCATCAACATCATACTTCCAAGGCCTACCTAAAAGAATGTGGGAGGCATCCATTTCAACAATATCACAAAGAACTTTATCTTTAAAATTTGCTATTGAAAACTCTATCCATGCTTGTTCAGTGACTAAAGTTTGCTGACCCTTTGTTAACCAAGACACATAGTAAGGAAAAGGATGAGGCTTCTTAGGAAGATTTAGTTTTTGAACCATTTCACAAGACACTAAATTCTCAGTTGAACCAGAATCAATAAGTAAGTTACATACCTTCCCATTGCATTTGATCTTTGTCCTAAAGAGGTTCTTTCTTTGAGGAGGTTCTTGGCTTTGTGGAACTTGGAGGAAGACTTGTCTCATCATCAAGCATTGTCCTTCCTCTGGTTCTAAGTCCCTTGTAGTGTCCTCCTGCTTATCCTCTTCAATGAGTTGTGCTCTCCTTTCTCCTTGGTTGTTATTCTTCCTCTTCTCAAGGCATCTTCCTGCATGGTGTCTCAACTTATTACAATAGTAACACCTTAGTGGTCTATCTCCTCTTCCTTTGTTTGTTCTTCCCCTATTGAAGGTTCTTCTACCTCTATGGTTTCCTCTTGAGTTTGAATCATTGTTCTCTTTGTCTCGTTGGTCAGGGGTCCTATTGCTATTACCACTGTATTGCCCTCTATTCCAAGAAGTTCCTCTTCCTCTAAAATTCTTCCCACTGTCATTAGTCTTTCCCTTTCCAAAATCTTTCTTTATCTTCCACTTTTCCTCTAACTTAAGTGTCATTTGATAGAACTTTTTCACTGAGGTGGGGCAATGTAGGCTGAGTTCCTCATGAATGGATACTTTTAGACCATTCAAATATCTTTCCAACTTTTCTTCTTCATCTTCTGCCACATTTGTCTTCATACAAAACTTTAGGAACTCCTCGGTGTATGAGCCTACATCCATATCCTTTTGCTTTAGGATTTTCTTTCTCCTATAGAGTTTTGTGCCATAGTCTTCAGGAACATAAGTCTCCTTGACCAATGCAATCATTTTGTTCCATGAAGAGATCATGCTCTTCCCATTCTTCACCCTCTCTAATTGGATAAACTTCCACCAAGTTAAGGCTACTCCCTTCAACTTGGATCTTTCCATCTTCACTCTCTGCTTCTCAGGGATGTCCTCACACTTAAAGAAGCTAGTTAGGGCCTCTATCCAATCCAAGGCCACATCTGCATTCATCGTTCCACTAAAATTTGGTAGATCCAACTTTTCCTCCATGGTTATTCTCCCCATAGATTTCAAGGCATCTAGAAGGGGTCTCTAGTCTGTAGGAATGTTCTCATCTTGATCAGGGGTGTCCTCATCTAACTCACTCCCTTCTTCACCACCAGAAGTGTCTCCTTTACCCTTCTCTTCCTTATTCTCCAACTCTTGAAGTCTTCTTGTCAAGGCTGCATTTGCTGCCCTTTTTTCTCTCACCATGTTTTCCAATTCAATGTTTGTAACCCTTGAAGGGCTATCTTCATCCTCAGGAGTAGACATAGCTCAGATACCACTTGATGTAAAGAGAGCAACTGAAATCTTGTCAAAGGTCTCAAAAAGGGCAAGTTACCCTAGATCACCAACTTTCAAAGACAAAATGCTTAACACTTATCACAAGTGTGGAAGAAGGACTTGGTTGAGGCTATCACAACCCCAAAAACCCAAGGGTAACCTAATAAATAGGTTTCACCAATCCTTCAACACCAACTACCAAGGTTGGTCTCACAAGAAAAATGACCCTCATTCATAAGAATACCCCCAAAGTGACATATATGACAAGGGTGACCTATTCTTGTAGGTATGGTATATTTAGGTCTCTACCTTTTAGTTCCAATGGTTCTTTCACTCAAATGCAATCCATATACCATGGTTGCTTCACAAATCCAAGACTATGCTTGTAGCCTTTTTTAGAAGGAATTTTGATCTCAAGTGAGATTCTTCCACATAAACCTATGAACTAGTTGGGGATTCAGACACCCATTATTTCCTAGGACCTTGGACTCAAACCCTAGAACTTGGAAATGAGAAGAAGATACAATGACACATGAAATTGCTCCACCGATTAGCCCTAATTAGGCCTCAATTTACACTACAAGTGTCTTTTAGATGCATCCAATTCCAAAAATGATGATTGCTTCATGTGAGGGTGTTCAAAAAGGTCTCTTCCTCCAACTTAGATCTTTTGTCCAATCCCCAAACAAAAGTTATGACTATTGTCCTAATTTTGGATAGGTGCATACATAAGGATATACACCTAGGGCATCACTTCATTGCCATTTACCTGAGACTTGAAGAACCTATCTTGTAGAATATCAAAGAGAATCATATGAAAAAGCTTTCCACCAAGGGTCATCGATTTACCATGGTGGAAAGTGGAAATACACTAGATTTACTTAGAAACCCTAATTTGGGGCCTACAATCTAGGCAGTGAATTTGTAAATTCTATAAATTTCAAACCAAAATTGATCAACACATGAGAAAAAAACCAAAAGGAATAATATTCAAAGGAATAACCCTTGGTTTCAGACTTTCATGTCTCTTTGTCTATACCCGACTATACACAATGACTGTTCCTCGGGAAATGCAAGAAAATGGTTATGTTATTAATTTCAGAATGCCAAATTACATCATTAGCCTGCCACCCACCTAAAAGGGATTTTTTAGGAACTACCAATGGTTACATGACAATTTTGAACTATTTTGACCGTTTGGGAGTTGTTTTTCAAAAAGTTGTTAAGTTTGCTCAAAAGTTGCTTGACAACTTTTGAGCAAATTTTACATTTTTTGCAATTTTGCAAATCTAATGACCAAACTTGGTCAAGATGTTATTCAAGTGATCCCTAGTGGATCCAAACACTAAAAAATCAAAAATAAAATATTCCTATGGTTTTGGATCATTAATGACTCATAGTGACCCAAGGGCTCATAATGTGCCAATCTTGGTACTATGGCGTTACATGGTGATCCAGTGTCTAACCCAATGTCTTAGAATTTTTAAAGGCCTCTTAGGACCTTGAGAGAACCCATAGGGTCCATAGGAATAGTTGGTTTAGTTTGGGTGTTCCTGCACCATATAGTTTCCTACAAACTCCTTTGGCACCTCCTTTGGTGGTTCCTTGTGGGTATGGGCTGCTTCAACCTTTAGAAAAGTATGATCTCCTTTTCAAATCACTTAGGAGGGACATAGAAATCACACTATCATAATCCTAGGCCTTGTTATGATGGATTTTGGCCCAAAATATCTTTGATAGTAATTTGAAAGAAAGGAGAGCCAAACTAATAAAACCTGGCTACTACAATAGACAAAATGCACATTTTATTGCTATTATTAAAATGAGTTAAAAATCCTCTCTTTTATAAATATTCTCATGCTAAAAAAACAACAAAAAATAGGAGCAAAAATTATAGTTAATTACGTATGCGGAAGAAGCTTAGAAGAAATATAAGCAATGTGAATAATATGACTGACTATTTTAATTTTGAATATTACAACAATTATGTTTTGGGTATGAATGCATATATGAGAAAATATGGAATGGGAGAAATTAGCGTCTCTTGGAGCTTGACACATCAATTGCATGATATGTTTTGGTTTATGCTTTCATCTTGAAAATTAGTATGAATAAGGATATTTTAAAAAAGTGGTCATTCTTTTCTAGTTATAAAAGTTGTATGGTTCTCAAACAATCATTGGGTCCTGATGGTCTGATATCTTTGTTGGAATCTAAAAGAAAATGATCAAGAGAAGGAAAGTAAAAAATAATCCAAGAGAGTTATTGATGAGTAAATAGTTACCATGAGAAATAAAAATCTAGGAGCATACACTAAAAGATCGAACAAGGAGAGAAAAAATTTTGAAAGGGGAAAAGAAAAGAAATATACCTTTTGATATTAAGATTGAAGAAAATAGAGAGAGAGAGAGAGAGAGAGAGAGAGAGAGAGAGAGAGAGAGAGAGAGAGAGAGAGAGAGAGAGAGAGAGAGAGAGAGAGAGAGAGAGAGAGAGAGAGCATCTCTTAAATAGAGATGAAGAGAGAAGTTACTAAGTAACTCATAAACGTATGAATGCTATCATCCATAATAGGCATGTGCAAAGTGTCAACATACTCTAAAAGAGGATAAGATAATTTCCTTAATAAAGGAATTACAATAAATGACATGTCCTTCCACTTGGACTAGAGTAAAAAATACAAGTAGAGATTCAATACTAATCTCCTAATTAAATAAATGTATGATACATTAGTTTAGCCTCAAATAAATAATTAAATACAACAAAGGAAAGATTAACTATTCTAACACCCCCCCACCCCCCAATATTTACTTGAGGAATTTACATCAATGAGAATTAAACCCAAATTTTTACAATGAATTTGAAATTTTTCTTTGGAAAGAGGCTTGGTCAAAATATCTGCAACTTCATCTTCTCCCTTGTAATAGATCAGTGACACTTGTTTTTTTTTCAACTTTTTCTCTAATGAAGTGATGTTGTACAACAATATTCTTTGTCCTTGCATGATAAATAGGATTCTTTGCTAAGGCAATGACACTTTGGTTGTCACAATATAAAGGTGTAGGATTTTTTTGAGGTCAACCCAAGTCTTCAAGTATTCTTCTAATCCATAAATATTCTTTAGAGGCATTACTACATCCTTTATATTCAACTTTAGTAGAAGATAAAGAAATAGAGTGTTCCCTTTTATTTTTTCAAGAAATAGTACCAGAACCAACAAAGAAACAATATCCACATGTAGATTGCCCATCATTGGGATCTCCTCCTAGATCTGAATTAGTAAAAAATTTAAAGTAAAATCAGAATTTGTATCATAAAATAAAACAACATCAATTATGGAGGTTTAATATACCTTAAAATTCTTTTTTCAACTTTGAAATGTGTTTTATGAGGTTTAGACATAAATCTAGAGACTAAACCTACACTATAAGCAATATAGGGTTTAGTAAGAGTTAAATAATTCAAACTTCCTACTAGTTGTGTATACAAAGTAGCATCAACTAAAGGAGTTTTCATATCAAGCATTAACTTATTTCCTAATTCACATGGAAGAAAAACATAAACATCATTCCTCTTAAATAGTTCTATAAATATCATGAGCATATTTGTTTTGACATAGAAAAATACCCTTAGGGGTTTGCCAAATTTACATTCCTAAGAAATAAAGTAAAATCCCTAAATCAGTCATTTGATTTTTTTTATTAATTTTAAACGTAATATCATAAATTAAAGAGTTTGAACTTGAAGTAAGAATTAAATCATCTACATATAGATTGATAATAACAATGTCATCTTCACTATGTTTAATATAAATATTAGGATCATTTTTACTTATAAATAAACCTTGAGAAGTAAAGAAAGCATTAATCTTGGAATACCATTCCCTAGGTGATTATTTTAAACCATAGATAGATTTATTTATCTTGCAAACTAAATGTTCATTACCTTCTTTAATCAAATTGAGAGGTTGAGCCATATAAATTTACTCACGTAAGTCACCATTAAGAAAAGAACTTTTATCATCCATTTGGTGAATAGGCCATTTCATTTTAGAAGATAAAGCAAGAACAAGTTTAATAGTAGGAATTTTAGCAAGAAGAGAAAATGAATCAGTATAATCTAAACCTTAATATTGAGAAAAGCCTCTAGCAACAAATCTAGCTTTAAGCTTACTAATTTCATTATTGGTATTTAATTTTTTTTTATAACCATTTGCATGAAACCAAATTCTTACCATGAGGTAAACTAACTAAATCCCAAGTGTTATTATAAATCAAGGTATCATATTCTTCATTCATAGATTTTTCCAATGAGGTTGTATTTTAGCTTGTTCAAATATTCTAGGATCATTAGTATTAATAATAGAAGACATAAAAGAATAATTGCGATAATAATTTTTTCCTAGGTTTAAGTCCACTCATTCTAGAAATATAATCATCACTTTCATAAAGTAAATTTTTAATCCAAATAGGATCTCTCTTAGAAGTAATGGACTCATCACTAGAAGAAGAATCATGAGGAGTAGAGTTAGTGTTATCATCATTTCTATCACTAGAAGGAATAGAAATAGATTCATTAGGAGTAGGGTTTAGATAAATAGGTTTGTCCTCCACAACCACAACTTTACGTCCACTAAATTTATTATCTTGAACTTTAGAGAAATCATGAAATCTATTTTTTTCAATACAAACATTTCTTGCAACTTGAACTTTTTTAGTAGAAGGATTATAAACTCTATATCCTTTAGTGTGATCATCATACCCAAAAAATATATAAGGTGAAGATTTAGCATCTAATATATGCCTTTTTTGTTTAAGTGTGTGAACATATGCAATTGGACCAAAAATTATTAAATTTGCCAAATTGGGCATCCTACTAGACCAAGCTTCTTCAAGAGTTTTATCCTTTAAATCTTTAGTAGGATTCCTATTAATGAGATAATACTTAGCACAAGACATTACTTCAGCCCAAAGCTCATGATCAATATTTTTATAATGTAACAAACATCTAGCCATCTCCACAAGAGTTCTATGCTTCCTTTAAGCCATACCATTTTGTTGTGGTGTATAAGGAATAGTAAGATCATGCTTTATGCCAAAAGATTTCAAATATGAATGAATAACAATGTTAACATATTCCTTCCCATTGTTAGTTCTAAGAATTATGATTTTAAAACTAGATTCCCTTTCAAAAAACATATGAAATTATCCAAATATATCAAGAACTTGATCTTTACTATGCAAGAAATAGATCCAAGTCCTGCGTGAAAAATCATTAACAAAAGTAAGTGCATACCTTGAGCCTTGGATGGAGTTATTCTCCATTGGTCCGAATAGGTCACTATGAATGAGGTGAAACTTATTATGTGCCCTCTAAGATTGACCACATGGAAATGATTCCCTATGAAGCTTACCACTCATGAAACCAGTGCATATAATTTTGGAAGGAAAGATATTAGGGAATCCACCAACCATATTTTATTTTTGCATTAACAAGATATAATAAGAATTTAGATGGCCAAGCCTTTCATGCCATACATTAAAATCATTTTTAGCATTCAAAATGAGTACCTTGAAGTGGTAAACTCATAAAATTTAAATAATTTATCATGATCCATTTTGGCATTAGTAGAAACTTTGTCAGTTTTAGGATCAATAACATGGCAGATGCCCTTATGAAATTCAACTTTATAATCTTGATATAATTGAGAAAATGAAAGAAGATTGGATTTAAAATTAGGAAAAAGAATCATACACTTCTCTATGAAATGTAACATGTTGAGATGCACCACTATGTATAATCTACTCTAAAGGGTTAGAACCATTATATCTAACAGTAAAATGATGATGAGATTGATTACCATTAGTCTTTTTAAAATGAGAATTTTTATTAGTTTGATTATTTTGATTCATAGGTTTCTTATCATTTTTCTTTCTAAAGCAATTGTTAGTCACATGACCATCTTTCCCACAATAAGTGCAATGGGGTTATTTTATTTGGACTATTCTTTTGATTATGATGATTATTATTATGACTATTGTTATGATTATTATTATTGTTTTTGATTAAAAAAGCTGCCAAGACAAGGGGGTTGACCCGAATAGACATAGCTAGCATGAGAAGTGCAGGCTACTAGCATATTACCAGCACATGACGGAGGTCACCACACCCTCAGCAAATACCTTTTTTTTTAAATCAAAAATAAAAAAACTAAAACTAACAGGCCCCAACTCCAACATGGAGCTCGTAACCAGCCTGCTACCCCTAACAGACCCCAGCTTCACCTTGAAGCTAGTAACCAGCCTGTGAAAGTAAGTATCAAAGTAATTACGATTACAGTAAAGCAGGAATTAATATGAAACCAGTAGAAAAAGTTTAGTAGAATAATAAAAAGGCCCACAATGGCTAGCCAATGGATACCAACAAAAAAGAAAAGCATGGAACACCAAGAAGGCTAATTGGGGTTTTTACCCCCCACTGTCTAGCAGCAGCTTGAGCCAATCCTCTGTGAGGAATTGGAATAACTTCTCATCTGTGTGATCTTCCCCCTAGGTGGATGCCTTCGCCATTTGCAGCAGTTGTAGCATGGTTGCTACCGAATGCATAACCTTGACTGCCAAACCAGCCACCCTGTTGAAGCTTTCACCCAGTTTTTTGATTACCTCCTTGACCTCCCGCAGATCCATCTTGGAGATAAAATCTAGGAAGGAAGTCTGAAGAGCTTTAATATCCTTTTAAAGTTGGGAGATTTCACTCACCGCATTCCGCATGCTCTCGATCTCTACTTCCTTGACCTCTGAGGTCTCATCTTTGATTTTCCCATCCACCTTGGGGTTCTCAGCCATCACCTGGGGGTCCTTTGGCAATGAATGCAAGTCCTCGGTCTTATCTTCAAACTACTTCTTTTTAGAAAGATCCACGGTGGGCAGAGTGAAGCTTGCCAAAATTTTGGGAGAGTCGTGGCTCTTCTCTTCCCCTTCCAGATCCTGAGGGTTTTTTCCTTTTTCACACTCCTTAATCTTGCTTTTCTTCCCCTTTTTAGTGTTCCCACTAGTGTAAATCTTCTTTTCCTCCTCTAAATCTTCCTCTTCCTCCTCATCTTTAATGTAACGCTTCCTAAGCACTTTCTATTTGTAGCGGGTGTTTGTAGCAATTTTTTGGGACCTCCTTCTACTATCATTATCTTCCTCTTCCTCCTCAGACTCGATGGTGATTTGGGTACCACCCGTGGACCCCGCATTAGTCTTCTTAGATCTTTCTGGGGTTTTGGAGGAAGACGAGGGGTCACCTCCTTAGGACCCTTCTCAGTTGGCATGGTAATGCCCTGTAAAGAAACAATTCAAGGGGGACATAAAGAAAGGTGGAAATTGTAAAGGCAGAGAATAAGACCTTGGTGGAGAATGCAATAGTTCTTCCTGAATTTTAATTTTTCCCTCACATCCAAAACCGTAGCTTCAAGGGAGTGAAGCATGTAAAAGGGGAAGGAGATAGTATCATTGTACCTGAAATGGTTTAACAGGGGAGAGTGGTAGTTGTAGGAGGTGCCAAAGTAGCCTTCTAGGGTAATATACTTCATGAGGATGAGGAAAACATCATTCCATTTGTTAGGCAACTCCTCCATTTTGAATCCTCCACAGATTGGAACTGGGACCTCTGATTTATTGAAGAATATCATTTTACCAGAATCATCGTGGCTCTTCATTATTTTTTTCCATTTCTTCCCTTTAGTGGAAGCCCCATAGCCTGGGCTATGACTTCTTAATTTACCTCAAAGGTAATACCATTTATTGTAACATTGCGCTCTATCCAGGTTTTTACCAGCTGCATGGAGATAATTTCATCGCATCCTCCCATAGCTTCTGCAGACACCCTAAAATGGACAAGCTTGCAACTTTACATTAAAACACACTAATTTTTATCTATTAATTAATGGTTTTTTAATCATTAATTAATCATCTATTTTCTTCTAAATTCATCTTTCTCAAATCATCTAATCCAATTCTCAAAATTAATTAAATAATTAATTTTATTTAATTAATTAACCTTTAAATGATTATTTACCATTATTTAATCAATTAAATTCAATTTCCTATAGTTTAAATCAAATATTTAAACTTACTAATTATATTCTTCCAATTAAATTAATTTAATTTCATCAAATAAAGCAATTCTTAATTAAAAAGAATTCAATTATCTCACATGTT
>MU223071.1:1013780-1042780 GCA_018584345.1 Thuja plicata | reverse complement strand
CTAAATATATGACCAAATCAATGACCAAATAAATGACTAAAATAGTTTAGTCATAAATTTGGTCACGAGATAAATGATCGGCAATAAACTACCAGTGGTCACGTGACCAAATTTGGTCATTTATCTATGATTTTTGGTAGTTTATTTGGTCATATATTGTTGTTTTTGTACTAGTGATAAGAATGTCAAAATCGGTATCCATCCTAATCTGAGCCGGTCTTTGAAAAATACCTTGGAAGAAATCTACAGCATGATTACGAATACCTTCAACCTCCAAAATATGGCTCCCATTAGCATCCAGAGGTTTAATGGCATTCCTTCTTTTATGTATAGAGGCCAACCTATGGAAGAAAGTAGAGTTTTAGTCACCCTCCTTTAGCCATTGAAACTGGGACCTTTGCTTCTAGAATATTTCCTCCCTTTTGAGGTTCTCTTTCCATTTTCTCCTCCATCCTTCCTCCTCACAATGATCATCCCAGGTAGAATCACCCAAATCCATATCCTTCTAGAGGTGTTTGAGTTTCTCCTCAATTTGTTTTTTGCATTGGAAAATGTCACCAAACTTGGATTTACTCCACCTTTGGGCCTCCCATTTGATAATTTTTAGTTTTTCAGCTATTTTGTACATTGTCATTCCCCTCACCGGGGTATTCCACCATCTCTTATTACATTCTTCAAATTCATTGTGAGAATTCCACATGATTTCATAACATAAGGGATGGGATCCATTTCATTTTCTCTCCTCCCAGTCAAGGATCAAAGGAGAGTTGGCAAAAACCATTCTCGCAAGGTGAGAGAGGTTGATCAAGGGAGAAACATCCCAACCTCCCAATAACATCCATCTATCTAGTCTAACTTGTATAAGGTGTCTCCCTTTTCTGTTGTTGGACCAGCTAAACCCCATTCCCTGCAGATCCAAATTAGCCAGATCATTATGCCTTATAAAATCTGCCAGCTCTTGCATACTTTCTGAGTAATCTTGTGTGCCCCCAATTTTCTCAGATGAGAAAAGAGGTGTATTAAAATACCCCACACACATAGTGGGGTGAAAATGGTTAGCTTCAATGAGGTTAGAAATTTCTCCTCAAATTCTTCTACGTTCACTTCTAATCTTAGGAGCATAAATATTATACAAGTACCATGAAATATTATTCCAAGTTAACAACACAGCAAGGAAGTTGTGAGAAAAGGCCACAGTGTTTCTAGATAAATTATAAGGGTTCCAGAGAGTGGCCACACTCCAGAGGCCCCATCAGATTCACTATATAGAAAGGCCGCACCCGGCCAACTATTATCCACCAGCAGAGTGAAGTTTTGATACTTCATTTTACCTCCTGAATAAGAACCACATCAAACTTGAACTCAAGAATGCACTTCTTGAGAGAGAACTATTTTTGAGGGCTGTTCATGCCCTGTATGTTCCATGAGAGGAACTTCATCTTTTATTTTTTTGGGAGTCTTCTAGGGTTAACTATCACCCATTGGCAACAGCCCTTCCTTCTTCTTTTGCTCTAACAACTTTCACCGTTGGTTGACCCACTTTGGTTTCATTCCCCACATCTTTTTTTTTTGGTTTCCACACTTTCATCCACCTTCTTGCTTCTAGTTTTCATTTTAGGTTCTGACTAGTCAAAGAAGCTATTCGATGACGATGAATGGTTCAATATTGGTATTTCCATTACCAGTCCTGCCCCATTATGGATTGGGGAGGAAATTTCCCTCCCATCCTTTAAACTGCTCTCTTCAGCTTCTCTTTCAGTCATCATGCTTTCTGACTCCTGTACCTTCTCCCCCTTGTTTTCTTCTTTATTTCCTTTCCCTTTTGGGCTTCATCCATGAGAGTTGGGGGCCACCCTTATATCTTCAACAAACTCTCCTTCTTCTAGGTCTACCATATTCTCTACCTCTTTATCCTTTCCATTTCCATTCTCCTCCACCCCATATGCAGGAGATGAACCCTCGTCAAGGGGGGGAGGGGCCTCCATGGTAACCATAGTCCCAACTACCTAGTCCCACTCACCATCCTTCACACTTAGAGACCCTGAAGCAAACCGCTCAGACTCTTTCTCTTCAATCCTAGTAGTTACCTTGTAGTCTATCACCACATGCCCATTTTTACCACATTTTTGGTAGTGTAGTGTGGCATTATCATACACAATGGCCTGATTCCAATTTTCCATTTGGATTTAAGCATCACAAATTTGGGGAGAGGATTATTCATTGTCACATTCACACAGAATCTTGCGAATACCAGCTTAGTTTTTTGAATGGTAACCGTATCCGCTACCACATAGTTTCCAAATGAATTCCCAATCCATTGGAGAACCTTCTCATCCCAGAATTCAAGGTGAAGTCTAGGTAGGTGGACCCACACAGGCCAAAATTTCTATAGTTCAACCTCTAGATTGAAGCCTGGATTCCATTTGGCCATTAGTAGTGCGTGTTTTCCATAGCACCAACTTCCAGTGGAAACAAGAGTATAGTCCTCCGCAGCATTAAATCTAAAGAGGAACAACCCCTCGACATAGCCGATACAAACAAAGTCCCCTTAACCTTCCATCTGGTAGTACACCATCGGTGAACCATATATATGGTGGGCCTGAAAGCGACAAACCTCCCCACTAGAGCAAGTTGTAGAGAGGTAGAAATATCTTCCACCACACCATCTGGGACAATAATCTCTTGGCCAAATTCACCTATTGAGAAAATAGGAGGAATAGAGGTGTCACGAGACTCTTTCCCCGACACCGCAAGTTTCCAACCCCCCACAGGGCCCTCTTTGTTTTCCACCACATGTTTGGGGCAAGAATCCCCACCTTCCTGACTCTGCGGAAGAGCAGACACCATAGAGGAGGAAAATGAGGAATCCACGGCTCTGGGGACGGTACAACAGTCACTGCCATCCCTATGAACAAGTCAGGGTAGAGAACCTTTGTGCTCCCCGGTATCCCCAGCAGAGTGGAGGCCGAAGCTAACATTCAAAAAACAAATGGGCGGGAAAGAGCAGTTGACAGGTTGCAGAGTAGTATACCAAATGTTGTTAGCATAGTATTTTTTTTTCCCATGATAAGGCCTAGAATTAAATTTATTATTGGAATGATTATGATGATTATAATTACAATTATTATTATTGTTTGATCTAAAATGTTTTTTATTTTTATTTTTAGACATAAAAACATGTTCATTAGACATAAGAGTACCAAATTGAATCAACTTTTCTTCCTCTTGACACAATAAAGTTGAAAAAAAATATAAGTTAATTGAGTAGCTAAAGTAGGAAAAACAAGTTGAGAATGCACATTAGTAATAAACTGTTGAAATTGTTGAGGAAGACATTTCTTTAAAATAATGTGAATTAAATGAAAATCAGTTAAAGTTACACCTAAACCATGCAATTGACTTCTAACATAATCAAATTGAGTGAAAAATCGTGCATAGATTTAAAGTTGGTATACTTGTGATCCTCCAATTGATCTTGGATTTGAATCTTCCGAGATTCATTCAGATTATTGTAGGTGTTTTTTTGAAATTGCCCAAGCTACATGTGCTTCAACATAGTTAGCAATTAAAACATACAATTCAGAACTTAACGAGATACCAATGAGGCCAAGTGCTTCCTCATTTTTAACACTCCAAGCATCAATGTCTTCTTGAGGAGCATTGGCGGATGGATAAGAAGCAACATTGGTAGCAATGTCTAACATATGTTTGAAATGAAAGATCAACAAAGTATGCATTTTACAGGTATGATAGTTAGAATTATTTAACTTAATCTCTAGAATTAATTTAGACATGATTTTCACAAGAATGTAAAAATAAATGGGATGAACGCTATGATTAGACAATAAAAACTAAGAAACAATAATTAATGAACATATAATAATGCTAAAATGAAGTTTAACATAATGTTCACAAATATTTTATTGATTAAATAATGCTTTTTTTAAAAAAAAATTATTAAAACTTTAATGTAAACTATACAAATGAAATTTAAAATCTAATTGTACGGAAATTATAACTAAATAGAGAAAAATTAGTTTACAAGTAATTATGTAAGCAACTTATTTTAAAAAACTGAATAAATTATTTTTAAAAATAATGGATGACAACTATTTAAAATAATTTAAAAAATTGATTAAACCATTTTTAAAATAAAGTATATATTAAACTATTTTTTTTTAAAATGTAAATGATTTAAATGAGTCAAACTTATTAAAAAAAATTCAAACTAAAAATGTTCCAAACTAATTATTTCAAATAGAAGACTATCCCAAAGTTAGAATATACCCTGTGAAGAGCAGATTCAGTCTGCTAAACAAACAAAAGGAATGGAGAATGCTTAGGTAAATTGGTGTTATTAATGAACAATATGTTATTATTATCTTACCAGTACAAGTGTTGATTTGTCAGTGTGAGAAAAAAATGAAAGAATGAAACTTAATTGAAATGCTAGGTTTGAGAATGTTGAAAGAAAGGTTGGAGCGTTATGTTGAAAGAAACAAAACTAATAAATGGTTCACTAAAAAAATTCACTAATAGTGGTAGAAATTTGAATCAAAGATGGAAAAAAAATTCTAGGCACAAGAATAAAAGTGCCACACTCAACAAAAAATGTTACAAAAAATTAAATGCAACGATCCAAATGGGCCGCAAATCCTGTTAAGGCTTAAGTATTACTCAACAAATCCCTTGAGGAATGATTTGAGAATGGAAGGAAGAAATAGGAGAGAGGAGTAAGGGAAGAGGAAATCGACACAAATCAAAGGTGGAGAGAGCGCAAGGAGAGTCCTCCAAAGAACAAAGGTTGGTTGTAGAATATAAAAGAGCTTGCAACATAACAAAATAAAGATATTAAATTTGGAATGCAAAATGTTACAATTGGAATACAGAAGACAAAGACACAAATTACACTAGACCGAGATCAGAGGTATACAAATCATAATTTTTACTTAACTGATGGTGATGATGATAAATACCAATATCAGACGTATAGAATATTGTAGGAAGGATTAGATCAACTGTTATTTTTTCATTGATGTCAAGCAATTGATTTCTGGTTCCTATTGAATGGCCATATCTTTTAGAGTTTGAGTTAACTGGGAAATTGATACAAATCAGAAAATGATTAGATTATATTGGTACATTTGTTTTCTACTTTATATTTGATGTTATCAAGTCAGTAAAGGAGATTGATCAAGTTGGTAAAGTGAATAGTTAAGCTACCGAGCAAGATGAAGTCTATCGGTAAAGGGAAGTGTATGTTGATAAAAGACATGTCGGTAAAGGACACTAAGACACCAAGACACTAAGAGCTAGCCAAGACACCGAGTACATGAAGGTTATGTCATTGAGCATAGAACATGGAGTAAATTGACATTTAATGCAAAGCCACAGTGATCTGGATGGTTCCAAGGATGAAGAAGGAGTTAGTTACAGAGATCTACAATCGGGAAAATTCAAAATAATAATCTACAGTAAAGATTAAGAAGCAAAAGTGATGATACCACTTCCAAGAAAAGTGAAAGTGTCGAGGCAATGCTAAGGTGGTTCACTGGGTATCAAATTCATTTAATCAGTTTAAGAATTTGATCTCACAACTAAGAGTAATAAAAGGAAAATCGAATAAATGAGATTAAGAGGAAAAGTAAAAGTCTATATAAAGGATGATATTGATTGATAGATGGGAAGGCAAGTTGAAGTGTAGATTTTCTACCGAGTGAAGCAGTGAAGGAAAAGGGGAAATATAAGTCTAGAACACAGACAAATGAAGTATTGATGCTAGTAGTCAAAGAGTGCATAAGGGATCTAATCAAGAAAGAGGTAGTTGCAGTATTATAGATTAAATTATATATTGTTCCTTATTAACATTTGTAGTAGATAAATATCTTAACCGAGTGGACTTAACAGTCTTTTTGTAAAATCCTTGTGAAAGGTGACATTCTAGAAGATTGTTCAAAGCCGTTTAACCAAGTCACTCCTAACAGGTGAAGATCTTAATAGATCTGATGTAAATCCCCTAATAGGGTCACATTTGATAATGTGCATTGTAATCTTCAACATGATTGTCTTTTAACTGAGCATACTTCATAATACTATTATCATTTGTGGGTGAAAATTCTCATGGAGGTTTTTCCCAAATTGGGTTTCCTCATTAAATACTAGTGTTAGATGCATTGAATGTTTATTGTGCATGTAATATGTTGTTTACTTAAGTTTCTAATTGTTATATTGAAGTTACTGTTGATTCGGTTACTGTTGTAATTTGGCTTATCAAGTTGAATCAAAGTTCAAGTTTTAAGGTTTAAAGATTCAATTTTATTTGATTTACCCCCCTCTCAGTAAACCAACAATTGGTATCAGAGCTGAGTATTCTAAAGAGATAAGTTTAAAAGACTTGAGTAAAAGATCTGAAGATGTATAAGAGGGGGGAACCAAAGGTGAATAAGGATAACTTCTCTACATGGAAAAATAGGATGATGCTACACTTATCTATAATTGGAGAGTACGTATTATACTTTCTTGACAATGACTATTCACCACCACCATTTGGACCTTTGACACTTGAGAAAATAAGAGAAAGACAAGATCACACACAATTTATGATTGAGATATCATCTTGTCTCACTTTCCTGGAGTTCAATGACCTTAAAGGATGTGATACTACAAAATAGATGTGGGATAAGCTTGCACTGGTACATGGTAGATATCAACATGTTCAGAAAGAAAAAGCTGAAAGTTTGAGAGACAAGTTTGATTCTATGAGAATGAAAGAAGGTGAAATTGTTACACTATACAGTGCAAGAATGATGGAAATTTCAAATTCTATTAGAGTTGTTGGAGGAGATATTGAGGAAGAAGATGTAATAAGTAAACTATTGAGAAAATTGTTTCCTATATATGCCATTAGAGTATCTGCAATACAAGAAATGAGATTCATTCCTCAAGTGACTGTTTCACTGGATGATAGAATTGTCAAGTTAATTTATTTTAAGATAAATGATTTTGATAATAGTATATCTTCCACTACTAGGACTGAGGCTGCATTCAATTCATCTTTGAAAATTTGAAGCTCTAGAGAGTCTAGATCTAGTAATGGTTATGCAAGTAGTGCTAGTGAAAGGTTTTAAAGTTGCAAAAGTGAGATAGAAGAACTATATGTCAAAGATGAAAGAAATGAAGAAGAGTTTGAAGCTCTAATATCTAGAAGAATATAGAGAGGTAAAGGAAAGTACCGAGGGAAGTGACCTTTGAAATTATTTAAATTTAACAAGATTGGTCACATTGTAGCTAGATGTCCAGACAATGACAATGATGAGAAGAAAGACAAACAAGATGATAAAAAAAGAGAAAATAGATTCAGGAGATTCAGAGATTTCAAGAACAAAGGTAAGAAGTCATACCACATTTGTAATGAGCCACTAATTGATTATTATACAAATGATGGCGGTGGTGAATAATTTGTATATGTTTCTATCAAGAATGATTCTGATGGAGAAAGGTATGAAGAAGAAAAATCCCTATTCTCACATGTAAGAAAGAATGATACCTGGATTATAGATAGTGGTTATTCAAATCATATGACTGATGACACACTTAAGTTCATTATTATGGAAGATATTGATGGATGGTATGTTAGATTCAGAAATGATGCTCCATCTCATATGAAAGGTAATGGTTCTATAATTCTGCTAGATAATGCAAGATGTGATGATGTTTATAGTTGGGATAATGGAGAGGTGTTTACTGAGAGGGGAGGGGTGAATCAGTACCCTTAAAAAATTATAATCAAATCATTGTAATGAATTGTTCTATAATAACAGACTGAGTAGATTGCACACACCAAACATATAGTATCACTGCTGAAATGTAAATGCATGTAAAGTAAACAATACACATACATGAAATTAAGTACTCATGACACTAGTATTTTGGTATCGTAGAAAACCCCTATTAGAAGGTAAAAACTGAGGTGGGGATGAGATCCACAAAACTTTAGTACTGTAGTAAATAAAGTATCATGTTAGAGCTTACAAAGAATGATCACTTTCGATTATCTTACCCTGTTAGGAGTAACAATGAGATCGATTAGATCTACATTGTGAGGGGATTTAGCAACACAAAGTATGTGTGCACCCAATTAAGAGATTTACAAAAAGACGGTTAACTTTACTCTATTAAGAGATTTTGGGGTCTATTACAATTATTAGAAACTAACAGAAATGTGATCTAAACATATACAATCTCAATATTTATGATACAAATCCATTAAGTGCATACAAAACATATCACCTTAATGTAAATGATAATAACTTATGCTCTGTTCTACTTGGTAGCCTTGCCTCTGTTCTAAAAATTGATTACTGTAATGTAGTCTCTATCGTTACATACATTAGAAAATGACATCTATACATTATATATATCAAACTTCTATGACCTAACTAGGGCTTTACAATTACATCCCTAACCTAAGATCAATGGTGTACATAATTTACCTTGATCATCTAAACATGGGAGATATAAATAATTAATGTTGTAAATCCATAATTAATGCTCTCCTCGATATTGTAAACCGTTATCTAGGTCGGGAAAAAGTTGTTACATAGAATTATGTGCCATAAAAAACTTTTATGTAGCTTTTGGTCCTCTTGATTAATGTTTTCTCTCGGTGCTTGGTGTAGTTTGTGTATCTTGGTTATACTATTTCTCAGTTATACTATGTATCTCCGTGTACTTTGTATCTTTGTGTAGTCTAGTTCTCGGTAAAGTTTGTCTGCTCAGTAATCACTGCACTCGATTAACTCTGGGTGTGATGAGTGCTCTTGGTTAACTCTATACTATGGTGATTATACCAACTATCATGTTTGACTCTGTTACCGACTATCCATTTTGTGTGCTTGAATACTAATGACAACTCCAATGCTTATTTGGAGTAACATTCTCCCCCTTTGGCTCAATGCTTCCCAAAAGGGGGATATGTTGAGGAACCTGGCAAGAGATCATAAACGTGATATCATGATGGTTTAGGAAACAAAAATGATTAAAGATAAGGTTCAAATAATGAAAATCTTCAAAAATGGAGGAGTTGTTGGATCCAGTTTTGTTGGTGCCTCAGGAGGTATTTCTATTTTTTGGAATCAAAATAATATTAGAACTGTCTTATTCTTAATAATGATGTAAATTGTTTGAGCATTAAATTTACCCATATCAAGACATATTTTGAATGGGTGACCACTAATATCTATGCTCCTAAATCCAAATCTGGTAGAGCTAAATATTGGAAAATGGTTGAAAATCAAAGAATTTCTTTCTATGATTCTCCCTGGTTGGTTATGGGAGATTTCAACTGTCCTTTGAAAGATGATGAGAAGTTTGGAGGGGTGGATAGCTTGAGTCAACTGGAGGGTAGAGTTGATCTTATGGATTTTTTCAATCGTCAAGCTCTTCTTGATATTGATATGCAAGGTGTTAATTACACTTGGTCTAATAAAAGAGTGGGAGAGGACATTATTCAGGTTCATTTGGATCGTGCCCTGATTTTTGGAAATTAGCTAAATAAATTTTGTTGCCCGCTATCTTCTATCACGAAGGTTGGGTCAGATCACTTTCCCCTTTCCTTTGTAGCTGATTTAATGAAGGTTAAGGGTAATATCCCCTTTAGATTTGAAACATGTGGATTGACCATCCTGAGTTACAACAGAGAATCTGGGATTGGTGGAATGTGAACATTTGTTGGAATACTATGTTTCGGGTTTCTAAGAAACTCCAATACATAAAACAAAATATAAAGACTTCGATTAAGGAAGTGTTCGAGGATATCTTTAAAGTCAAGCTGGACTTGAAAAAGGAACTTTATATCATTCATGAATTTATTCAGCAGATAGGTATGTCTCAAGACCTTAAAGATAAAGAGACTTCTCTTTTGGTGAAGACTCGTAACATTATCTCTAAAGAGGAGACAAAGGTCTATGTCGCTGTGGCTGAAGGCTGAAGATAAGAACACCAAGTTCTTCCACATGTCTGCTTCCAAACATAGAGCCTCTAACAGAATTTCCAAACTCAAGTTAGCCTCTTGCTTGGTTAGCAATGATAAAGATATATCTTGGGCTATGGTTGACATTTTTTCCTCTCTTCTTTCCAAAGATAAGTTACTTTCCTTGGGAAACAAGAATCTGATTCTTGATTCTATCCCTTATTTAGTGGATGATCCTACAAACAATTTCTTGACTTCCATTCCTTCCTCAGAGGAATTCAAGAAAGATGCTTTCTCTTTTGAGGGAGATAAGTCTCTGGGCCCAGATGGGTTTCTTGGGTTCTTCTTTCATAAATTCTGGCATATTGTGGGCAGGGATATCTGTCATGTTGTTAAAGAATTCTTTGGATCTAGAAATTTTCTTAAGGAAATTAATGCTACCTTTATTGCATTGATTCCAAAGTCTCCTGGTGCTAATTCTATTGATTCCTTTAGGCCAATCAGCTTATGTAACTTGGTGTATAAAATTTTCTCTAAGGTTCTTACTCTTAGGTTGTTGGCTATCCCTCCTCATATTATTTCTCCCTAGCAGAGTGGTTTTTTTCCTAGAAGGAAAATTTTGGATTCCATTATGAAGGTTCATGAGGTTATTCATTCTTCCCACTCTTCCTCTAACCATGGTTTCTTGCTAAAGCTTGATCTCTCGAAAGCGTATGACCAGGTGGACTGGGACTTTCTGATTAAGATTCTCCAATCCTTTGGATTCAGTGAAAACTATTGGAGCTTGTTTCCCAGCTTATCAGTACTTTGATGGCTACTATTATTGTGAATGACTCCTCTTCCCATTTCCTTAAGCCCATAAGGGGGCTCCGTTAAGGGGATTCTTTGTCCCCTATTCTCTTTTCTATTCTGGCGGAGGGTCTTGGTCATTATTTTCAGAAACTATCTTCAGAAGGGTCTCTAAAGGGCCTTATTCCTTCCTCTGCCTCTAGGCCTTTTTCCCACAAGCAATTTTTTTATGACACGTTTATTATGCGGTCATCTACTATCCAGGAAGCCAAAAGGATCAAATAAGCTCTTTCTATTTTTTCTTCAGCTACAGGCCAAATTGTCAATTGGCATAAGAGCTCTTTGTACTTTTTAAATATACAAGAAGAAAGACAAAATAGGATATCAAGAATCATTGGGTGTGAAATTGGGACCTTGCCTGCAACCTACCTTGGTCTCCCTTTGGGATTGTAACCTCCTGTCTCCTTTTGGGCAGGTATTATGGACAGATTCAATAGGAAATTAGTTGGTTGGAAGGGAGCTCTCCTTAGCCAAGATGGAAAACTCCAACTTTTGAAGGCTTCTTTATAGAGCCTCCCCATATATGCCATGAGTCTATTTAGAATCCCTAGAAAAATTGCAGATGTGATTGAATCTATTCAGAGAAAATTTCTTTGGTCTGGAGTGGAAGATAGAAAGAGACTTGCTCTTGTGGCGTGGGACAACATTTGTACTCTGAAGAAGTGGGGAGGGCTGGGGATTCGGCCTCTAAAGGTTATTAACCAAGCTCTTCAACAAAAATAAAATGTAGCATATTTATGGTGACAATAATGAATGGAACAAAATTATTAAAAAAAATATCTCTTTTTGTTCCCTCACATGTCAAACTTTATGGAGTCTAAAGTGAAGGTGCAGGGTTCATTCATTTGGAACAATATCCAACAAGCTAAGGAGATGACTTTCAAGGGTGCTAAGTGGCTTTTGGGTAATGGCAGGAGAATTATGTTCTGGGATGATTGTTGGGTCAAAGATTTTCCTCTGAATTCCATTCCTGCTATTCAACCTTTTATTGACATATGTAAATAGAGATTTGGTATGAGGGCCAAAGATTACTGGGAAAACCAGACCTGGGTTGACCTTTCTCAGGTGGAATTCTTGCCAAAACCTCTTATGCTAGATTTGAATGTGTGGAAAGTTGACTCTTCTAAGGAGGATAATTTGATATGGGTAAATCTTCCTTCGTGTCTCTATTCTATTGCTTTGGCCTCTGAGATCTTGATAAATCCCCCAGATCCTCTTCCCTCTGGACTTAGGTATGGGATAAATAGCTCACTCCTAAAATTAATGTCTTTTTTTGGATGGTTTTGCAAAACAAGATCCTTACCATAGACAATATCCAAAAAAGAGGAATGATTATGCCGAACAGATGTTTTCTATGCAAAAATGTGGAGGAATCAGTTTTCCACTTGGCCATTGAATGTTTTTATTCTAGAGATGTTTGGTGCCTTACCTTGCAATGCTGGAATATTCAGTGGGTGTTTCTGAATAATCTGGAAAAAATTTCAAGCAATGGAGAAATGCAGCTTCTCCTATTGATAGGTTGTTGTGGAAAATTATCGCTCCTCATATCATCTAGAAACTATGGCGTCAACGAAATGATAGTCTTTCATGATAATTCTTTGCCTCCGATTGTGATTACTGAAAAGATTAAAAGAAGCATTAGAGAGAAATGTAATGTGTTCAATGGAGTTATGCTTGATTTCAATGTTGGAGTTTAAACTAGATCTATTATGAATACTCCATCTAGGCAGGAGAATACCATTTGGCTTTCCCCTCCTATTGGCTGGATTAAAGCCAATTTTGATGAAGTAGTGAAGGAGAATCTAGGCCTTGATGGATGTAGTGGTCTTATCTGCAATGATGAGGCAAATTGTCTTTGGGTCATGGAATTCCCCATTGGGGTCCAGACCAACCACGCGGTGGAGGTGATGGCTCTTCTACAAACTTTAAAATCAATTAATGGAAGTATGTCCTTGAATTTGTGGATCGAAGGTGATTTTATGAATATCTTAATTTACATTAAAGGGATTACCAAGCCATCATGGTCAATCAAGGAGATTATTGATGAGGCTTGTTTAATTATTAACTCTTTTACCAATGTAATCATATCGCATAACTTTAGGGAAGTGAACTTTACTGCAGATGTGCTGGCTAACATTGCAGTTAAGGCCAAGGGTATCATGACCTGGCATGGAGTTAGTGATTTGACCATTGAGGTGAGAGCCAAGTTGGTGTATGATCTTAATCATAGAAAACAAGTAGATCTGGAAAATCTCAAAAATCTTTCATGAATTTACGCAATTCATTAATAGTTATTAATAGGGTTACGAAAAGGCTTGTCTTTCCAGAGAATGAGAAGTGCAGACACGCGTTCACTGGCTATTTAAAAATTTTGAATTTGGATTTTCTATAATATGTCTACTTTTCTTCCACCATTTCTAGTGAGAACCTATTCTTGAAAGGTACCATGGGGGTGGGCTAAACAGAAAGGAGCTGAAAAACTATAAGAAATGGAAGAAACCAACAGAGGTTTGGGATAATCTTAACAAGGGAGGCCTCACAAACTACATGGAGTGCCTTCATAGATCCAAAGATACTGTCATGAATGCTTTTGTAGAAAGCTAGAAGGATGGTACTATGGTGATCAAAGGTATGGCTATCAAGATTACCGAAGACCTGATTGCTGAGGTTACCTGTTTAAATACCAAAGGCATAAAATTATACAGAGACAAAAAGATATCGCAGAAGGTCATTCAACAATTCCCTAAGGACAAAGAGGAAGTGGATAGTTTGGTGAAAGAGTCTGGAGGGTGTTATGATGTCAACTCCATCAAATAATTTTGGGATAAGGCGCTTACGACGGTCATGGAGTGCGTTTCTTTGGATGGGAGATATAAAAGTGCCCATTTCATGCTATTATGTCATTTCTAACATAAGGTGATAATTTATTTCCCCTTCTACCTCATGCAATCTCTCTATCATAGTATTACTAACCACGGGTATAAGGAAAGTAAGCCCATTCTATATGAGGGCTGGATTCTCCTTATTATAGAGCATGTTAAGAAATTTTCTTCCTCCAGTCCTCTTATTATTTCACTGAGAGACTCTGGCACTTTTTAGCAGGAAAAAGGATTAGGGTAGGAGAAGAAATATAAGAGATGACTGTTAAAAAGTTTAAATTTGAAAATTGTAAAGGTATGGACACAGAATCAGATGGTGAGAGTGCTGATGATTATGATGGAACAAAATACTTTCCCTAATCCCAGTCTAATGATGGGAGTAAGGAGTCACTGTTTGTATTGGTGAGTGTTTCTTGTGAAGATGAGGTCAAAACTCTGGGAGCCCATATTTCTAAGGAGAAAGGTAAAGATCCTGAGGTCGCTGAGGAGGATGTGGACGGCCAAAAAGTTCCTATTTTGGTCAATTACACAAGTTCTGAAGAGAATTATATTCCCATCTCTCCAAAGCTTGAGGTGGTTATGGATGTGCAGTCAGAGAGGAAAGAGGAGGAAACCCCAGGTTAGGACACTGTTGAGAAGGGAAAAATCCCTGATACTTCTAGGAACATTCATTTTTCTAGATTTTTGGATATGCAGGAGTGGAATGTCCAACTTCTCCAAGATGACATGGATGACAAAATTGAGCCCCCATTTGAAGTTCTTCAAACTATGAAGGCAATTTCTTTGAACTCATTTTGTCTGATGAAATGGGTATTTAAGGAAATAAAAAGTCTCCATATCGGCTTTAGAGCTCTGTCTGCTTGAGTTGATATTATCCAAAGTAATGAAGATTCTGGGTCGGCAGGGGTTGATGGTAAATAGAACAAGGAGGATGCAAAACATTTGAAGACTCTGCATAACAGATTTGACATTCTAGAAAAAACTTTGAAGAAACACATGAAGGATAACAATATATTCATGGGTTCCACTATGGAGTGTTTTAATTCCATTAAATTTGAGCTGGATTATAGATCCCCAAGTGTGAAGATCGATGATGAAAAAGATGACATGGAAGATGCGGATCTAAGAAAGCGCACACACTCGACCAAGAAGAAGAAAATTCAAGACAAGATTTCAGAGCTTTTGGATTTCAACACTGCCATCAAAAAGGTCTCTAAAGCTAAGAAGGAAGTGGAAGGTACTCTCTTGGAGTTTGCCTAGTTCCTACAATTCCCCTATTTTTTTGCTGCTTCATTTTTTGGCTTTTGGATGCCGGAGGGCCTAGCTGGTTTCTAGCTTTCTTTTCTAGTTTTTTTGTATTGTTTTGGGTGTAGTGAGTTGGGTCTCAGTCCTATCTCTATTTATTCCTTTTTATGTTGTCTATATTTTTGTAATGGTTGTAAGGGGTTTCAGGTCCCCATAAAACCTATTTTTACTAGCAATCAAAAACATTCTCCCCCTTTGGCATTAGTATCAAAAACTTATTACTATACATAATATTGTACATAGTGACTCCCCCTTTTTACATGCTTAGTATACATTTATATGAACTCCTTCTGATTATAGTATTCCCCTTTACTATACTTATATACATATATTTCCCCCTTTTTTGAAAATAATGACAAAGGAATATGACTTACAATTTGTCAAAAATATTAGGATGGGCATTCTTCATATTTTCTAGTAGCTTCTCCCATTCCTCTTTTAAATTATCTAGGGTTAATAGCTATAGATTGATCTGAGCATGCATATCATATATGGTTTCTATGACTGACAATTCTAGGGTGGTAATCAAATTCTTTTCCAATGTGACATGTTTATGCATCATAGCCAAATGTTGTAGTAACATTTCCTATAGCTCGGTTACTTGTTCTCTTATTTTATCCTCTTCTTTCTTCAAGTCTAGTCTCAACCAGTGGTTTTGGAGTACCTTGTTGCAATGCATCTGCAATACATGTTTCTCGGTTGATAGAATATTTGCACACTCTTTTATATCTTGATCTATTTTCTTTATCTTTTCACTAATCTCAGTAGTGAAGTGATCTAGAGTGCATAAATATTGTATAATTGTAATGGCTTTAGATATAACAGTTTCTAAACCACTTACAAATCTAGACAGAGTTACCTTATTTACTGCCTCTACCTAGCTGATCTTCTTGGTAACTTTGTATTGTATCTTCTTCTCTGCTTGCTCTTCCAATTTTTGCACAAAATCAATGTTAGGTTTGTTAATTGCCTCAGTGAGCAGTGTAAGTTGATCAATGATGGGGGTCAATTCATTGATATCTAAGTTAGGAACAACTTGTTGTAGAATATCCTTGGTAGCTTCTAATACTTGTGCATTCTTATGTTCTTTCCTTAATTTATCCTGTGCTACTTTCCTGGTGCACAATTCACCATATTTCTTCAATGTTTCTGGATCGAGTGTTCTTGGATCCCATGCTGGAATCTCTATGATTTCATCTAAAGTAACTGCGTCCTTGCATACTTTCTTCTTCTTCTTCTTCTTCTTTTTCTTTCCTTGAACATTGGATGAAGGAGATAGAGTTAATGCTAATTGAGCCATTTTCTCAGTTTCTTTCTTTGTTGTCTTGGTACTCGGTGTGATGAATTTGTGAGGTGCCTCGGTAACTGACCTTGTGTCTGGAGTAGAAGTGTCTACTGTAGCAAGTCTGTATTGTCTATATTACCATCACCTTTTTATTCTTCTTTAGTAGTGTCTTTGGGTGCATCACCTTGTGTTGTCCCACCACTATGCTCTGTCTCTTTACTGTGAGCATCACCCTTGTCTTCATTTGTATTTGTAACCTTCTCGTGTGTCTTCTATTGTGCTTCACTCTCAATTTCAATTGCTTGGACCAAAATAGGTAACAAGTCTAGTGCATTTGCTTAGGTGACCTTTGATGTGTCTTTCTCATCTATAGTCTCAGTTTCTTTGATTGACTCATCTTCCTTAGCCTTATCATCTAGATCACATTCAATTATGTCTTTTATTGTGATCTCAAGATGTCCTATATTTTTCAATAATTTAGGAATACCATCTAGTGCATTGTCAACATCTGTATCATCAACATCAATGGTTATTGTTTTTGTTCTCGATCAATGTACCTCGCTATCAACTGTGGATGCAATGTCTATTTCTTCCTCATTGTCCTTGATTTCCTCTGGTGGATTTAGTAGTTTATTTTATATTTGTGCGCTCTCAATATCCACTTCCTTCAAATTTACTTGCATAATATTTACTGTCCTTGCCTTCTTCAAAAATTTCTTGGCATACTACTGCATTATATCATTTATCTACTCAACTGTACAATCAACTTTAATAAGAGTGAGATTCTCTTCTCTCATCTATTTCTCGATTCAAAGTGCATAGGACCATCTTGCTTCAATATGTTATCATATAACTCAAATGGAAGGTAATTAGAAATTCAACGAGAACTTGTTTGAAGTTGATCATCATACCTATAATTTCTTCTTTGATTTTATCTTTGTGCTTAGTAGTCAAATTAGAATATGCATGTATCTTTGGATGTCCTAAATATCCAGTTTTTTTGATTGCCTCTGCAATGTCATCAATAGTCTGTGGTTTCTTTTTTTGTACAACCTTGAGTTGATCAGGATTGTTTTTAGAATCATCCTTGTCATCCTTGTTCCTTACATACTTCTTCCTTTGTCTCAATGCTAGATTCTTGGTAGTACCCTTCTATTTTCTTGTTTGGTAAGTGAACGTTGGTGAGGGTCTTGTTATCTTTTCCACACCTTTCTTCAAAGGTGGTGATTTGGTTTGTGGTGAAGACTCAGTCTTTATTCTTTTGCCCATTTTAGCCTTAGGTGCCTTATCTTGTTCTTAATTAGATTCGGTGGCATCAACATCATGTTCAGGTTCATCATCTTGACCAACAAAGGTCTACTCCTCAGTATCTTCCACTAATTTTTCTAATTTGTCATTTGTGATTGCAAATTTTCTCTTCAAAGTCTTGACTATCTTAGTCTTTTTCTTGGCCGTCTTCTCAACTTGTAGACCAATGGATATTCAGGTCTGGGTTTCATCTAGGTGCCAAATCTCATGGCAGATTTATCAATAGGCTCATTCAACAAATTTTCAATAGACTTACAAGCTATGTTTATATCCAATTCATTATCCAATGGAGCTAGCCATGTTGTCCTCAGTTGTTCTGCCTTGATTAGAGTTGTATTGGTGTCTACTACAAACTAGATTTCATCTTTGTATTTTTCCACTAATTGCTTAGGCATTCTAGATCTCTTTTCCATCCTTTATTTGAACTTAGAAAAATATTCATTCATAACTAGTTCGAAATTCTTCCCTAGAATTGTAATGAATTCATTGATTTGCATTGTAATTGGCCGGTTTGTCTTCCACTTTACTTTATTGATAGAGGGAAAAAAGTTCTACATGTAGAAGAATGTGCAGAGTAGTAGAGAACCAAACTTACATGTGTTTGATCTTGCTGATTGGATTGTTCTCATGTTTTCTTTAAGTTGTCTCTCCAACAGCTCGACTAGGTCATATTGTACTCCTTTCTTTAAAATATTGTATGCTATGTCAATAGCTCCACATGCAATGTTGTTCGGTGTGTTTCACTGGAATATTTTGTAGCCAATGACATATGCCCCAAATCTTAGTTTAGGATGACCGATGTAGTTGATCTTGATACCTCTACCATCTCATTCGGCTCTTGTTAACTTTTCTATATCAGTTCTCGGCGGGTGCCTTAGGGATTTTGTTTTATTAGATATGAGATACCCTATCATAGCATGAATAAAATAATTTTTTATCTTCTTGGGCTAATCTAGAAAGAGCTTTCCATCATGTACTCATCTCAAAATAATGTGAATCCACTTAGTCTTGAATACATTTAAGAAATTTAGGGCATTGGTTAACCCTTTAACTTCCAGATGTTTATGATCTTCCTTTAACATTTCATATGTGCATAGTGACTGATAAATCCTTATAAATTCAAAATCCTTGATTTCACCTATTTTGTAGTGAATATAAGAACGCATGTCTTGGACTAACAAAACCCTAGGCAGAATCAATGAAAATGCACCTTTGTCATCAGGTTGGGATACAAACCATGGATGGATCTTATAGTTTAACTTTGTGCAAGCGGATTTCTTCATAAAAACAATCTTTTTATCCTTCTCCATCTTTTCCTTCATGTTTTGATATGTGGATGTCATGATTTCTGGATTAGCGTTTACACGAACAGTGTTTGAATTACTCGGTAATAGAAGAATATGCAATGACTAACCTCTTATCTACTTGGAATACGCTTTGAATCTTTATAGAATGCTTGAACAATTCTCTGCTACAACTTTTCTCTCTTTTCTTTTCTCTGATCTGTGATTGTGGTGTGTACAAATGAGTTCACATCGATCAAAGTTATAGAAAATGACTTAGGGTGGTGCAATAAATGATCTTCACCAACCACTTGATGAAAAAACATTATGCTTGGTTAAAAATAACAATACTTCATCTCGGTGAGTGTAAAAAATGCTCGGTTACCATAGCAACTCGGTTGTCTCTTCACATATTCACTGACTGGCATTTCTAACTCGGTACATATTAACTGACTCAACTAGATCAATGTAATAAAAAATATAATACCATAGTGCATCTTAATGCATGCTAATTTGGCATTTGTACATTGAATATAGGAACTGATGTAAGATATAGCTTTGCAAAACATAGTTCCTTACCTTCTTTTATTGCTCAGTTAGAGATGGTGGAGCCACCTAGTCCACTAGATGAGGTGTCGACAACTATTGTACTTGGTCCTACATTATCATTTGATTCTTTTATCCACATTTGATTTCTAATTCTTATGATTTCTTCAATTGTATTTCTATTTTCATAAGTATTTATTTGGTCTGCACAATCTTTGCTTAAGTGACCAACTTTTTGATAGTGAGAACATTCTATTCCAGAGTTTGACCAATTCCTAGACATGGTTCATCATTGTATCATAAAATTTGATTCTATACGCCCATATTTACCACATGTTGTACAACTACGCCAAGTGTTATAATCCCATGCATAAGCATTGCCTTGTCTTCTTGACTGATTTACCCTCTTGTCCTTTAGGCTTCTAGATTTGCTTTGTGTTCTTCCTGCATGCTTGTGATGTATGACCATGCATGTTGCAATTTTGAAAGTATTTATCCATTTATGGTTTCTTCTGTGGTTTGTTCAACCTGGATCTACACTCATGTGCTTGAAGTACATGCTTATTACAGCTATAGAAAATACCATAAAATTTAGGAGTGTTTCTAGGAATACCTTTTGCTTTGCTCCTGCAAACATTTGATGTGTGGTCTAGTTTTCCAGAGTGATGGAAAGCAGGCTTCTTAGGCTTCATACTTGAGTATACATTCCCTTTTCAGCTTGATTTGATGATTCTCATTGCTTGTTACATCCTAGTCCAATATTGTTGTCCAGTCTTCTTTGATAGTTCATAAATTCATCTATTCTATTAGTGTTATCTTCGGATCTCTTAATCACTTCATTATGTTGCTGTAAAAACTTCACTTCATTTCTTAGTTTCTCATTTTCTTCTTTGAATACACCAATGTCTACTATTCTCCTTGTAATTTTAGTATTCACTCAGTTTGCCTCATGATTCATAACAACCACTTGATTGGTGATCTCAAACTAATGTTCAGTAAGTCTCAATATCTTAGATTCATTTTCTTGTAACTTTTTAGTCATCTGTCTTCTATCATCAACAACCATGTTTATATCTTGTTTATCTTTCTTTTCATTGTTCAAGACTTCAACCATTCTAACCATTTGTGTATCTTGAACGATATGTAATTCTTTCACTTGTTCAGTAAGTTGTTGATTGCTCTCAGATAGCTTTGATATGATTCCTTCAGATGCATCAGATATGCTACTAGATTCAGATCCAAATGTGTCAAATGGGTCATGAATCTCTTCTTCATGATAATCAGTCTTATGAAAGAAAAGTGCCATGTCCTTTCTCTTAATCAACATCTCCCTGAGTTTCTCTTTGGCTTCCTTGTATTGTTCGACATAGATCAACAACTGTAACTTCTAATTTTCAATAGTTTTATCAAGTGTATACCTTTCCTTTGTAAGATATTTTCTCTTCATCGATAAAACACTCTAAACAATAGAACTATCCTTGATACCAATTGTTGGGATAATGGACAGGTGTGTACTGAGAGGGGAGGGGTGATTCAATACCCTTAAAAACTTTTAATCAAATCTTTGTAACCAATTGTTTTGTAATAACTGACTGAGTAGATTGCATACACCAAACATATTTTATCACTACTAAAATGTAAATGCATGTAAAGTAAACAATACACATTCATGAAACTAAGTACTCATGACACTAGTATTTTGGTACCACATAAAACCCCTATTAGAAGGTAAACACTGTGGTAGGGATGAGACCAACAAAACTTCACTATTGCAGTAAATAAAGTATCATGTTGTTGGTAAACAGATTTTTCTTTTGAATTTAACCCTAAAATACCCAAAGCACTTAAGAACAATTGAATACAATAAGGAAAATTGTTATTGAAAAACTAATTTTCCTAAATTTAAAGGTATAGCTCCCTTATATGAATGATTTTAAGTGAATTTTGATCTTTCCTAGTCTAACAGGGGTATGTTCTTAACCCAAGAATAGAAGAGGTAAACCAAGCTAAACCTAGGCAGAAAATATCTCATGCAAGATGAATTCAACTCTAAATCTAGCCAACTCTGAGATTTCATCCATCAGATTAACTCTCAAAACTGGTAATGCATGAACTTCTACTGAAAATGCAGATGTGGGACTAAAGATTAATAATGAAATGCTCATGAATCAATCTATATCACAGAAACATTTCCCAACTTAGGATAACAACAGATCTTCTCCTAACTTAACTATATCAATTCACAATACAGAAATTTGGGTCGAATACAGATTGTAAATCTAACTTTAAAGAAACATTCAAATTTAATAGAAAGATTAATGAAATGCAATGGAACAGTTAAAGAAATGGTATTCAGACATACATGATTGACTCAGCAAAATGCTATCTTTCACACCAAAATTTAGCCAACCTTTGTATTGATTTTAGAAATAGTACATATAGAGTCCCAGATTGGGCCGTTACAAAAAAAATGGGGGGTAACAGAAACGGTTCAACTTCCACCACTAGAAATGATAACCATAGGTTTATCCGTTATAGCATCAATCAAAATTTGGTACAAAGAGAGAATCTATTCAAGCTTCCATTTCATTCCCTTTGCCTAATTTATCCCTATAGGAAGTGACATCTGTGATAACTCTGATGAGCTCCTCATGTCTATTCACGTGGACATTGGTGCATCAGATGAGCCACTTGGAATGCTCCTTAACCAGACTCATAATTGCATCTGTTTGATCCTTCAATTCTTCCATGGCTTTATAAATACATCCGCTCAACTGGTGAAGCTCTGACACTTTGTCCAAGTGGGTGGAAGATGGCTCTGATAGCTTGTCTACATAATCAGAAAATGATTTTTGCATATTGGCCATTCCTATCATTTCTTTGCCTTCCCCACTTGTCTATGATTATGTGTGCAAACCTTGAAGAATCTTAAAGTCTTTGTTCTATTCTTCTTTGACCTTAACATCTACTTGCTGCAACCCTGTCTCAGCCTAGATAATCATTTTGATTTAGAACTCTAGACTTTGAAGCCACTCGATTAGAGGTTCATCTCCCTTTTGTAGAATCTTGGCTTTCAACACCTCTTTGGTCTTCATCTTCACTGGTACATGGAGCGTCACTCTGCACTCCTAACACTTCACTCTCTCAGATGTGAGAGTTTACAAATTCTTCTCAATGTTATTCCTTTTTGTCTCCCATCTCAAGAGAGCATTACCCAACTGCTCGACAACTGCCAATCCTTCAAATTTGAACCTCTTAATCCATCCCTTGCCAATCTGTGCAAAGTGCCTATCCTCCTGCAACTTGGCTATTATGGCTTGATTCTCTGCAGTGTTGGGATCAAATGTGGTCTGAGTACTAGGAATGCTAGCAACTGGAGTGAGGAGCTGTCTGATGAAGTTAGTTAACTCAGCCACTTCTGCCTTCAGTTGAACCTTGGCATTCTTGAGCTCCTCAAGTTCTTCCTCTATCACCACATTAGTAGGTTTCCACCAGTCCACTTTGGTGTCATGACGAGCCAACTCCATATCAAATGACTGCAACTGAAAGTCTGAAGCATTCATATCTTCGAATATACATTCCTTAATTGGCTTGGCCACTTCCATAGTGAAGTGCCTAGTTTCTAGATCTGCCTAATGTGGAGAGTGTCTTCACTTTCTTAGTGTTTACTGCAGTGGTGCCGGGTTGCATGGCTTGAGCTAGAGTATCTTTGCTGGGAGCCCCTTCTTCCACTCTCTTTCTTTTGCACTCTAAAGTGTTCTCTATCCATGATTCAGCACTGGTGACCTTAGTGGTAGAGACCAAATCCTCTATAAATAGTTTCCTAACGGTTGGAGGAGTAGACTTTGGCCTTGAAGAAAATGGATTTACCGAGGTAGGAGAAGAGGACACCAATTGGGCTACTGAAGAGACCTTCTTATTTTTCCTGACCTCTTCTTTAGATTCTGTGGTTGAAGGAGTATCTTCACCCACTTCTACTATGATAGGGGACCCTCGCCTTGGAGAGTCTTGGGTTAAAGTTCCAACCAGTACATCCATAGTGACTTCTTTAGCAGGCTACTCTGGTTTCACATCTTTGGTAGGTTCCTCTGTTGTTCCAATATTTGGAAGTGGACCCTCTCCACAAGTCTTCTTTTGTTGAAATTTCTTTTCAGGAGGTTCATCACCTCCCCCAGCTGGTTGAGATGAACTCTTAGTCATAGTTGGGAGTGTCACTGAAGAATTTTTTGCAATGTTGGAAGCATCCTTTGTCGGGGTCTTTTGAGTAGGAGGCTTCCTTTCCAACCTCTTCCTTCTTCCTGCCTTCCATTCAACCCACTGCTCTGTCCTCTTATAAATACCACTCATTAGAGTTTGCAAGTCATCGATGGCTTGATCTAATATGGGCTTGGAACTAATGGAGAGGGGTTTGATCTTCTCAAGATACATATCATCATACATGTGCTAGCCATCATCTACTAGCCCCTCAACTACGAGATTGACCTTGAAATTTTTGACTTGTTCAATGGTTAATCTGGCATAAAATCTATCTCTGCTCTCTAGATCATCTCTATAATTAGCCCAATAGTCTTCATTTTCATCTACATGGTGGATAACTCAGATCATTTGTAGGTAATCATGAGCATAATTAATTGGATCATACTGTGGCCTCAGAACATCGTAGGTTTCCAATGAAAACCTCTTGGAGAATGCCTTTAGAACATTCTTTGCCTCAGACCGGGATGTACAACTATAGGCTCCTCTAGTCATGGGGAAGTCATAGCCTTTCTTTCTGGCATCAGCACAGATCAAATTCACTTGAAGTGCTTGCCTCATCACCTCCACCAGCACGATCATATCCATAGGATATCTGGGTAACTTCAAGGGGAAGTCGTCAAAACCTGTAAGACGAAGGTATGAGAAATATCTGAATTGAATAAAATAGCATCTGAATTGGCTAATAAAAGCTATGGCTTTGGGAGAGAATATTCTCTCTGGACAGCCTTGTAGCTCCCTACACAATCTCATTGTAAACACATCCTTAACCCGAAGATATTCTGCATAACTATTGTGCAATTGCAAAGAGGGGAAAAATTCATAACTCTTAACATCATCAGGAAATTCCTCTAATCTCGGAAGCCCTGGCCAAATTTGAATTATTGATAGAATATATAAAAGGACTGAAGACATATAAAATTCATTCTAGTGCTTAGCTCTCTCTAGGGCCTCTGAAAGGTTCTCACTTACCATAAGGGCCCAATCAATGAAGTGGTGTTGGGAACAGATTACCTGAACTAGGAAGAAGTGATGGTCAAAAAAATTTAGTGCCTCACTCTCACCTCTAATCCTGTGGAGTAGCACCAGAATGTCTATGATCTTAGACTTCAGATTAGTGCCATATAGTGTCTTAGTCAGCTTCGCTTTGGCTCTCCTGGGTTCTTGAAACCATGCTTTCATTATCTCCTTCATCCAAGTTGAATTTTTGGCGATATATTCAGTCATTGCCCAACTGTATGTCATTTTTGAATACTCAGCTTTCTCTGGGATGCAAAGCGAGTTCTGGACCGATTCTCTATCAATAGATAGCAACACCGTATCATTGGGCAAGAGGATTTGCTTGGTATATGGGTTGTATCAAGCTATGCATTCCCAGATCAATTCTGGAGGTTGAACAACCACGGGAAAACCAGCAGATTCAACTAGTCCACTCTCCTTCAGTTTCTCAATGATGGGATGCATCTGGTCCGCATTTAGTCTACTCTAAAAGTTCTACATATCAAAGAACATCAAAGATGTATTCGAGATCTTATGCCATTCAGAGGTAATGTCGTTCATTCCATCGAATCCCATAAATCTAGATGTCATACTCAAATGATTTGATTCGGGAATGAATAATATCTTTTAAGAATGCAGGGGCAAAGAAAAACCAGTATGAAATGCTTTGTATTCAAACAATTTGTTAAGAAAATGGTAGCTCTGTTAGAAACCTCCAACTGATCTTATAAATTTTGAATTCTTATCGTTTAACAGCCGAATTCCCATGGCACACGAATGAAAAGACCTCAATATTAATGTAATAGTCCGTTATGAAGTAAAATGACTTTATTTGAATTAATTGCTTTGCTCTTACAGGCCATTACAAAATGTCTTCTCCTTTGGGTGGAGAAAAGCTTTTGGAGTACTCTTTGTTCGAAAATCCACCAAAGGGGAAATTTGGTCTGTCTTGGTGCCAAAATGGTATGTGTTTATTTCATCTGCCTTCTTTATATCTTAGATCCTTTATGAAATAGATTCTTCCTCAAAATCCCTTCATTTTGATGACTTGGCAGAAAATGTACTCCATGGGTCAAAATCTGCATGTTGGACTAGTGGAGAAGCCATTTTCCGCTTTTTCGCCAGTAGACTTATTTCCTCAATTTCTTTCTATTGAATCATTCCTCTTGACTTGTAGATGTGTAGTTCAGACACAAAAATCCTTCTAAGCCTAAGGGATCCATTTTAGAACTGTACTTCCTGCTGAGACATCACTTAATAGTCATAAAAAAAAATGCACCCTGCTAATGCTTTTCCACCGGTGGAGAAGCCCAAACCCAATTTTCTGCCAATTCTACAAAATGAAGAGTTATGACTAAATACTTTAGTTGCATTTAAAACTAATGTTATAAATCTCTGAACCATGGCCTTTACCAGATTGGGAACTTAACCTACCCAATGAAAACATGATCTCAAATACAGATTCCCTCTAGTTCACAAAAGAGAAGTCAAATTTGGGAAATCTGGTAAAGGTCTCTTATCCTAAGGGAAAAGCTAGACTTAGACTCAGGGCTAACATGAAGCTTTCAAGACCACTACTACATGTTAAAAATCTAATTTTGTCTAAAGGTATGCAGACCAAAAGTGGGGCAACAATTGGCTCTATCTGGGGACTTGGATATTCACATGTCCAAGCAAGGGACTCAAGTCTCTGGTTTCGCAAATCTCAATAAAAGGTGGCTCACAACAAAACTAAATCAAGACACGGAAAGGAAAGAAGAAAGAAAAAAAACTAACTAGGAAAAAAAAAATAGGAACTAAACATAACTATGGTACAATACAGGGGTCACCTGTTTTTAATTTAGATCAGATAGAGTTTCAAATCCTGACCATTATATGTCAGGCGTAGTGCTTCACCATCTGGATATGCCAATTTAAATGAATTCTTCTCAAACGCTTGATGAATCTTGAAAGGTCCTTTCCATAGCATTTCAAATTTTCCATGCATGCCTTTGGGCACCCTGCATTTGTCCCATAACAACACCATGTCTTCCTCCATGAATTTCCAGGGTCTTCTCTTTTTATCAAACAAGTCCTTCACACGCATCTGATGTCGTGTGATATGATCAACCATTTTCTCCCTTTCTTCTTCCAGTTTTCTCAGGTACAGAATCCTCTTTTCTAAACCATCTTCATATATGCCATCCTATACTGATGTCCTTAGTTTGCAAGTAGCTAACTCTAATGGTAATGGGAGACTAGATTCTACCCCGTAAATGAGTTCAAAAGGAGATACACTGATGGCTCTTTTGGGAGTCACTCTATCCGCCCAGAGGACTTCATAGATCTTATTTTTCCATGTTTTCTGGTTGTCTGCTACAAGCTTTTTCATGATGTTTACCAAATTTTTATTTCTAGATTTCGCTTGACCGTTCCCTTGAGAGAAATAATAAGATGAGTGACTGATCATGATGCCATACTCAAAGAAAAATTTTGTAATGTTTTGAGAAGAAAAGTACACGGGATTATCCATAACTATCTTAAAAGGTACACCAAATATTACCAGAATGTTTTCTTTGATAAACTCACATATTACTTTCAAAGTAGTTCTCTTGGTTTCTTTTTCCTCTACCCATTTCGTGAAGTAATTAGTCACAATGATTATGTAGGTATGAACTGCGCTGGACATGGGGTTTATAGGACCAATAAAATCAAAACCCCATTGCTGAAAAGGACCTTCAATTACCACTGGTCTCAGGGGTAGTGCTACCAACTATGGCTTTTCGGTAAACATTTTGCATTTCTCACACCTTGCTACCTAATGGTTTGCATCTCTAAACATTCCTCACCAGTAATAACACTGTCTTAAAATCTTAAACATAGTGAATGATGAGGAGAAGTGTCCCCCGCAAGCTTCATCATAAAACACTTTTAACAACTTCTCTTGCTGTTGTCTATCGACACACCAGAGGAAAGTTCCATCTATAGATCTCTTGTACAATCTATCTTCCCAAATTACATATTTAGAAGCTTTTAGTTTCAGGTCTCTTCTTTGCTTCAGAGTTAACCCCTCAAGGAATTCACCATATGTCAATAAATACATGATATTTTCAAACCAAGGGTCTTGCATACTTACTGCCAAAACTAAGTGTACAGCTTCGGGGTCTTTGTCTGTTCGATTCTCTGCCATTGCCTTGCATAGTGCATTTACCCTCACCAGCTTGGTGGACTTGATCTCTATGTCATATTATTAGGTTTTAGGTACCCATGCTCCCCTGTTATTACATCTTGTTGAGTCAGTATACTTTTTGTTAATCTCTAAGTTTTGTTGATGATTAGTGCCCAACACTTAGTCATTTCATTAGTAATTTTTAGTTGTCTATCACTATGGTCGAGCTAAAACTATACAAGGCCGAGCAACATTGCCAAGCAGTTTTTTAGCATGCCTAGTTATATTGCCAAGCCGAGTTACATTGCTGAGCCGAGTAGACAGGGATGTTAAATGCCGAGCAAGACAGTTTTTGTATACTTGTCAGGAATGATACAAACTTCAAGGATAAGTGATCCGGCTAACTTGTATAAGCTTTTTGGGCCGACTTATGCATGCATTTAATATTCTTATACGAAGTTAATTATGCATTTAATTTTTTTATCTTATGCATTACTCATTGTAACCATTAATTGTAATACCATCATGGTATGGGTATTAGATCTTGATCGTTGATCTAGATCTCACTGTCAGATCTGTATAGATATATTAGATTTCTTCAAAACCCTATTTTGTATGTGCAAGAGGCAGAAGAGTAATTGTTTTGAAGGAACTGCATTTTGAAGTGAAATGCATAGAGGGTTATTTTATTCAGAAGTAGAGAAAAAGTAGAGCATAACACAGTGAATAGCAGAGTAAAGGTATATCAGATTATAAGATCAGAAGAGATACTAAAAAGAGGAGATCCATCATCAGCATCAGAGTGCATAATGAAGGAGCAATACTTGAGACTTTTTAATCATTGTATCAGGTGAAAATCTCTTAACAGAGTGGTTTTAGCAGGCCTTTATTTATCTCTTAACAGAGTGCTTACTTCATTGTAAGTTTAAATCCTTTAATAGGGTATATTTTAATGATCTGAAGCTCTTAACCGGGTAGACCTTTAACAGGGTAGATTACATTTTGTAATCAAACATTGTAACCTTAATAGGTACACTTTATTACTATAGTAGTGGAGACTTTTGTGGGTGTCATCCCCACCCCAGTTTTACCTATTTGGGTTTCTGGGTTACCAAGTTATTGTGTAATGTGTTATTTATTTCATGGTGTGGATGCTATCTGAGATTACATTAGA
>MU223071.1:1001739-1013613 GCA_018584345.1 Thuja plicata | reverse complement strand
AGATGGGTAAAGTCATTGAGAATCAAAAGATTGATATTCAGCTAGCACTCCAACAGCTTGAGACTGCAAGACAAGAATTAAAGAAGTCCTTGACTGCAAGAAAAGATTTGGCCAAACAAATGAATGACACTCATTATCAGGAAGAGGACACCACAAATCTATTTAAGAATGGAGATTCTACTAAGAGCAATGCAGCAAAAGAAGATCTACTGAAAAAGAATAGTGCACCATGTGAAGAAGTCAAAAATTAGAAAAAGGAACAAGAAGCCCAATCAATAAGAATGTGTGAAGTTTTTGAATAGAAAAAGAAAGTCGAAGATGAAAAGGCTATGGCAGAAGAAGACAAAAGAATGATGACTACCAGACTTGATGAAAGAACACATGATGTGCAAACATTGACAGTTAATCAAGTAGACATGGCTAATCAACTACTACTTGTGAATCAGGAGATCAACAGGAAAGACTTGGAGATTGTAAATCTTAGATCTGAGAACAGTCAATTGAAAGATGAATTGAGATCTGTGAAAGAACTTAATAATAGAGTAAATGATCCAAGTGCAGCTATGAACTAATTTGAACAAATGGTGGAAGCATCAAGAAGACCTAAAGATTCTTCTAGGTTAGGTCACACTGAACAACATACAACCACTGAAGATGGAGAATCATCTAAGATAGGTGAAAGAAAGAATGCAAAGTCGAGAAGCAAGAAACCTATTTGTCACCACTGTGGAAAACCAGGTCATACAACAAACATATGCTGAAGCAAGAATGGTAAGTCCAATCCTAAAACTAACTTTAATGGTTATTTCTTTAACTGTAATAATTTTGGACACCAAGCACGTGAATGTAAGGCCAAGGCAAGAAAAACACCTAGACTCAATGGTAATCGCTATAATTGTCACAAATATGGTCATAGAGTACAAGATTACAGATCTAAAGGTAAACAACAATGGACATCAAAGGTACAAGAGAAATCACCAAGAAAAGGAAATACTTACAATTGGGATTACAACACATGGCATAGTTTCCATTACTATGGTGAGTATGGACATGTTCCAGAAAACTGCATAAGGACACATTTCAGAGGAAAGTCTAAAAGTTGGATGAATGGAAGTCTAGTTTGTCATAGTTGTCTAAAAATTGGTCATACAAGGAAAGGTTGTAAAACTAGAGTACCTGCACCTACAGTTGAGAAAATTAGAGCACATATGAACACGACATGGGTTAAGAAGTCTGAACTATGCAGCAGTGAAGCTAATGAAGCCGAGGTCACCCAATCCAATGGATCACATGATCACATCATCTCCAACTAAGAGAAAGAGGTATGTAAGGAACTGTATATAAAAATTCATATCTTACATCAGTTCCTAACATGAAATGTACAAAAAGTCCATAGTTGCATATGTAAAGATGCACCATAGTTGCATATGTAAAGATGCACCAGGACATATTTGAAGACAAAATGCCAGGATGAGAAAAGTGCACTATAGGTACCTAGCATCTATCATGGACACTAAAGCTGAGTTCTTTAGTGAGTGCCGAGTTTTGTTGGCCGAGTAAAATTCTGTGAAGGCCAAGTGTAGTGGGCTGAGTGGGATGCAAGTTGTGTTAAGGCTGAGGACAGCTGGCTTGCACTAACTCAATGGGAAAAACATTTAATTCTCACCTACCTTGACCTTTCATATCTTATAAAGGATGAACAGTTGATATTTCATTTTTACCTTGCAATTTTACTATTTACGGAGTGATTGAAGAGATTTGTAGTATTGATCTTAACAAAGCTAGGATCAAAGATTTCATTAGTGTGCCATCGGCAATCTTAAAGTGAACAGTGAACAGAGAACAGTGCAAAGCATCACTTGTCGAGGTATTCTATTTTCCATCTCTCAAACCCTAAATTTTAGAATTATGGCTGCAAGTTCTTCCACACCAGCCAAGAGTATGGAGGCAGAACAAGAACAAATTCAGTTGATTCAGAGTGATGAATGTGAACCTCTCAAATTTTGAGTCATCCCTGAAAGTGCGATATAGAGTAATTTAATGGGAGCCCTCTCATCCATTCCTCCCAAGGTACTTATGATTCATGATGTTCGATCATGTTATATGGTTAAAATTAGAGAAGTAGATGATAATGAATTAAGGAAATCCTATAGCAAACTATGTGATAATGGAGTTCTGAAGGCAGAATTCAAACACTTAGCAAAAAAAGGGTTAACACATGCCCTAGATTTTCCCCAAGGTTTCAAAGATGAATGGATCAAGGTTATCGTTAGCCAAGTTCATGACATGAGCATGTGGCTAGACAATGGACCAGTCAAGATCACCAGAAGTATGATTCATCGGGTGACTGGATATCCTACAGTGAATGGAAAGTGGACCATGAGGGATAACAACAAAGATGAAATTACATTGAACACTAGAGCAGTATGGAATAACAGAGGTATGACTATCTCTACAATTACTGACCTAGAACTTGATTTTGGAGTAAGGGTAATTGCACACAAGTTCTATCAGTCCAGCAGATTGGATTGTGTTCCCTGTACAACAGTTGATCAGGCATGGAAAATTGTGAAGAAGAATCACACATATGATCTTGCCAAGCTACAATAGACACAATTAGCCAAGAACCTTGCATCAATCAGAAAGGCTAAGAGCTCATCATGTAAGTTTCATTCTTTACTAGCATGTATATTTTTCTACATTCAGGACACATTTCCTACACTAGGAAATATTGTTTGGAAAAAGGATAGACCCATTACAGTTCAAATTAGTGAATGCATAGAGAAATTAGGAAGCAATTTCAATAGCATTATGGGTAGCTATTTTGTAGAATTCAAGAAGAGAATGATTTTAAGGACTAGGATTCATAAGACACTAGTGCAGAAGCACTATGAGGAAATATATTTTCTAGTTGATACAGATAACACTTATATCAAGGCAGTGACTCCTAGAATAACATGTTTAGAGACATTTCCAAATGAGATTAATGTTGATGAAGCATCAACTCCCATCACTGCATTCCTAGCCGAGGCAATTGACACCACTACAGAGAGATTTGGAAACTTTGATGAAGCTAAGGCTAAGATCTCTAGAAGTTTGAATGAAGGAACTATGGAAAGGAAAAGAAAGAAGATAGTGAAAAATATAAAGAAAATGTTTGGCTTGTGTAGTGATGAAGAACCTGAGGATGCACCTCTAGGTCTGACCACTAGACAAGGTGAGGATATTTCTACTGAGGAGGAAGTCAGTGCATCAGAATAAGTTACAAAGAAAGCTAAGGGCAAGAAGCCATCAATTGTCATAGTAACCAAGCCTAGCCGAGCCAAACCCAAAGTTACACCTCCTGCAGCTAATCATCCAAGGACAAGAGCATCTACTGTTACTTCCTCAGTAGAAGTGTAAACAAAATTATATGGTAAGAGAAAAGTTGCAGAAAGTAGTTCTGGTAAGGAAGCAAAGGTTGCTCCTAAGGCTAAGCTAAGTGAGCCAACAAAAAGACCAAGAAGGAAATTAAATTTTGAGGCCAGATAGTGATGAGGAGTTGACAAAAACTGATGAACCCACCAACATACCTATAGCTCAATTCAAGAACCCAAAAATAATTTATGAGGTATGTGATACTTTAAGGAATTCAGCAGGGTCAGTAACATTTAAGTACATCAAATATGACAAGTTGAAAATAGTTGATAGGCACAAAGTTCAGGAAGCACTCTTGGACATGATGAGTACCTTCAAATTGACTCCTACAGAGATAGGAAATCATGTGCTTGATGAACTATATGACTTTCTATCAAGAAAATGGGAATTTGTACTTGCCACTAAAAGAAAGATCAAGGAAGGAACAATAGCAAAGATAATTCCTGAGTTAACCTCTAAACAACGAACCAAATTCATAGAGGATTATAAGAGTAGGTTTGTTCCCAAACTCAGAGGATATTCTATTTTGAAGAATGATATAGAAGGTGTAGTATAGCAAAGCACAAGGATCTGGAAAGAGATTTTTGGACTAGCCGTTCCAAAAGACAAGAAATATGGTGAAGGGACATCCGAGCCAAAGGCATAAGAAGTTGAAGAAAAGACTACCCCTGAACCACAAATAATTAAAGATCAAATTACAGAAGAAAAAGACATGACCAAAGATGCATTAGATGCAACAAAATTTGTTGATCTGACTATAGACAACCCTATGGATTATATAGTTGGTGATCCAAGAAATTTGAATGTTGAGGATCAATAGATGCCAAGTGGAAAAGACACGGATTCGCCTATTAAGGAAATTGATACTGAAGAAGAGAAGTCCACAGCATCTGGTGAGAAAATTGAATTTTTCTGTATTCAGCAAAGTGAAGGGCAACAACAAGCAAATGAACAAGAGGTAACTTCAAAGAATCCACCTATTTTAGAGGTTGTGAAGATAGTTTTAGATAGTGGAGCAGTGACAACAAATGTTGTTGATAAGCCTAAAGAAGAAGAGGCAGCACAAGTTTTGGTTGAGCTACCACACTCTGCATCATCCACTCCCACAGGTCTTAAAACTGGTGGTATGCCAAATCCATAGACTGTATTGACAAAATTGAAGGAGGCATTGGATACTGAAACTGTCAAAGGGAAAGATATTATGCTGCTGAGCATAAGTTCTCCAGAAATGATGGTATTGAGTTGCAGGTTTCAGATTGTAATCACTGGATAATAATAAAGATATTGGACTCGCTGTTGGTGGACGTAGCCTAGGGATTGGGTGAACCATGTTAAATCTCTGTGTCATTTGTGTTCTCTTCCGTGTTTGTATTTGCATTTTTCTACTTATTATTATAACTGCTTCATAAACAATTTTTGGATAAGTACAACTTAACCCCACCAGCAATCAGTGACAAAAACAAGGGGGAAGTTAGTACTACGGAAGGAGGAAGTTGGTAAGGAGTTATGAAAGGATACATCAGTACAGCAAAGGTACACTTGTATATAATTTTTGAAAGCATTGTAAAATTTTTGTATAAGTATATTCCTAGTGGGAGTACTTAGCGTACTTAGGCAATATTTTGATGAAATGTACAGAAGTAATGATAAGTGTTTTCCCACTAATATCAAAGGGCGAGATTGTTAATCTCTAAGTTTTGTTGATGATTAGTGCCCAACACTTAGTCATTTCATTAGGAAGTTTTAGTTGGCTATCACTGTGGCCAAGCTAAAACTATACAAGGCCGAGCAACATTACCGAGCAGTTTTTTAGTATGCCTAGTTACATTGCCGAGCCGAGTTACATTGCCGAGCCAAGTAGACAGGGATGTTAAATGCCGAGCAGGACAATTTTTGTATACTTGTCAGGAATGATACAAACTTCAAGGATAAGTGATCCGACTGACTTGTATAAGCTTTTTGGGCTGACTTATGTGTGAATTTAATATTCTTATATGGAGTTAATTATGCATTTAATTGTTTTATCTTATGCATTACTCATTGTAACCATTAATTGTAATACCATCATGGTATGGGTATTGGATCTTGATCATTGATCTAGATCTCACTGTCAGATCTGTATAGATATATTAGGTTGCTTCAAAACCCTATTTTGTATGTGCAAGAGGCAGAAGAGTAATTGTTTTGAAGGAACTACATTTTGAAGTGAAATGCATAGACGGTTATTTTGTTCAGAAGTAAAGATCAAGAAGAGCATAACACAGTGAACAACAGAGTAAAGGTATATCAGATTATAAGATCAGAAGAGATACTAAAAAGAGGAGATCCGTCATCAGCATCAGAGTGCATAATGAAGGATTAATACTTGAGAACTTTTAATCATTGTATCAGGTGAAAATCTCTTAACAGAGTGGTTTTAGCAGGCCTTTATTTATCTCTTAACAGGGTGCTTACTTCATTGTAAGTTTAAATCCTTTAATAGGGTAGATTGTAATGATCTGAAGCTCTTAACCAGGTAGACCTCTAATAGGGTAGATTACATTTTGTAATCAAACATTGTAACCTTAATAGGTACACTTTATTACTGCAGTAGTGGAGACTTTTGTGGGTGTCATCCCCACCCCAGTTTTACCTATTTGGGTTTCTGGGTTACCAAGTTATTGTGTAATGTGTTATTTATTTCATGGTGTGGATGATATCTGAGATTACATTAGATTCATTTATGTATGAATGTGGATCAGTTTGTTTTAAGTTTTTATATTTGAAGATCTGATTCACCTCCCCTCTCAGTATCTTTCTTTCCCATTATTGTATTTCCAACACTTTTTACTACAATATCAGGCACATACACCAAAGAGTGAGAGTGTAAAATGTAAAACCTAAAATTCTTCAAAGCCTTTACCACTGCGAATGCATGTTTTTTAGTTTGAGAGTATCTTAGCTCATGATTTTTCAGAGGTGTGCTCATAAAAGAAATGGGAGCTTGAATCCCCTCTTCATTCTCTTGCATGAGAATGGCTAATAGAGTATGTTCGAAAGAGTAACAATAGATTATGAAATCTTTCTTATAATTTGGGTGACATAGCATGGGGGAATTGGCTATGGCATTCTTTATGCTTTTGAAATCTTTTTTACCAAGGTCATTCCACTTGAAACTCACATTTCCTTTCATCATGTCCACTATGCATTTGGTGATTTTAGAAAAATCTAGAACGAATCTCCTGAGAAAGTTTACTTGGCCAAAAAATGATTTCACTCCAGTTTTGTTTACAAGTAAACTCAATTGTTGGATTGCTCTTACCCTTTCTAGGTCGATCCTTATGCCTTCTTAGGAGACAATGTGACCCAATAATTTCCCTTCCGTTACATAGAAAATTGACTTCTTGGGATTCAGTGAAATCCCGTCTTCCCAACACCTTTGCAATACTCTCCTTAAGTCATTTATGTGATCTACTCTTTTCTTAGAAAATATAGTAAGATCATCCAGGTACATACCAATGATTTTTTTCTTCATATCACTAAAGGAAAGGTCCATACCTCTCTGAAAAGTAGCCCCAGTGTTAATTAATCTGAATGACATTCTGTGATATGCAAAGGTGCCCCATGGAGTAGTGAAGGCCCTTTTATGCTGATCTTCCTTCTCAACTTAAATTTGGTTATACCCTAAGAAACCATCTAACATTGACATCATTTTGGCCCCAACCAAAATTGGCAAGAGATGATCCATGTTGGGGAGAGTGTAATTCTCTTTCAAAGAAGATTCATTAAGATTTCTGAAGTCTACACAGATTCTTATTTCTCCGCTCTTCTTCCTCATAGGCACTATATTTTCCACCCAGGTAGAATGATGGATGGGGTATATGATCTTTTCTTTGAGAATTTTATCAACTTCTCTAAATATTGGGTTAGCAACTTTGGGGTTGTAATTCCTTTGTTTCCACTTAAATGGAGTTGCCTTAGGTTTCAAAGGAATCTGGTGTTTGAATTTCCCATTCATAAAAATCTTCAAATCTTCATAACTCTAGGCAAAAACATCTTGGTATTCTAGGAAGAGTTTCCTGCACTCTTTCCTTTCCTCTTCAGTACAACATTTCCTGATGTTGATCATCTTGGGAACCTTCTCAGTTCCTATATTCATTCCCTCATATTCACCAGTAGTAGGACCTCTCTTGATTCTCTTCTTCTTCACAAAGGTATGATGCCTATTGAAAAGCTTCTCAAGAGTGACCAAATGGGGAGGAATGATGTTGCCTTGTAACTGGATAACATCTGACTTATCTTTCTTCCTCTTGTCCAGACGGTCTCCTTTAGTTCTATTAGGAACATCTTTATGGAAGTCACCACCACTTTCCAAAAAGAGAAGGAGGTTCTGGTCATCTTCAAATAGTTGCCAATCCTCTACATTATCGAGTACAGATGGTTGATATACAATCTCTACTCGGTACTTCTTATCTTTGAATTCTGGGTGAGGGAGGAGTTGCGAGGCTGACACAGCCAAGGAGTCTACCTTGGAATTTAATTCTCTCAGCACAGATTTAATAAAGAATGCATCCAGTGCCTCTATTTCATCTCATACTCTAATTATGTAATTTTTTAATTTGTGATTTTTTACGGAGTATTGATTCTTGACTTGGCGCATGATCAACTCAGCATCACCATGAGCTCTTAAAATCTTCACACATTTTTCCTTTACAGCGATGATCCCTAACATGAGATCTTCATACTTGGCAGTATTGTTGGTGTTCCCAAACTCCAATTTATAAGCCATGGGCTCACATAATCCATCTGGTGATATCAAGACCACACCTGCACCAGATCTTGATGACGTGCACTGCCATCAAATTCAAGAGTCCGAATCTATGGTGGCATTTTTTTGGTAGGAAACTACTTTTCCTCTTCTCTAGGTTTGATTTCCTCATCGAGATCACTAGTAAACAACATATAGTTACCAAATTCCATTTCTTGATACAAAATTTGGGCTTTAGGGTCGTCAGATTTCAGCACTGTAAACTTAGCTTTCTCTTCAGGTACCAGTTTAATATTTTTATTACCCATTGGGATTAAATTTTGAGACCAATCCAACTTTATCTCTCCTCCAAGCTCTGTGCAGAAATTTCTGCTTAACAACAAACCATAACTAGGGGGTATATCAGCAACAAGAATTGTGAGCAACATCTTCTTCTCAGGGTGTGCCGCCAGAGCTACTTGAGCGTCTTTAATTTGGCCCACTAGGGGTACTTTCTTGGAATCCATAGAGTAAAACCTACCATGGGCTTTAGTGAGAGTAATTCCTAAAGCTTTAGCCATAGTATATGGCATTACATTATCTGAAGCTCTAGAATCTATTATGCAATTGCTCAACTTGCAACCATTAATATATAATGACACATAGAATGGGTCAAGATTTTGGCATGGGAAAGTGGCCAAAATAGAAGGTTCCCATTGCTTATTTGGTTCTACAAATATAGACTCATTTTCTATGGTATTTAGGACATTTTGGTTTAACTCCGGATTCCCTTCTTTACAATAATCTACTAGCTTTTGCAATTCTAAGGGATTAGACATAAGGTAGTCTATAGGAGAAATCTAAATTCTGGAATCTCTACAGAATTGAATAATATCAAAAGAGATTTTCTCCTTACCTAGTTATAGAATTCTCAGTCCTTGATTGGCCTCCTTAGAATAGGAGGTCGATGCCTCATTATTTTTAGGTAGAGGTGCTGAAGCTGGGATTTTATCCTTCTGAATCTAGGTTAAGACTGTATAAGAGGTCTCGTCTATGGTAGCATAACATTTTGCTTCTTTTTATGAGTCTAATATAAGTTTTCAGAGTCGCCATGTGATTATGAATTTGGTTCAGCTCCAGACACCCCAATATTCCAGTCATCAATCTGATGCATTTTCCAAGCATGAGCTACATTAGGGCAGCTCTCTCCATCGTGATCAGTAGTTAGGTGGAAGGCACACATGTTTCCTATTTTAGGAGGAGATTCTATAGCTAGCCTCTTTGATGGATTAGTTAACTATAATGCCTTTCCATCATCATTCCTCCCCTTGTTATTTATCCCAGGATGATCCTGAAATTTTTGCTGGTAGGGATTATTAAATCTGGGGAGTTGCCTGTTGAAGGCGATGAATTCATTGGACAATTTTTAAATCATCTCATCTGATGCCATAGTATTTCTACTACTAGCTCTAGATTGTACCTCTCTTTTCCATTTCTTAGATGAGATCATATGGTCTTCAAGTTCTACCATAGTTCTCTATGTAGCATCTAAATCTGCAGGGTTCACCCTTCTTAGATCATAATTGATGTCCCGCGGCATAGCACTTATGAAGAAGGTTTTCAAATTTCCCGTTGTAGACCTGTCAGCTGCTAGAATATGATTTACAATCTTGTTGAATTTAGCTATAAAATCCCTCATACTGATAGAGGGTTCTTTCTTGATGGAAGTTAATTGCGTCAATAGGGCATGCTCATCTTTAGCAGTTTTAAACCTTCTTTCAAAGGTAGTTCTCACAGAAGCCCAATCTGTGATAGAAGAAATAGGTAAATGGTGAAACCAATTGACAACACCTTCATTGAGGGTCTCAAAAAATAATCTGATGGCCACATCCTCCTCTCATACTGCTAGGATATTTACTAAAGCAAAGAATGATGCAATGTTCTCGTTTGTAGATACTTTCCTGTCTGCATAAAATTTGGGAAAGCTCTTTCTAGAACCTGAAGGGGGAGGATTATATGCTGCTAATTACAGAGGTCTGACTGTGGAAGCCCAAGGAAGTGCCTCGTGCAGAGAACCCTAGGGTTTAGCTCCAAACCCTAGCAAATTTTGTGGAGTGATCAAAAGGAGTAGATTACAGTTGGTTTTCAATCCTTGTCATCAATCCTGAATAGTTCTTCATTCAGTCACTAAGTCGCAGAGCAGTGGAGAGAAGAAAAATCATGCATCGCACACTCGCGAGCTAGTCATGAGCTAGGTTTATTAATGAGCGAGTGCGCAACGAGTAACTAGTCACTCAGTCACTGAAGACAAACAGCTAAGCAGGATGCGCGAGTGAGCGACACCTTGTGCATTGCGAGATCGCGGTTGAAATGGCAGTTAAGTGAAAAGCATCGCGAATGCGCGACTGGAGCTCGTCGCTCAGTCGCAGAGAAAAAGGTAGCTTGGATGAAAGCATCACAAATGCGCGACTTGAGCTCATCGCTCAGTCACAGAGAAACAGGCAGCTCGGATGAAAGCACTGTGACAGCGCGACTTGAGCTCATCGCTCAGTCGCCGAGACATGATCAGCTCGTCAAAATGAGTAGTGAGTGCGTGACTGACGTGCATCGCAGACTCGCTAAGGAATTAACAGCTCAGGTAGAAGTATGGTGAGTGCGCGACTGACTGTATCACAGAGTCACTAATGAATGTCCAGCTTGTCAGAAAGTGCAGCGAGTGTGCGACTAATGTGCGTCGCAGACTCGCAGAGTAATTAACATCTCATGAAAAGACATAGTGAGTGCGCGACTTGAGCTCATCGCTCAGTCGCGAGGTAAAAGTCAATTCAGGAAAAGACATAGCGAGTGCGCGACTTGAGCTCATCGCTCAGTCACCGAGGAAAAGACAAGGCAGGAAAAGGTATAGCGAGAGCGCGACGAGCAGGTAGTCGCTCAGTCACAGACTAAGACATGAAATGTAAATTTCATCCGCGACTATGCGATAAAGAACAGAGGCAGTCAAATGATCAAACATAATGACGTGTCAGAAGGAGAAAGAGTTGAAAAGTCAAAAAATGATAAAGAGAATGCCACAGAGGAGAACGTCGTCCACATCGTCGACCATGCAGAGAGAGATGGAGGTGACAGTTACAGAGGGAAGATGAAGAGCCGAGGCAGTTGAGATTCCTCAGGCAGATAAGTAACCTAAAAACGGTTACAGACAAGGAGAGGCCGAGGATAAAAAGAGAAAGAGAGAAACCTTTGGGGTTGGTTGTTGAAGAACTCAGAGTTTGAATAGGCTAGCACAGTAGATTTGAGATTACATTGTAATTTGTAGTTTTCAATAAAGAAGAGTGTTCTGTGTGTTTTGTATATTTTCTGTTTTGTACAAACTTCAGTAGAATAGTATTCTGAGTTCATTTCAATTTAATGGATACCTTTTGACTCTCATGATCAGGCTTATGGGATGTGACTGTCAAAAGGTACCCATCATGTATTTTTATTCTTGTTTTGTGTTTGTGTCTGGAATTGAGGAGAGACTAGTCAGAGTTGGAAACAAGTCCTAGGCGAGCTAGATGGTCCGGCTATGGAACTTGTAGGGAAAGGAGATAGAGTGAGAAAGGTGCATGACTGATCTGATTCAGTCATGGAGAGTAAGATGAGATGAGGAGTAAAGAATTTCGGTGGGCAGGAAACCTTAGAGAGAGGGAATATAGAAATCCTTCTGGTTAGGGTCGGTGAGTGACCTTAAG
>MU223071.1:983688-995164 GCA_018584345.1 Thuja plicata | reverse complement strand
GTTAGGGTCGGTGAGTGACCTTAAGAGGCTCAAAGTGAGTCTAGAGAGTCCTGAATTGAATAGGATTCCTGGTGAGATTCCTAGGAGAGAATAGGAATTTCAAAGAGTAAGGTGACCTCCCCATCAGTGCCATAGCTACTTGGGGTAGATAGGGTGTTAAATTGATAATAGGAGGGGCAAATACACCATGTAAAGTTAATACTTGGCAAGTGGTGGACAATTGAGTAGTTTGTTTAGGAGGTGAAGAAGGTCTACTCTGGCTCCTTGCAGTTCTATTTCCTCGGCGAGGTACTTCTAAAAGAGAAAATTTAATATCCGCAAGTCTCTCAAAGACTGGGTGTGTGTTACCTTCTTTCCTTGTACTCCTGAGAAATCTTTTAGACTCCAAATTTTCAACTAATTCTGTAGCCTAGCTTCATGCTCTCCTTGGCATTGTACCCTTCTTAAATTTCTCCTTTGGATGGCTTCTTCAAGTGCTTCTGCTCTAGCTTCTTCTTTCTCTAGCACTTGAATGACATTTATTTAATGCTCAGTGCTTTTTCTGTATCTCCAGACAAAATTATTTAGTGAGGAAATGAGATTCTCTTGATCATCTTGGAATCCAAGATTCGGTTGGAGAAAAGGAATTATGTTTTCATGGGGAAGTACCATCTTTCTCCATGATATGCTTTTGGTATAATGACTATTTGTTCCCCAGCAGAGTCGCCAAATTTTTTTTGGTAAACAGATTGTTCTTTTGAATTTAACCCTAAAATACCCAAAGTGCTTAAGAACAATTGAATACAACAGTTGGAAAATTATTATTAAAAAATGAATTTCCCTTTGAATTTAAAGGTACAACTCCCTTATATGAATGATTTTTAGTGAATTTTGATATTTCCTAGTCTAATAGGGGTATGTTCTTAACCCAAGAATAGAAGAGGTAAACCAAGCTAAACCTAGGTAGGAAATTGCTCTGGTAGGATGAATTCAACTCTAAATATAGCTAACTCTTAGATATCATCAATCAAATTAACTCCCAATACTGATAATGCATGAACTTCTACTAAAAATGTAGATGTGAGACTAAAGATTAATAATGAAATGCTCATGAATCAATCTATATCACAGAAATGTTTCCCAACTCAAGATAACAACAGATCTTCCCCTAACTTAACTGTATCAATTCATAATACAGAAATTTAGTTTGAATACAGATTGTAAATCTAACTTCAAAGAAACATTCAGATTGAATAGAAAGATTAATGAAATGCAATGGAACAGTTAAAGAAATGGTATTAAAACATACATGATTGACTCAGAAAAATGCTATCTTTCACACCAAAATTTAGTCAACCTTTGTATTGATTTTGGAAATAGTACATATAGATTCCCAGATTGGGCTGTTACAAAAAAAGGGGGGTAACTGAAACATTTCAACTTCCCCCACTAGAAATGATAACCAAAGGTTTATCCGTTATAGCATCAATCAAAATTTTTTACAAAGAGAGAATCTATTCAAGCTTTTGTTTCATCCCCTTTGCCTAATTTAGCCCTATAGGTAGTGACAACTGTGATAACTTTGATGAGCTCCTCATGTCTGTTGACATGGACATTGGTGTATCGAATGATCCACCTAGAATGCTCCTTAGCTAGACTCTTAATTTCATCTGTCCAATCCTTCAATTCTTCCATGGCTTTATAAATACATCCACTCAACTGCTGAAGCTCTAGCACTTTGTCCAAGTGGGTGGAAGATGGCTCTGACAGCTTGTCTACATAATCAGAAAATGATTTTTGCATATTGGCCAATCCTATCATTTCTTTGCCTTCCCCACTTGTCTACGATTCTGTGTGCAAACCTTGAAGAATCTTAAAGTCTTTGTTTTGTTCTTCTTTGACCTTAACATCTACTTGCTACAACCCCATCTCAGCCTCGATAATCATTTTGATTTTGAACTCTAGACTTTGAAGCCACTCGATTAAAGGTTCATCTCCCTTTTGAAAAATCTTGGCTTTCAATGCCTCTTTGGTCTTCATCTTCACTACTACATGGAGCATCACTATGCACTCCTGACACTTCACTCTCTCAGATGCGAGAGTTTGCAAATTCTTCTCAATGTTATTCCTTTCTGTTTCCCATCTCAAGAGAGTGTTACCCAACTACTTGACAATTGTGAATCCTTCAGATTTGAGCCTCTCAATCCATCCCTTGCCGATCTACATGAAGTGCCTATCCTCCTGCAACTTGGCTATTATGGCATGATTCTCCACGGCATTGGGATCAAATGTAGTATGCGTACTGGGAATGCTAGCAACTGGAGTGAGGAGTTGTCTGATGAAGTTAGTTAACTTAGCCACTTCTGCCTTCAGTTGAAACTTGGTAGTCTTGAGCTCCTTGAGTTCTTCCTCTATCACCACATTAGTAGATTTCCACCAGTCCACTTTGGTGTCATGACGAGCCAACCCCATATCAAATGACTGCAACTGAAACTATGAAGCAGTCATATCTTTGAATACCTTCCTTAATTGGCTTGGCCACTTCCATAGTGAAGTGCCTAGTTTCTAGATCTATACCTAATGTGGATAGTGTCTTTAATTTCTTATTCTTTACTGCAGCAGCACCAGGTTGCATGGCTTGAGCTACAGTATCTTTTCTGGGAGACCCTTCTTCCACTCTCTTTCTTTTGCGCTCCAGAGTGTTCTCTATCCATGATTCAGTGCTGGTGACCTTAGTGGTAGAGACCAAATCCTCTATAAATAGTTTCCTAATGATTGGAGGTGTAGACTTTGTCCTTGAAGTGAATGGATTTACTGATGTAGGACAAGAGGACACCAATTTGGCTACTGAAGTGACCTTCTACTTTTTCCTAACCTCTTCTTCTGATTCTGTGGTTGAAGGAGTATCTTCACCCACTTCTATTATGACAAGGGACCCTCGCCTTGGAGAGTCTTGGGTTGAAGTTCCAACTGGTACATCCACAGTGACTGCTTTAGTAGGCTGCTTTGGTTCTGCATCTTTGGTAGGTTCCTCTGTTGTTCTAATATTTGGAAGTGGACCCTCTCCACAACTCTTCTTTGGTTGAAATTCCTTTTCGGGAGGTTCATCACCTCCCCCAACTGGTTGAAATGAACTCTTGGTCATAGTTGGGAGTGTCACCGAAGAAGATGTTGCAATGTTGGAAGCATCCTTTGCCAGGGTCTTTTGAGTAGGAGGCTTCCTTTCTAACCTCTTCCTTCTTCCTATCATCCATTCAATCCACTTCTCTATCCTCTTATAAATACCACTCATTAGATTCTGAAATTCATCGATGACTTGATCTAACATGGGCTTAGAACTGATGGAGAGGGATTTGATCTTCTCAAGATACGTATCATCATACATGTGCTGGTCATCATCTACTACCCCATCAACTACAAGATTGACCTTGAACTTTTTGATTTGTTCAATGGTTAATCTGGCGTAAAATCTATCTCTACTCTCCAGATCATCTCTACAATCAGCCCAATAGTCTTCAATTTCATCTACATGGTGGATAGCTCGGCTCATTTGTAGGTAATCATGAGCATAATTAACTAGATCATACTGTGGCCTCAGAACATCATAGGTTTCCAATGAAAACCTCTTGGAGAATGCCTTTAGAACATTCTTCACCTCAGACCAGGATGCACAATTGTAGGCTCTGATAGTCATGGGGAAGTTGTAGCCTTTCTTTCTGGCATTAGCATAGATCAAATTCACTTAAAACACTTGCCTCATCACCTCCACCAGCACAATCATAACCATAGGATATTTGGGTAACTTCAAGGGGAAGTCGTCAAAACCTGCAAGATGAAGGTATGATAAATCTCTGAATTGAATAAAATAGCATCCGAATTGGCTAATAAAAGCCATGGCTTTAGAAGAGAATATCCTCTCTAGAAAACCTTGTAGCTCCCTACACAATCTCATTGTAAATGCATCATTAACTTGAAGATATTCTGCAAAACTATTGTGCAATTGCAAAGAGGGGAAAAATTTGTAACTCTTAACATCATCAAGAAATTCCTCTCATCTAGGTAGCCCTAGTAAAATTCAAATTATTTCTATAATAGACAAAAGGACTGAAGACATATAAAATTCTTTCTGGTGCTTAGCTCTATCTAGGACCTCTGAAAGGTTCTCACTTACCATAAAGGCCCAATCAATGAAGTGGTGTTGGGAACAGATTAGCTGAACCAAGAAGAAGTGATGGTCAACAAAATTGAGTGCCTCACTCTCACCTCTGATCCTATGGAGTAGCACCAGAATGTCTATGATCTCAGGCTTCATATTAGTGTTGTATAGTGTCTTGGGAAGCTTCCCTTTGGCGCTCTTGGGTTCTTGAAACCATTCTTTCATTATCTCCTTCATCCAAGTTGACTTTTTGGCGATATATTCAGTCACTTTCTGATTGTATGTCATTTTTGAATACTCAGCTTGTTCTAGAAAGTGAAGCGAGTTCTGGACTAATTCTCTATCAATAGATAGAAACACCATATCATTGGGCAAGAGGATTTTCTTGGTATCTGGGTTGTATCAAGCTATGCATTCCTGGATCAATTCTAGAGCTTTAAAAACCATAAGAAAACCAGCAGCTTCAACTAGTCCACTCTCCTTCAATTTCTCAGTTATGGGATGCATCTGGTCCGCTTTTAGTCTACTCTGAAAGTTCTGAATATCAAAGAACTTCAGAGACATATCTGAGATCTTATGCCATTCAGAGGTAATGCTGTTCATTCCATCAAATCCCATAAATCTAGATGCCATACTCAAATGATTTGATTCGGGAATGAAGAATATCTTTTAAGAATGCAAGGGTAAAGAACAACCAGTATCAAATGCTTCATATTCAAACAATTTGTTAATAAAATAGTAGCTGTGTTGGCAACCTCCAACTGATCTTATAACTTTTGAATTCTTACCATTTAATGGTCGACTTCCCATGCCACACTAATGAAAAGACCTCAATATTAATGAAACAGTCCGTTGTGAAGTAAAACAACTTTATTTGAATTAATTACTTTGCTCTTATGGGTCATTAGGAAATGTCTTTTCACTTTAGTAACCGCAACGGTAACTTTCTTGAGGTATCAGAAAATTACTTTTCCACTTCTCCTTTGGGCGGAGAAATGCTTTTGGAGTACTCTCAGTTTGAAAATCCACCAAAGGGGAAATTTGATCTGTCTTTGTGCCAAAATGGTATGTGTTGATTTCATCTGCCTTCTTTATATCTCAGATCCTTTATGAAATAGATTCTTCCTAAAAATCCCTTCGTTTTAATGACTTGGCAGAAAACATACTCCATGGGTCAAAATCAGCCTGTTGGAGCAGTGGAGAAGCCATTTTCTTCTTTTCTGCCAGCAGACTTATTTCCTCAATTTATTTCTATTGAATCATTCCTCTTGACTTCTAGAGGTGTATTTCAAACACAACAGTCCTTCTAATCCTAAGGGATCCATTTTAGAACTGTACTTCCTATTGAGACATCACTTAATAGTCATCAGCGGAAAATGCATCCTGCTGATGCTTTTCCGCCGGTGGAGAAGCCCAAACCCAATTTTTTGCCAATGCTACAAAATGAAGAGTTATGACTGAATACTTTAGTTGCATGTAAAACTGATGTTAGAAATATTCAAACCATGGCCTTTACCAGATTGCAAACTTAACCTACCCAATGAAAGTATGATCTCAAATACAGATTCCCTTTAGTTCACAAAAGAGAAGTCAAATTTGGGAAATCCGGTAAAGGTCTCTTATCCTAAGGGAAAATCTAGACTTAGACTCAAGGCTCACATGAAGCTTTCAAGACCACTACCACATGTTAAACATCTACTTTTTTCTAAAGGTATGTAGACCAAAAGTGGGGCAACACATGTTAAAGCTTACAAACAATGATCACTTCTGATGATCTTACCCTGTTAGGAGTAACAATGATATTAATTAGATCTACCTTGTGAGAGGATTTAGCAACACAAAGTATGTGTGCACTCAGTTAAGAGATTTACAAAAATATAGTTAAGTCTACTTTGTTAAGAGATTTTAGGGTCTATTGTAATTGTTAGAAAATATTTCATAAATGTGACCTGGACATATACAATCTCAATATTGTTGATACAGATCCATTAAGTGCATACAAAACATATCACCTCAATGTGAATGATAATACCTTATGCTTGGTAGCCTTGCCCTCTATTCTGAAAATGGATTACTGTAATATAGTCTCTATCCTTAAAACCCTTTTCTAATCTCTAATATCTATAGTATGGCCGCTACTTGATCATTGCTTGATCAACATACATTACAATGACATCTATACATTATATATCAAACTTCTATGACCTAATTGGGGCTTTATAATTATATCCCTAACCTAAGATTAATGGTGTACATAATTTACCTTGATCATCTAAACATAGGAGATATAAACAATTAATGCTATAAATCTGTAATTAATGCTCTCCTCGATCGTTGTAAACCGTTATCTAGGTCAGAAAAAAGTTTTTACATAGAATGATGTGTCATAACAAACTTTTATGTGGCCTCTGGTCCACTTGATTAATGCTTTCTCTTGGTGCTCAGGGTAGTATGTGTATCTCAGTGATACTACTGCTCGGTTATACTGTGTATCTCAGTGTAGTTTACTACTCGGTAAAGTCTGTCTACTCGGTAATCACTACACTTAGTTAACTTTGGCCGTGATCATTGCTCTAGGTTAACTTTGTACTTCAGTGATTATATTGATTGTCCTATTTTTGACTCTGTTACCAACTATCCATTTTGTGTACTTGAATACTAATGAAAACTCCAATGCTTATTTAGATTAATAGTCTACTGGGTTGAAGGACTAAAGTATAATCTATTGAGTGTAGCACAACTGAATAATACAAGACACCAACTAGAATTTAAGAATGGAAAGGTTAAAGTATTTGATCAGAATTGAAGTTTGATTGTCATTGGAGAACAATCTATAGGTAACTTATTCTACCTTGATACTTCTACAAAGAGCTGTCTATTTGCAAAAGTTGAGGATTCATGGTTATGACACAAGAGATTTTGTCATGTGAATTTTGAAAATTAATTAAGGTAATAAAAATGAATAAAGTTAGAGCTCTACTGAGATTGGATAAACCTGAAAATGTCATGTCCAAAGGATGTCAAGTTGGTAAGATGAAAAAGTCAAGTTTTACAAGAAAATTTTACACTACACAAGAAATTTTGAATTAGTGCACACTGTTCTATGTGGACCGATGAGAACAAAAAGTTACTATGGTGATAGATATTTGATTTTATTTGGTGATGATTATTCAATAATGATGTATGTCATGTTTTTGAAATAAAAATCTAATGCTTTTCAAATGTTTAAGTGGTATAAGGGTAGAGGTGAAAACAAGACTAGAAGACAATTGAAATGTCTAAGATATGACAGAGGAGATTTAACATATGATGAGTTTACTCTTTTGTGTAATGAACATAGAATAAAGAGACAAATGTTTGCACCAAGGATACCATAGCAGAATGGTATAGCAGAAAGGAGAAAAAAACCCATTGTTGATTGTGCAAGAACTTTGATGATTGAGAAAGGTATTTCTCAAACATTTTGGAGAGAATCAGTTAGCACTGCAGCTTATACACTAAACCGAGTTTAACTGGATAAAGGTACAAACAAGACTAGATATTAGATCTGGTATGATCATAAACTAAATGTAAGTTATTTCAAAGTATTTGGAAGTAGATTTACATTCTAAAAGATGCTAGAGATGGAAATTTTGATTCTAATGTAGATGAATAAATATTCTTAGGGTATTGTACAAAGAGAAAAGATGACAAATGTTTGAACAAGTATACTAACAAAATTGTAGAAAGTGAAAATGTAAGGGTTCATGAATTTGTACAGAAAAATGATGGAGATAGAAAGAAGGAACCCGAGGACTACCATAGATTTTTATATGTTCGACATGAGATTCTTGATACCTTACTAAAAGCAAAAACCGAGGAGGAAGCTAAAAAGAGAACCACCACCTAAAGAAGAAAATGAAGAACTTCCACCACCTACCCAGCCTGTTCTAGCTAAGTATCTGAGAAGACACAATTCACCAAACAAGATTATTGGAGACAAGAATACTAAAATTATGACAAGAAGAAAGGTAAGAGATAATACATGCTTAATTTATAAATTAGAGCCAAGAAGAGTAAAAGATGAATTGGAGAATGAAGATTGGGTTAAAGATATGAAATAAGAGATAGATCAGATGAATAGAACAACCCATGGAATTTGGTACAGAGACCTAAAGATGAAAATGTTATTGGTACAAAGTGGATTTAAACAAACTGAATGAACATGGAGATGTAATTAGAAACAAAACAAGACTGGTTTGCAAGGAGTATGCACAAGAAGAAGGTATTGATTATGGTGATGATTTTGCACCTGTTGCTAGATTAGAAGGAGTCATAATTCTACTAGCATATGCAGCTTACAAAGGATTTAAATTTTATCAAATGGATTTCAAGTCTACATTTTTTAATAGCGTCCTTGAAGAAGAAGTCTATATAGAACAACCTAAATGCTTTGTTTAGAATACTAACAAGGACATGGTATATAAAGTGCACAAGGCACTATATGGTTTGAAATAAGCACCCCGAGCATGGTATAAAAGGTTACACTCATATCTAATCAAGGTTAGATTTCAAAGAACAAGTGACAACAATAATGTGTATCTCAAATGTGACAGTAATAATAAGATTTAAATTGCTGAAATTGTTTTTGATGATATTATTTTTGGAGGAAATAACACATTATCCAAATCTTTTGTTGAAGAGATAATAAAAGAATTTGAGATGTCCATAATAGGGGAGATAAAATTCTTTCTTGGACTACATATTCAACAAGTCAAGGATGGGATCTACATCACACAATCAAAGTACATCAAGGAGATCCTAAAGATATTTGGCATGGAAGACTCAAGACGGGTTGGAATATCGATGGTTACTAGTTGCAATTTATCAAAACAAGATGAGTCAAAGGAAGTGAATGAGACACTCTACAGATCAATGATTGGTAAGTTACAATATTTTATACATAGGAGACCTAATATTTCTCATGCAGTAGATATTGTTGCAAGATTTTTTTCCGATCCAAAGGAATCACACATGTCTGTAGTGAAAAGAATATGTAGATATCTGAAAAGTACTGAAGACTTCAGTCTACTATACAAGAAAGAAGGGAATTTTGATTTGAAGGTCTACACTGAGGCTGATTGGGCTGGAAACATTGATGATAGAAAGAGTATAGGTGGAGGATCTTTCATTTTAGGACAAATATTAGTGACATGGTTGAGGAAGAAACGAAGTTGTATATCATAGTCTACTGTCGAGGTTGAATAAGTTGTTGCAGCTATGAATTGTGAAAATATTGTATGGATCAAACATCCACTTGAAGGTATGCAAGAAGAGATTATCGATCTAGTTACTATTTTCTGTGCTAATACTCTAGTGCTATCAATATACCAAAGAATCCGGTGATGTATTCTAAGACCAAGCACATTTATATCAAGTAGATCATTACTTGAGAGAACAAGTTTAAGACAAGCATGTGATATTGGAGTATGGTAATTCAAAGGAGAAGTTAATAGATTTATTCACCAAGCCACTACCAAAGGATTCTTTTTAGTATATTAGAGGTAAATTAGGGGTCATATCCCTATCCAACATTCACTAGAGAAAGATGCATTCTGCATCAATTCTAGAATTCATTAGAATATATATTTTTTGAGTTGATGCTAGTGTTCACACTTTTGGTGATGCCTGAATATTTGAAAAATAATTATGTATGAAATGAGTTATCAGTACATGCTAGGCATAATCCAATTCCTAAAAAAAATTTTTAGGAGTATCTATCTTCGGCATTGTTGTCAAAGAGGGAGAATAAGTAATTGATAAATACAAAGATTGAGGGAGAATGAGTGATTGATGATTAAAGAGAAAATAATTGTTAGAGGGAGATTAATATCTTAGTAAGAAAAATGTAAAATTTATTTCTATTTTGAAGAAAAATGAGTAAAATATAGAGATTCATGTTTCTTGAATTATAATGGTGATTTTGTTGATGGGGTTTTGCTGACCGGGTCCGCCAACAGTCATAAGTTGTCACCGGGCTCCGGAGAAATTGGCCAACTCTGCCTGTAAAGGTTGTTCGGGGGAAATAAATCCTCCGGGCCTTCAAGCACCTGGGTGTCGAGTCACGATGGTGTGGGGCTCGGTTGGGAGAGGTGACTATTTTCGAGGGGGATAGCTGGTTACTTCAACTCATTCTCCCGGAGATTTAGAATAGTAAGGGTTTCCCAGAGTATTTCACACTTAGCAAATAAAGCGAAAAAGGATCCTGCAGGGTTAGAAATGCTTATCTAACTATAGTCATGCTAAACAAAGTCTGGAACATCAACAACACTCTGAAAGACTACACTAAATACCAAAGAAATACACAACCATCAGTTAGCATTTTATCAGTAGAAGAAATAAAGAGGTCATTAATCTACTTTAACATATCAGAGTGAAGGACATACAGAACATCAAAACATGAAATACCATAAACTCAAAAGCAGAGACGTTAACAACTTCATTGCCAAGAATCCTTCCTTCTTCATTAATGTAGTCCAGCAAGCACTGGTGCGTGATACAATGGTGACTCCAAGGGAGCATCTAACTATCAAGAACATAACAATGGAGCATTGAGCTCTGCAACTGAAACCAGAAAATTACTTTTTCTATTTCTTATGGACAACAAAATCATCAATTTTGCCAACCCTTGGAAATGGGCCGATTTGCCTATTTATACAACTCTTTCTAACCCTAACCCTATTTTACTGTGCTTTAATAAAATACAATATCTGGGGGCCGATACTACCTGCGCCACCCTACAAAAGACCTGGAGACGAAATAGGTCTGCCATGTCAGAAGAAGACAAGAATATACATCGGAAGAATCAGCCTCGAGAAGAGAGTCAGAGAGAAGAAAGAAGAGAGTAGGTCCCCCGGGGACCGAGGCTACATGCCTCATAAATGGGAAATGCGGCGCCCTGTCTCCAATGCGCTAGGTGTACCTTTGAATGGTGCCTCAAGAAGATCGCCCTGTCAGAAGCCAACTGTCGAGCCAACGCCTCTTGATGTGTCCAACTACCCTCTGACAGTCTTTATTAACCGCCTCTGAAAGTGACCGATCGGCCTCAGGGACCGGGACAAGGATTACTTTAAAGAATACAAAATTTTGGATCTAAAACTCCGGGATCCGAGAACTTACGTCCCCAAAAGAATAAAGAATGCTTAATGTAAAAATTTCCCCGGTTCCCAGAGAATGCTCAAGGCTATTTATTATCGTTGAAGGCCTGAAGGATGCGGAAAATGCCATCTTCATCAATCTTCCTTAGGCTGGCCCTTCTGTGTCTGGCCACTTCAACTTGTTCCGCCAAGTCTGGAACATTAT
>MU223071.1:964041-974127 GCA_018584345.1 Thuja plicata | reverse complement strand
ATCAGATCCCTTAGTTCAGAAACTTATGAATGATGTGATGACAATTAAGAAGAAAATTCCTAAAATGAATACTCATTACCAAGATATCCCTAGAAAGTATCCAGGTCAGAGTAGCTTTCAAGGAAAAAAATTGTCCTTGCCCCCAAGTCAGCAGAGATTACAGATTGAAGCTCCACCCCATCAAGGCAATATGTGTATCTTTCATCTTACCAATGATCATGAAGGAAATACATGCCTTGAAAATGTCAGACATCAGCAACTTGAAGCTGAAAAGGCAGCAACAGCTAATGTGATTATAGAAGAAGAATCTTCTGAGGGACCTGGCAACTCCGTGAGTTATTACCTCGAATATGAATCTGATTCTAATAGAGGTGGTGATGTTCTTTTAACCTTGGAAGAGGCCTCATGTTCAGTTTTGACTAGAGGAAAGAAAGCTGCTGCTAAACATATGGAATCACCTATTAAAACAAAGGAGCAAAGCTACAAAGAAAGCAAGGAAATGTCATCACAAACACCAGGTACTCAAATTCTAAAGAGATCTAATCCTGATTCCTCATTTGATATTGTTGAATTTTGTAAATCCTCCAAAATTCAAATTTCTCCTGCAGAATACTTAAGGATAAATCCTGGAGAGCTTGATAAGCTAATTGAATATGTCCACCAGTCTCCTTCTGATGTATCAACAAAACAAATTAACAAAGTCAAGGTCTCGGACAACAGTGAAACTTTTTCCAAAAATCCTAGTGAAATTCCAAACGCTAAAGAACCTAAAGCCCAAGCATCTGATAAACAGGAAGAAATAGTACAGCCAAACAGAGTTTGTCTGAAATATCTCCTACTCTAAAACCTGACCCATTTTATGTATCTCTTTTCCTCCATGGTTTCAAGCTAAACAATTGTATCATAGATTCTGGAGCTTTCGATAATATAATGCCTTCAGCAGTAGCCAAAGCTCTCGACCTCCCCTTAACCAAAACTTATGGCAAGTGCTATTCCATGGATTCTAAACAAGTCCCATTGATAGGATAGATTAAGGATGCTCAGGTCTCTCTAGCATCATACCCTCAAAAAAGATTCATACTTACTATCCTCGTAGCTGACATACCTGCCAGTTATGGAATGCTTCTTAGCCGAACCTTCTGTCGAGATTTAGGAGGAGAAGTTAAAATGGATTGGTCACAAGCTGTTATCCCTGTGGGAAATGAAAAAGTAATCCTATTACCCAAAGCTAAATCCAAATATACAGTCTACCCTTCTGAAGATCCTAAATCCCAGATTCTTTACCAAGAGACTGATTTTGCTAACTATTTGATTATGTCTGAAAATGAAGAAATAGGTGAACAGTTAGATGGTGTAGGTCAACTATGGACTTTAGAATTTGACGGAAGCTGTTGCTCACAGGGATCTAGTGCTGGCATTGTATTGATCTCTCCCAATGGTGAAAATTTTCCCTCCTCTTATAAGCTTGCTTTTGAAAATACCAATAATACTGCGGAGTACGAAGCTTTACTCTTGGGTATCAAAGAAGCCAAAAAGAAAAACATCAAATTACTCAAAGCTAGAGGAGATGCTGAATTGATAATAAAGCAAGTCAGAAACCTATTCATTGTTAAAAATGAAAGACTAAGACATTACAGGAATAGGGTTTGGGATGAGATCGAAGGTTTGGAAGCATTTTCAATTGAAGCAATTCCTAGAGAACTGAATGATAAGGCAGATACTCTGGCTGTATCAGCTTCTTTGTTAATTCCTCATCCCGACTTTGCAGGTGATAAATACATAGTAGAAATCATTCACAGGCCAAGTGTCCCAGATAACAACAAGTCATGGCAGGTATTTAAAGATGATGCTCATATCAATGCCTTTTTGCAAAGTATTGAAAAGTTTTCAACTAATTACTTTGAAGGATCAGAGTTTGAATGTAGAAAATTTTGTCCCGATTCCATTGATGAAAAATCAAGTGATGTGTTACAATTGAAAGGAAATGTAATACCAAAAGGTCTCGTGGAACTAGAAAAAAATTTTGATAGAAAAGATGCATTTTTATCTCAAAGCTTATCACCTAATGAGGATGTAAACGCAAACAAAAACAAGCCAACCGAAAGAAAAACAAGAAAATGAAAGCAAAGCGAAGAGGAGGGAAGCAGAGAAACCAACCTGGAAACGTAGAAGGCAGAGGAAGGGAAGATTACCAGGAGAACTCTGCAACAGCTTCGAATCGTCAAGCTGTCAAGATCACCACCACGGAGCACTAGCGTACGTCTGAGAATAATAGAAGGTGTTAAGTTTTGATTATCGCAAATCTTTCTATAACTTCTCTGCTAATCACTTTGAAAATCGCTCTATTTCGCTCTAAGTGCTCAAAGATTTTAATCACGGTAAGTGTGAAAATGACAGGCGAGTCTATTTATACCCGTGATAAAAAGTAATCCTCCTCACTCCGGAGATTTCAAGTCCGGCAAAACCTCCGGACTCCGGGCCCGGGGATTCCTTACGAGGATGTTCGTAAAACTTAGGAACATCATCACAAAGAATCTCGGAGTTTGAAATCAAGCTTCCAACCAAAAGGCAACCTTCGGGATCTGGGATCCCAGAGAGAAACAAACAAAACAAGAAAACAACACACACCGGGGAAGAAAACCCCGGAGAAAGAAAGCAAAAAGAAAAGACAAGGCAAAGCCACAGCAAAAAGCAAAGTGAAAAAAAAGGGGGGACCCAACATTTTGCACACAAAATGTAGGGACGGGGATGCAGGGCATAACAAATGGCGACTATCTGGGAAAAAATCCCTAGCGTATTTGAGAACCATAGAATCTCTGGTTAGCACAACTTGAACAAATCGCCCTCCCGAAATGTTTGAAGAGTAGAGAGCAGCATATCTGAGAGAACCTGACCACATAGGAGTCAGTCCGTAGCCTTTCATCAGTGGTGTCGTGTGTGCTTTGGAAGGAAATCAAGCCGATGACCTCTGGGAGAAAATAGAGAAACGGTACTAATTACATCGAACCAGTCATCAATTTAATTGCTTTTCCCTCGGAGACCGGAGTTTCATCCCGCTTTTCCTCATTACTTCATTTATTTCTAGGTGGGGAAGGCGGTACTTCTTTCACCATTGAGCCCAAGCTTAGCCAAAATTCAAATGGCGGTACTTCTTTCACCTATCCACCTATATTTAGACATTTGGAGAGGATAAAAAAAAAACTTCGGACCCGAAAGGAATTTCTTTAGATTTTCAGACGTGGATCAACCAATCAGTACAGCTGATCTACCCCCGGCGTGTCCGATTACTTGTTCCTTATATTATTATTGTTCACTGATTGCCAGACTCCTGGAGACAACACCCAATGGAGATTGCTCAAAAATGTACCATAACCTGCAAACAATCCCAGAGACCGGGTTGATTCCACCGTGATAAAGACAGATTCTAGAGTTCACCATGCCAGAGGCATTGCACCAGAAGCCAAAGTTATGCGAAGCATCCTCATTCCTACAAGATGGAATAGAACACTGGGGCCAAAAGAAAGCCAAAAGAAAAAACAAAGACAACAAAAGCAAAAGGGAGACTGCCCCGGAAGGCAGCCAACAAAACTATTTACAAGGGGATATTTACATATAATACAACTTTGGACAAACTTACCCTTATTCGAAGTAATGTTTGAGAAACTACCCATTAACAGGCAATGCGACAGGTTCTCTAGTCAAGGTGTTAAGGCGGTAAGTATTTGCCCCGCAGATTTCTGAGATTAAGTATGGTCTGAGCCAGAGCCGTTGGAACTTGGTGTGCAGGACCAGATCTGAGATTTGAAAAGCCTTGTATTGGGCTCTTCTGTCAAACCATCATTTTACTACTACTTGATGACGTGCGAAATGTTCAAGGGTTGCGTCTCGTTGCTCCTCCATCCGCACCAGATTCAGGAGCCGAACCTCCACACTATTGTCCCTGTTGTTGAATTCCTGCATAAATTGTAAAACTGGGATCTGTAAGTTGACTGGGAATACAGGGTTCTGGCCATAAACCAAGTGGAATGGGCATGTTCCTAGGGAGGATTTAATACGAATACGATCCGCCCAGAGGGTGAATTTCAATTTTTGGTGCCAATCCTGGGGATTTTCTTCCAACAGATGTTTGATCACCTCGAGTAGATTCTTGTTTGTTGATTCAGCAACGCCATTTCCCTGGGGGTAATATTTGCTGGAGAACTTCAGCATGATCTTTCGGTTGTAGGTCCATTTGAGTAATTGTGCAGAAGAAAATGCCGGACCATTGTCACATACCAAAGCAAAGGGCATTCTAAACCTTGTGACGATGTTTTCTTCCAAGAATTTGATGACTACCTCTGCCGTGTTTTTTTATAAGGTATGGCTTCAGACCACTGAGTGCAGTAATCAGTAGCAGTCAGTATGTATCGATGGTTGGCAGATGAGTTGGGGTTGATCTCTCTGATGAAGTCAAATGCCCACTGGGCAAAGGGTCTAGCTTCATAAACTGGTTGGAGAGGCATGGCTGGGTTACGCTCACGATGTGCTGTAGTTTGGCAAGTATGGCATTTTCTGACATGAGTGTAAACATCTCTGAAGATACAGGGCCAATAATATCCAGCCTGGAGGATCTGATGGGCAGTGGCATCAGCTGAACCATGCCCGGTCCCAAACTGTCCATGGAATTCATCAATTATTCTCACATCTTGGTCCCTATCGATGCACCGGAGGTACACTCCCTCGTAGTTTTGACGGTAAAGCGCAGAGTTTTTGATCATGAAATGGGCACTTTTCATCCACAGGGCACGACATTTGTGGGGAGGTAATCCCTCCGTGCATTTGTTATTTAGCAACAAATACACCAGATCGGTATACCATGGATCCCGGGTAATGGACTCCACTGTGTAAGTATGACATTCTATGTGGGGAGTCTCTTCTGCTATTGTTTGACTTAGTCCCTGGCCTCAGACTATTTTCATGGGCTGCATCTCTAAATCGTATTCCTAGAGGATGGCCATCCATTTCCCCCGTATTTCACCCAATTCACTCTGCATCAGCAGAGATTTGACAGCCTGGTCTGGGATGATAGCATGCACTTTTCTCCGGAGAATATAATGCCAGAATTTCTTCACGGCGTGAACTAGAGCAAAGGCCTATTTTTCCAGTGATGAATACTGGACTTCAGCGTTCTTAAAGGGGGAACTCATGAAATAAAGGTCGTTCCTCCCCCTTTACCTTTTGGGTTAGTACTGCCGCGGCAGAATGTGGCGAAGCAAAGGAGTATATGTAAAACGGAAGGGAATAGTCTGGACTAGCCAAGACAGGTGCCTCCGTTATCGTCTGTTTAATCTAGGAAATCGCCCGCTTTGCTTCAGGACTCCACTCAATTTTGGTATCCTTTTTCATCATTTTGTTGAGTGGTTTAACTATCTCTGTGAATCCTATGATGAATCGATGTACGAAGTTGATTTTTCCAAAGAAGGATCACATTTCTTTCTTACTACCAGGCATCTGTAAGTTTAGCAATGCTTCAACTCTATCAGGATCTATGGATATACCCTTCTCAGAGATGATATGCCCTAGAAATTTCCCCTCGGTGACCCCGAATATGCACTTCTTGGGGTTGAGCGATATTATGTACCGGTGACACCTTTCATAGATCTGAGCAAGGTGGGTGGCGTGATCGCGCCTGTCCTGGGAGAAGATGGTCAAATCATCCATGTAAATGATTATGCATCGATTTACAAGGCCCTCGAACGTAATGTCCATGGCCTTCTGAAAGGTAGCCCCTGCATTGATCAAACCGAAGGGCATTCTTCTATATGCAAACGTTCCCCACTTGGTAGTAAACATTGTTTTCTCTCTATCCTTGTACTTGACCATGACCTGGTTGTATCCTGAATATCCATCTAGGAAAGACATCATCTGGGATCCATTTACTATCTGCAACACCTCATCCAAGGAGGGGAGAGGGTGATTATATTTTTTAGATGCCTTGTTAAAATTTTGGAAATCCACGCAAAGGCGGATCTCACCGTTCTTCTTCCTGACTGGGACCAGGTTGGCAACCCATGTAGTATGTCGGTTTGGAAAGATAATCTGAGCTGATAGCAGTTTTTCTACCTCCTGATGAATGAGAGGCTCTATCAAAGGGTTGATCGGTCTTTATTTTTGCCGGAAGGGCTTAGCGTCTGGTTTCAGGGGGATGGTATGGGTCATGATGGATGTGTCATATGTCTTTAAGTCTTCATACCCCTAGGCAATCACATCGATGTATTCTCGGAGAACCGCGAGAATCTTCTCCTTTTCTGCTGGGGAACAGGAGGTGCCTATGTGGATGATTTTCTCTTCACCGGGCTGGCCCATGTTAACCTTTTCAAACTTTCCTCCCTCAGGGGAGGATGATACCTTCTGACGGGCTCTAGGGTCTGAGTCGAAGATTCATTCTAATGTAACCATCCCCTTAGGAATAGTGTTGGTGGGCAAGTCCATGATCCCATCGTCTTCATCACCCTCTCCAGTGTCATCGTGGTCTCGTTCCTCCACTATCTCATCCTTGAAAACACCAACATTTGCCATAAAGGCCAGGATATGTTGATCGTCTTCGAAAACCTGAAAGTGAGTAACATTGTCTGGAATGGAGGGGGTGGGGACCATCTCAACTGAAAATCTCCAGAGTCGTGAGCCAGCCATCGGCTCAAGTGTGCTGGCAGAAATAGCTAGGGCATCCGGGACATAGTTCTGTTGCTGGGGAATGAGGTCGATGCCAAAGGCATCAAAATATTCAATGAGGCTCCAAGCCCGGTTGCGGTAGGCAGCCAGCCTTTTGTCATGACATGTGTATTGACTCCGGACCTGTTTAACAACCAACTCTGAATCACCTAGATCCCGGAGGCGGGTGACACCCTTCCTTAGTGCGAATAGGATTCCAAGGACCAAGGCCTCGTACTCTGTGACATTGTTTGTACAGTTAAACTACAGCCGGTAGGACGCGAGGAAGGACTTCCCTCACGGGTTGATTAATTCTACTCCAGCCCCACAGCCCTGCTTGGATCGGGACCCGTCAAATTTAAGGGTCCATAAGTCATTGTTTGTAATATGGGGCTGGGGAGGGGGAGTTTTCTTTGGATTGATGTTGGGGGACTTGGGGATTTTCTCCCGAACTACCGGCTTGAAAGTGGAATTTATCCCCGGAGGCGTTTTGGTTTGTGATTCCCGGGTGGATGGCACCAAAGGAGTGCATCCCGTAGAAGTACTGGGTCCCAGGGAATCGGTTGCATGTTCACTCCGGAGGATATCAAGCTGCTGGGTAGTGATTGACCAACATGGCTCACACTCATGCTCTAAATGTTTTTGATAATGCAATCGGCACCAAGTGCCGGATAGGAGTGTGGCAAGGGTCGCTATGGGGCCTTGAGAGTTGGCTTCAACTCTCACCTTTTCTTCAAAGTCCTGTGCTCTTTGCAGCATTACGGGATCCTCTCCAGGGATGAAATCAAATGTCAAGATTTCAAGAGGTCGGTACACCCCCAAGGAAGACTCGGAGAAAAGGACTTCATTGACCCTCCCAACCTCGGTAAGGACCTGTTTCATCCGAGGTTCACTTTTGACCCAGATTTGATTGGATTCTCCTTCCCAAGGAAGCCAAAAGTGGGTGAAGTCAGTCGAAAAGTATCCATTTAAGGACTTAGACCAATTCTGACTTAGTAACATCCCGTAAGTCTCTGGGATGTCCACCACTTGGATGTTGATAATGCTGGCTATCCTGGGTCCTAGATAAGATGTATCCAGATGTTTTTCAGTTCCCCCACCATTTTCACAGTAGTCTTATCCAGTTGGATCACTGCGCCATTAGACGGGGTGGGGTGGAGTCCGAGCTTCTGACAAATGGATAACGGCATGATGTTACCCGAAGCTCTGAAATCTACTAGGCAGTTGTGTATATTTTTTCCATAAATGTTCAGGCCTAGCAGGAAGGGAGGATCTTCATTATTTCCCTGGAAGACAGCCGCATTAGCATCTTCAAAAGAAACGGTCTTGGGTGGGCGGATAATGGCTTCCGAGTTTCCTAAGAGCTTTAGAAGAGACTTCTTCTGCTCAGGACAATTTAGCAAAACCTCCATCAGGGTCATGGAGGTGGTGGTCTGCTCTAACGCCTTCGTGATATCAAACCTCCCTCCCGGGAATGGGTGACTTTCCTCTGCGAGGTCTTTCACTTGGTTAGGGCTAGGACCTTTTGGAGGGACGGGTCGGTCGGTTGAGTTGTTTCAGGGAGGAGGGGGATCTTTGGTAGGAGGTACGGGCGTGTAAGCTGGTCCTTTACCCGCCTGACTCTGGCTATTATATGGAGTCCACGGGTTGGTAAAGGCGTTGGCCTCAAAGGGCGGAATGGATTCATCAAAGAATCCCTGTAATTCATATTCTTCTTCATCTTCTCCGGAAGCACCGAAGAAGATGGTATCACAGGTGAAGGCACTCTGGGTATGCTCTTGGACAGGGGGCTCTGGGGGAGCGGTATCGTACGATTGCTGCCTATCCAGCTGGGAGATCATTATGACTTTCTCCAAAGTGGCAAAATTTACCTCATTGTGTGAACCTGTATCGTGCAGCCGACACCAATTAGTCATGGGATGGAAGTCCGCGACTAGATTAAAATGGGATGGTCCAGCACCATTTTGGTTGGTGTTTTTGTTTTGAGGCGGGCCTCCGGTGTTAGCGTTATTATTCCATTGTTGTTGGTTGGGCCTAGGCCTATTGTTGAAGTTTCTCCCCCCGGCATTGTTGTTTTGCTGGCCGGAGAAGATATTTCCCCTCTGGGAATTTGAGTTTTGGGGCGCGTAAGACCCAGCCTTTAGTTGACCCATGTCCATGGTCAGAGTGGACAACATTCACCGAAGGGATTCAACCTTGGTGGTCAACTGAGTGTTAATGTCACAACGGGATGGTTGTGGCAGTTGTGGCGTTTGTTGGGAAGGCAGCAGGATTCACCAGAGTCGAGGGCGAAAATCCTCCGGCCGCGGATGACTGGAAGAAGGGCACTCCGGATGGTTGTGTTTGAGTCTGTTGTGTCTGCTGTGGCTGATTCCAAGGGAAGACTTTCGGACCCAGTGCTATCTGGGTCTGGGAAGGGTAAACATATTGCGCCTGTTGGTCTATCAAAGGTGGCGGGGGACCGCCATTGAGGGGGCACCTATTGCTAGATTGGGATTGTAACCCTCGGCATATGCAGTTCCACCAGGATCATGTTGAAAGGTGTGTTCTGTCCAATCCTGCCTGGGGACTTATTGAGACCGCGGGACAACTCTAAGGCCAGATTGTAGACTTTTTCCAAAGTATCCCGGTCGCCCAGGGCGGTTGTTCTCCAGAGGAGGGTGGCAATGAAAGGGTCCATCACATTAAGGTATGTCTATATGGTAACATCTGGCGATGGAACAAAAGGGCCTATGCACCTCTTCAGGGCACGCTGGAACCTATGGTTGAATGCTGCGAGAGGCTCATTAGTTTCCTTTCTAATGGAGATGAACTAGCTATGGGACCATGCTGTGTCCACATGCACACGAAAGGAGGCCAAGAAGGTGTCTTCCATATCCTGCCAAGTGTTTATGGAGTTGGCGGGAAGGTTCAGGTACCAGTTCAACTCACTTTGTCCCAAGGACAAGGGAAACATGTGGGTCACAACATCTTCATGCTAGATCCGGTGTCGATTCATGGCATCTTTGTATGCCTGTAAATGTTCTTCTGCGGTCCGTGAGCCTAAGTGCTCATATCATAGGCAAATATTCTCTGGATGAGAAGGTAAGTCGTTGATTGCGCCCAGAAAAGTGCCCATTGGGGACCCAGTGTTTCTAAAATATGCAGCCATTGGGGGAACTATATGCTGGGTAGTTTGAGTACTGGTTCCTGGGACTGTCTGGGGAGTTTGAGCATTCGAAGATATGGTAGATCCCCAGACAATAGTGCCTGGTATGACTTTCGACGTTCATTTCTTTCGAGCAGGAGGCTCGAGTTCGACAAACCTTCTGGGGTTCAGGGCAGACCTAAGGACTCTTTCAAATTTAGCTGGGGAAAAGGACCCAATCCCACTAAAGGCTTGTCTCCTAAAACTAC
>MU223071.1:920141-951290 GCA_018584345.1 Thuja plicata | reverse complement strand
TGCAAACTGCCTCACAGTCGGCGATCTGTTTACACACTCAGGAACTCCTGCTCTGATACCACTTGATGAAGGGCGCTCCCCTTAATACCACAAACACATAATAGAAATAGAGAAGCAACAACAATTTTCAAGAACAGAAAATGGACTTCTTATTATCTCCACAAATGCGGAGTTACAAACTTTCAGAATTACAATATGCAAAGCCACATGGGTGTTCCCCTTACCATTTTTGTAGGACAAAGCCTCGAATTATTACCCAAATCTACCCCGAACTGTCCCAAACTACCTAAGACAACACTACGGGCCTTCTTTATATAGGCAATTTCCACCGCCCGAGAAGGTTCTATAAATTTAGCCCTTAGGGCCGACCAAACTTAGAATTATTTTATTTTTCAATTTAGTACATCAAAGTCGGCTCAAAATAACTTTTGAAACCTGAACAAAAATTTCGAAGGAAAATTATTTTCTTCTATTTCAGGTGGCCCAACTTTTGGAGACCATAAGTCATCACCAGTTGACCCGATTGACTATTATAACCCCATTTCAAAAATTCCATGAAGCGCTCTACAACACTTGTATTTAGCAAGCTTCATTCAGCCCAAGTTTCGACCTCATCCGGGGCCTCTAAAGCCTTCAAAACTGAGCTCAAAGTTTCTGTACCCTATTTTCAATACCGAAAATTTTTAATATCTTCAAAACAAGACCTGATCTAGCCATGAAACTTTACTGGTAGGCTGATATGACTGAGATGAACCTCTACATGCAAGATCAGAATATTCCGAGATCGTATGACCTACTTACTAAAAATAGAAAATTTCCATAAATAGAAGCTTTCCACAAGGTAGCCCTTATTGAAAAGAAAACAGAAATATTTTTGGGTGATGCAAGATTGCCCTTACACCCAGGATGCTCCTGCATCAATTAGTCTTTATTTTCAACTCGTGTTACAACATTAACAAAGAATTATTGTTTAAACTTCTGACCTAAGAAATTTTCTTTAGCAATCCAGAAACTTAACAACTACAATGAAATTAGTTGATGAGAATGTGCTTGTATTAATCAACCACAAAGAAAATTTCCTTAAATCTTGAATACCAAGTTCTCACACAACTAGAAGGCAAAGAGAGACGACTTCATGAGGACCAACGCATTGAAAGAACCTAGCAAGAAATATATCAAAATGAGTGGAATATTAGTCGATATTGTACCAATATCCCTCCACAACCTACCTTGTTTCAATTGACTATAAGCATCAAGTCAACCATATGATAAATGCTCAATTTCATAAAGGACTAAAACTTTATAAAAATGATGTTTTCACTGTCCAAACTCCTAGATAAGGTCATAATTAGGTCTAGTAACTGCCACAAGGTATCAAAAACATAAAAGAGGGTCACAAACACTTTGATTAAGACCAAGGAAGTATGATTACATCAAATTATCCAATGTTATTAAAAAAAAATTCCATAGAGGTCATATTTGCATATTATACTTGCTAAGTTATCATTAGAAACAAGAAATGCATTCAAGACAACCATATGATCAATGCTCAATTTTGCATAGCCTCTTGTATTTTACCATTAATAGTTGGTGTACCCAAGTAGGTTCATTGGGAGTGATTTTCTAAATCAACCCAAAATAGGAACTTGAATTATCAAGTTTGGATGTTATATTGAAGTTAGAAGTTGTTTTCAAAGGTTGTAGAGCCTATAGTTTTCAAAGGTGTAGAGCCTATAGTAAGAGATCTACCTGAAAATTTAAGAGATTTAGTCCTAGAGGACAAGTGAAGCTATAAGATCTACATCAAGTGGTATCAAAGCTCAGTAAGATTTCTTAGGAGAAAGAAAAGATGTCAGTGGGAGATGGAGAAACCAATCTCAGAATACCACTTGAAGCCTTGCAATGTTGAGAGTGGGATAAAGGCTACATTTGAGACCCTAGATAAGGAACGACCTTATTGAGCTTCACTTTGTTTAAAGAATATTTTTATATTCTGTACTAAACAGGGCCAACCACATGAAGGTGGAAGCTCATTTGGCCCCACCCCACTTAACATCACTCTAAATTCCTTGTTAACATCTAATTAACAATTATTCATTATTTCATCCATTAATAACGTGTAACATTCATTAATTATCACACAATAACATTCATTAACACATTATAAAATTTATGAACATTCAATAACACTTAATCAAATTCATTGGCACATAGAAAACTGTCATTATCAATTAAGGTGCATAGATGTCTCCTTTGTCATTATCATTTCTTTTTTTTCTTTGGTTTGCTCGGTTTTGAGAAGAAATCGCTAAGAGGAGCATCGATGTCTCCCCTGTCATCAGATCTTAGTGCAGACCTAGTTCTCTGTTGATGCAAAAGGGGGCCATCTGCAATAACATATAAAATGGTTAAATTAAAAACATTTTATTATAATTTGTTACAGGTATTTTAGTTCTTTAAAGGACATAATCGTATAGCTCTTTACCTGATCTAGTCACATCATCAACTTCAAGACTAGTTTGTCTGGCCTTAGCCTTAGCCTCAACCTCAACATGCTCATTAACAACAGCCTCTACACTCTCTGCAATTGCAATACAAATTGTTACATTAATCCAAACACCTATTACAATTAAATTTCTATTACTACACCAATCAATTTAAGATGTTTACTAGCTTGTACTAATAATTACATATAAAAAATTAAATAGCAAATGTATACCTCCACCACTATGATGCGCATCTGTACCAATATCATCACGCATAGGTTGTGTACCAAAATCGTCATCCTACATTCCAATTTCATACGCATTCATGTTATGATTTTTTTCTTACTTAAAACAAATATACTCACTTTATGTTGGAACATAACATCAAATAAACTAATTGGTAAATAATTAAATTTTAAATAATCATTATTTAGCTTACTTACCACGATGGATCCATTAGTATAACCTTGTGCACTTATTATTCTTTCTGCCATGACTTTATAGCCTTGTTGGAAGCCAATTCTCATGTCCTCTTCTGTGAGACTTATATTGAACTCCACACCCTATATTTTTGCTTGGTATCGTCATATTTTATTTCATTGTTTCATCAAAACAAAAAAGATTGCAAAATATAAATAAATATTATAAAGATCAAATTATTATTTTCAGTGTTAAAACCAATCTACAAATTGTATTTTTCCTAATATAAATCTGATAATTTTAACACTTACAACTCGTGCAGCAAGTTCGGAATAACCACCTGAGCCTAGCTTCTGTTGCCTGTGCTTTTGTAGTCTTGCCTTTATTGCCTTTGATGTGTAGGAAATCTATGAAGAGATTGAAATATGTTAGTTCATATAAATATGAAGAGTATTTAGTACACAATTACATTCTTAACAGTATCACATACCTTCTTTTGTTGTCTGGTGGTGTAATTCCTTTTTTATTTCCTTTTTCTCGTTCACATCCATAATAAGATGTTGTCACTCTAAATCAGGAATGCAAGGGGGCGCTGGTACTTTGGGTTTTTTAATAATGTACACATGTACTGGTCCCTAATATACCTCAAACATAACCTAACTTTCTGAAGGAGCCTATTCTTCTGAAATACACGAGGTCCAAATAATTTTGTCATACTCTCTACGAGAGCATCCTTTAATTTTATATCTTGGACTTTCCACCTTTTAAGAAAAAAAACACTGTTAGATTCAAAAATGAAGTGAAATTACCTTTAATATAGTTTAAGAAATGGATGTAATGATAACTATCCTAGCAATGATATGAAATCAAAATAGTGGATTGGGGTTTTAGTTCAGATATGATGTTCCATCATGTACAAATGGTGGGCTCGAATATTTGCAAACACTTGTCATTAATTTTATCATAAAAAAACATCATTTCCTAGAAAATAATCATGGGATCATTAGTCGAAGGATATAATAGTATAGAATAAGAATACAATAGATGTAAGCTTCTCATATTGAGTGCAAGGTGTAATTAACATATGATTGTATAGTAAAAGAAAGGTCCAATCTTTAAAGTACCTGGAAGTTTTTCTACTTTGACGGGAACTCCTTCATCGCTCACAAGCAAAATGCAATCCTTCACTATTCCCGTACTAGGAATACGAGTACATCCAGGAAATTCATCATCATGTGATTCATCTCTTGTTGCATAAATTGAATCCATTAAGAAATGGCCCTAAGAAATAATAGTTCAAGGGAAATAAACATATATATAATGACAGAGAAAATGAAATTTGCATACAAGGATGTGGTGCCATGGTGTTTGTGGCCATGCTACATGTTGCCAACATCATAACATGCATTAAAACTGAGACTATCATCATACGAGGTGGCGATAGTAAATGATCATTGACAGGTGTTGAAGAATAATATTGTTAGAGAATAATAAAAGTAGTGATTAGCATGGACAATATTGTTAGAGCGTAAAACAAAGATATTCCAACATGCGATCTACCTGAACCACCTGCAGTACCCTCATCATGGCCAGGAGTCTCAAAACTACGCAAAAAATTTATAAAAGCAACACATCTACTTATTTTTTAAAGACTTAAAAGACTAGTATAACATAAAAACTATTATTGAACTTTTGTTATAAATAAAAATTACATTAATACTTACTCTGTAATTTTGAGATCGATGCATCAATACAATTTCCCTCTTTTGTGACTCAGGAGTCGGAGGGAATATATATGCCAATTGAGTCACTCTTTGTGGAATTATTTGGAGGCATTTTTTAATTGCAAAGGTTGGGTCATCACAAATACTGAAATCAACATCTAGGTCCTCGTCAAAGGACTCCTCCTAAGGGATTGCAGGTTCATTTCCCTTACTCTATTGACCACCTGTTTGTGACAACAATATTACTAATGCTATTAGTATTAATCCAAAATAGTGATGAAAAGAACATAATAAAAAATACTATTTAACATTTTTCTTCTATCTAATTTTTAGTACAATAACAAAAAGGTTTACCTACTGGGAAGAAATGCCTGCAGGATCATCATTGTCCCCTCTATGTGGCTGCTCCATATTTTGGCCTTATGTTATTATTTAAAGTTATCCAATAATTAGAAAGGACTAGATTTATAAATTTAATTAGAAGATGATGATGGAGATGAGTTGGATGGTGAGGAGACTCTCTAGATGTGGCTGGAAAAAAACTCAATTATTTATTGGTACATAGTACCTACCTGCACCGCAATCATAGTGACATCATTTGTATCTATGTGATTCAAATTGTAATCAATAAGCAACTCTTCCCCTACATGTATTGAATTTATTGCACATACAAGTACATGATTTCCATCACGTGCCTCAAATATGCAATTGGGTTGCTCAATAGTTGATAGAGGTCGTGTACTATTTATAAAACCTACAATATTCCCTGATGTTTTTGGCCTTCCGTCAATGTATATAGCCACTCTTTTACTTTGTTCATCGTCTTTTTGTTGAATATAATTTTTTGAGAGTGCATACCAACACATACTTTTCTTATATTGAAAAATTCACATCCAACTTTTTTAATCGTAACAAGGTCCAACATACTCCATCAATTTGATGACTTTTTTGTAAGAGACCTTTATGCCATCCATGGAAAATAGGCCCAAACCATGTATTGACGATGATGCAATGCGATATATCTTTCCTTTAACACTAAAATAAGTGTTTATTGGAGGAAGTTCCTTGGGGACCCATTGTTTTTGTAGATATTGGTACCTAAAATGCACCTCAATGTCGCCTTTTCTCTCATCATCATAAGAACATGAACCCCCTTGAGAAAGGAAAAATTTCAAGTGTTTATTGAATTTCCTTCTAGTATTTTGACCTCTAGTTGATCTTCCTAATTCAGACATACTACATGACTCACTTTCTTCTTCCATTCCTATATTTCCTTCACTCGAGGAAGACACATCTGACAAATACCTATTTGTTGCTCCCTGCACTCCATGAAATGAGAGAGATAGAAAGTAATGCGAGATATTTTGAAAATTGTGAAATACATTAATCTCTATAGGGTGTATTGACCTATACCTGTCGATCCATGAGACTGTGTGGGATACTCGTGAAAGGGGTTCGGGTACCTACATATGTACATTTATTACAGGGTAAGGTCCCATTAGTGCTTAGGAAAATCTGCATGGTGAAGGTTGTATGTGTTGTATATGTTGTGTGTGTGTGTGTGTGTGCGCGCGCATGCGCGTGGATAAAAAAGGGGGCCTTTATATTTGATCTTAAAATGATAAATATGTCTATCTAATGCTTTTTGAGGGTGCAGGGAACATCAAATGGAGGCAACTTGAGGGAATATAGAACATGGATGTAATAACAAGATGATATAATCATATAAGATTGAGTTTGCGACGATACCTTCAAAGCTTCAGATGATGCTCAATTTTGATTTTATACTTGTACTCCAAATTAAGTACAAATTTTATAGCAAGCTCTATTATTTGATCCTGAAAGAAAAAATCATTGCAAAATAGAAAGAGTAGCGTAAGTTCTATTGGAGAAAAACCTAAACTATCTTTTCACTTCATTCCATTATAAAATTCACTAAATCCTCTAAATATTTTCATAGCATTCATATTACTTCCTAAAAAATTGCAATTTTTTTTATTACAATAGTACATTTTTTGTCGGGTAAGCTCCTAGTATTGCTTAGGCAAATCTGCATGGTCATCAATTGTATATATATCTTCTCTAATCAACTCTTATATATAGGTGAAGGTTGTATATTTTGTATATGTTGTGTGTACAAGTTGTTGATTGAGGGTGCATGGAACAACACCCATTAGTAATGAATAACCCACCCTTGAAGAGAGAGATATGGTACTTTATCAATGTACAAAGTGGAAGTATGGTAGAGCATCTATGATCCCTTGGAAATGCTTTTTAGGTAGTAATGGTAGGATATCATATTTATGTTCTGTAACCTCTTTATCCAAATGGTATCAATGTCATTTCTCTCTTCATTGGAATCAAGGGTGCAGAAGATGCTTTGCATCGTTTGGGTATACCACTCAATTTCCATACTCATTGGATGCAAATCAACCTTCTACACCCCTTATTCGATTGAAGATAAAGGACATTTATCCCCTTTTGATAAAGATTCTTCAAGAAAGATAGATGGTATCGTACCATTTAAACCTGAAAAGCATTCCCAAGGGAGAAAGAGAAACCAATGATTAGTAGTAAAAAAGGGTAAGAAAGAGCAACAATTATACAAAACTATAGTTATAAATACAGTAAAAGACTTCTATTACAATGTAGGACACTAATCTCAAAGACGATATAATGGAGCCACCATTTTTCAAATAAGTGATATCTGAGTATGTATCAACAAAACCATTTACAAAGAAGAGTATTCCAGACATCATGTCTACATTTGATCTAAAGATGACCTATTTTGTTGACAAAAATGCCAACTTCAAAGAAGTAGTCCATCATAACATTCCTATCGTCACAAGTGAAAAAATATTCATTGTGACCAGAAGATACTCATAGCAGCATAGTCATCATTAGCGCAAGATAGCTTGAACACCTCCCATGCCTCCACCATTTTATTTTCAAAGCCAGCTCTATTATCAAAAAATGAGCCAAGCCTGCCAGAGGTAATGTTTGGATTGATGGTCTGAATCCCCTGCACAACTTTTTCTGAATTTTTGGAAACAACCACATGCTTAACCACCTTCAATACCCATTCTAATCGACTGGTAACTTCAAAGAGAGTAGAAAAAACTAGTTTGTATATCACCCCATCGTGTACATGTGAGCCAACAATATTATGTTTCAGAAGGTAGACAATAGCATGTTTGATGTCATCATCACGAACATTAATTAATCTGGAGCATTGTTCTTCCAAGGACTCCAAATGACAACATTCAATACCAAACGTTCTATCCATTGAGAAGACCCAAAACAAAGTAACAATAATGAAAATAATGAATAAGTATGCCAACATAATGATTAAGTGGGAAAAATACATTGATCCAATTGTATGTTCCCTAAAATGGTCGCCTAGACTTTGGGCCCCATTTATTATTTTATCATTTTATCAAATTTCTGAATCAATGCTTTGGAACATTTTCAATTCAAATCAATTTCCTTGATCAAATTGTAATTAATTCAATTAATTCAATTATTTCAATATTTCCTAAGGTTTGACCATTTTTATTTAATTAAAAGATTTAATCTCTCTTTTAATTAAATAAAATTCCTCTTATTTAATTAAAAGATTTAATCTCCCTTTTAATTAAATTCATCTTATTTAATTAAATTAAATTCCCCCCATTTAATTAAATAAAATTCTTCTAATTTATTTAATTGAAAGAAAACCCCTCTTTTTTTAATTAAATAAATAAAAATCCCCACTTAAAGCACTTTATTTGATGAAAAAGGCAATAAATTAAATTAAATTAAATAAAAATCCCTTTTTCATCACATCTTCCTAAGTGGTGGGTTTTTGCCTCTTAATCTCAACCATTGATCAATTATTTTTGCCTCTTAATCTCAGCCGTCCTCTTTCCTTTAAAATGAGACCTCTCCTCATTTTCATATTAGGTTTTTTTAGTATTGTTATGTTGCAGGTTTGGAGAGCAATTTTGGAGGAGCATCTGAGCATTTGAGCTTGGATATTGCAACTTCTCTCTTCTTGTCTCATTCTTCTTGCATTCATGGCTACTCATGTAGATTAGATTCATGTTTATTTTCATAGATTAATCTTGCATTTGCATTTCCTTTCATAGATTAATATGCATTGTTATCATTTAGATTAATTTCATTTTATGCATTGCAATCATATAGATTAGATCTTATTTTCATGTATTCGAATCTCTCGTTTCATGGTGTATTTGCAATAGACACAACTAGGTCAATCTGAGGGTCTTCATTTTACATTTTTACACATCCATGACTAGAGAGCTATGGATCGATATTTGAGGCCTCATTCTTGAGAAACCTTGAATGGAATGACTCATAGAAGTGTGACAACATTTATGCACACACCAATAACAACAAATACATTACAAATGCCAAGCTCACGGTCTCAATGAAATAAATAGTGTATAAAACAAGATATGGTGCACAACAATAGCAAGCATGCAATGACAACAATAACATTGCATGATGCCCGAGCTCAAATTCAAATTAGTAAGTGTATTAATGTATGATCTAATAGTAGTAACCTCATTGATCATTACCTTTGACTCCTCCATCATTATAGAAGAGATAACTACCTACAACTATATTTCATAATTCCTCCTTTGAAGTCATAAGTTTGTTTAAAATAAAGAAAGTATACAAACACGCCGATTTAATCCAAAAACATAATATAACTGGAATTAATCACATCTCACAAATGTATAGATTATACTACATACCATTGTATTATATACATCAAGTATCATATTTGAATACAAAATCTTTGCGAGTTAGGACTATTACAATTTTTTCTTTTAGGATAGTAAAAAAAAATTAATGACCCTTACTAAATAACAAAATGTAGACATGATAGATTACTTATTTTTTTATTCTACATTACTTACTATTCCAGTGCACGTTCCACCTACAGCTTGATCAAGTCTTGTTTGATGCTTCAATTTTGTGTTGACTATCCTATAGAAGTACACAATTTTGTATTGACCCAATATGTTATTCAAAAAACAACAAAGTCAATAGAACTTATTTGTTGTTGTATATATATACATATGCATACACACACACACACACACACACACACACACACATATATATATATATACATACATATGCATACATACATATATATACATATACATACATACACACACACAATAGTCTTTGCTGAATATTGAAAGGAAGCTATTTGTAGAAAACAAGACAATGTGCAAAGACATTTAATGGCTTAAACACAAAACGGTATCTAGATCTGTCAATTAATAGAAGTATCACAATAAATAGGGTCACATGGAGAAATAGATATGGTAGAATAAGAGGCTACAATGACTAATGTCATGTACCATAGCTAAAGACAAGAATCCCTCACAAGGGTCAGAAAACATTGAAATAATGCATCAATGAAGTGACCATGCAGAAATCCTTGAATAACATAAGTCAAAGCAATGGTTGAAAAGGAAAGAAGAGTGGCAATGTGTGAATAACATTGGTGTGGGAGCTACAATGTGCCAATACATTATAGTATTATCATGGAATGTTTTGACAAGTCCATGAAGAATACATTATGAAGAAACCTAAGAATAGTGAATGAAATGCAATGATAGAGACCCAACTATGGACAAAAGTAGAGGGTGGGTATTTGCATGAGATTAAGAATTGTAGAGAGTCAAAACTCTGAGATTAATAGCATATAATATGGTGAAAGAGATTGAAATAAAAATGAATTGACCCTCAATAAGATCGTTCCATGATATACAGTAAGAAGGAAATAAAATATAGAAGCAAAGTCTAAAAGAAAACAAGATGAAAGTGATACAAATCATAAATTTAAAAATAAATAATTTCATGTGTATCAAGATGTTGATTATCATAGTTAAATAAATCAATGAAGAAACACTGATAAAAAATGATTAAAAAAATATGAATGGATGATGTTGAAACAATCATTCTTGACAATGGAAATCACTGATGTTGACTAGGATAACAATGCTATAGATATTTGAGCGGTTCTCTCAAGTTTGTATACCTTTTATACATATGTTTTCTATTATAAACACTGGATCTCCTTCCTATGACCCAATGCAAATTAGAAGTATGGCAAAGAATGAATAAAATTATTTTGTTTACTACTGTGGAGTAGTTAGTACAAGGACGAGAAGTTGTCCTCCGCTGGTATCCAAAGGCATATGATTTAATTTTTTAATGCTTTTATGTTGAGAGAAAAGAAAATGTTAGAAACAACTATGAATTAACTAAATGATCTGTAAAGAATGATCACAAATGTCAGAACATATAACTACCTAGTCAAGCAACGAGTCAAAAAGTTCACAAACAAAGAAAAATTGCATTGATATATCATTTTCTTAGAATACTGAATGGGATGGGCTAATATAATAAAAATTGACTATTGAAAGAACAAAAATGAGTAAGATTTTAAGAAAAATGGCCATGAACTTGTAAAAACGACTTTGAATTGTACAACAATGACCACATTTTTCACCAAAAATGACCATAAGATGTAAAAATGCAAAGATGTATGGAGTTGCATATTTGATTTAAAGCATGTCTTCAAAGGTGGTAGAATACCCCTATCCAAGGGTCAACTATGTAAATCTCTCAAAAGCATAACATAATAAAAAATAAGGTTAAAGGATAGAATATATCTACTTTTGGTGGCATTTTCACATAGAACAAGGAGATTAGTTCTAATCTTGAAAATATATAGAATCTATTGGTTGCTGAAAAATGCTCCAAGTCCCTACATGAAGAAGAAAAATAATGGAGATGGAAATGGAAAGAGGCTGGAAATAATCATTTTTTGTAAGAAAAATCTCAGATTTTTTAATTTTATTATCATCTTTCACACTGGATAAAAATGAGCATTTGAACATAGGCTACAATATGAAGCTAATTGTAGAGATTTATCCCAATGTTCCAAGAGATATCTTGGTAATTTTTAGATCTAAGTCCAATTTTGTTAGGAATATAGAAAGAACTAACCCATCATATTAATTCCCACACAAAATAACAAAGTCAATAGAACTTATTTGCTGCTGCATATATATACATATGTATACATACACACACATATACATACATATGCATACATACATATTTATACATACATATACAAACATATACATACATATGTATACACACACACACACACAGTAGTCTTTGTTGAATATTAAAAGGAAGCTATTTGTAGCAAACAAGACAATGTGCAACGACATTTAATGGCTCAAAGACAAAATGGTATCTAGATCTGCCAATTAATAGAAGTATCCCAATCAATAGGGTCCCATGGAGAAATAGATATGGTAGAAGAAGAGGATACAATGACTAATGTCATGTACCATATCTAAAGACAAGAATCATTCATAGGGGTCAGAAAACATTGAAAAAATGCATCAATGAAGTGACCATGCAGAAATCCTTGAATAACATGAGTCAAAGCAATGGTTGAAAAGGCAAGAAGAGTGGAAATGCATGAATAAAATTAGTGTAGGAGCTACAATGTGCCAATAGAGTATAGTATTATCATGGAATGTTTTGACAAGTCCATGAAGAATACATTATGAAGAAGCCTAAGAATAGTGAATGAAATGCAATGACAGAGACCCAACTATGGACAAAAGTAGAGGGCGGGTATTTGCATGAGATTAAGCATGGTAGAGAGTCAAAAATCTGAGATTAATAACATATAATATGGTGAAAGACATTGAAATAAAAATGAAGTGGCCTCAATAAGATCAATCCATGATATACAATAAGAAGGAAATAAAATATAGAAGCATATCCCAATGATTCTAAAAGAAAACAAGATGAAAGTGATACAAACCATAAATTTAAAAATCAATAATTTCATGTGTATCAAGATGTTGACTATCTTAGCTAAATAAATCAATGAAGAAACACTGATAAAAAATGATTAAAATAATATGAATGGATGGTGTTGAAACAATCATTCTTGATAATGGAAATCACTGATGTTGACCATGATAACAATGCTATAGATATTTTGAGCGGTTCTCTCAAGTTTGTATACCTTTTATACATATCTTTTCCAATAGTGAGTGAATGAAATACAAAGAGCATTGATTAAAAGTAAAGCACCAAGGGTTCCTTTCAAAGAGAAAGAAAAAGAAACACTATCATGATCAGATTAGAGGGCATAGCTTCAGTTGAGGGTAGATAGATATCAATCCTAAGCTCCCGTGACTAATAAGAATCTATGTCGGTATTGAACATTCATTCTGGCAAGTACTTGTCAATTGATCTCACACCATTGGGATGAAAACTAGCTACTTCTTGCAGGGGATAGCTTGTCAAAATTGTACATCCCAGAAAGAGAAATTTCTACGAGCAATCGATCATACACAGAACTATTCATACACATAATGAGGGATCAATGTAGTAGTTTCGTGCTTAGACCTTTCAGTTTGTTTTTGGCTTTTGCTTCCTAAACTATAATAGGGCATCTGCCTATAGTTTCATGGGTAGATAGAAATGCTAATTCTCTAAGAAACAATATAGATTAGAGGGCATGGGTTTATAACTAAATACAAGAAATGAATGAAGGAAACAAACATCAGGTGAAAAGCAATGGAAATATCATAATCACTGCAATTGTTAACATTCGCTGCTAAAAAATAAACCATAATGTCTAAAAATCACATACCTTTGAAATAAATCATAGATCAAAGATGAAGAAAGCAGAGGTAGAAGACATTACACCCTAGCTAGTTACACTACCTTCGCATGCAGTTTTGACCTCAAATTTTCTTCCTCCCGCTCCTTTTCTGATCTCTTTGGCATACAGAATAAAAAATGATTTGGCCGTTTCACTTTTTTCCTCATGTATAGCCCGCAACTGTCAAAATTCTGATGGTCTATTTAAAACCCATCAGAATTCTGACACCATCGGGGACTATTATTAAAAAAACCCAAAATCACAAAAAAATCATCCGTCGGAAGTTAAGGTTGAAATATGGCCCCAAATGTAGTAGTGGGGTATTTTCATCCCATGCTATATACTGTGCTTCAACTTGGTTGTTTGCAAACCACCAAAATAATAAGTTGAAAAAGATTCTCATAGATGTTCTATTATCGAATGACATTGGTAATAGGAAAAGATACAATTTCAAGTGGGAGTGGTGTTGCACTCCAAGGATGCAGAGGGGTTTGGGGATTAAAGACCTCAATAAACAAGGTATGGTTTTGGCATCCAAATGGATAATCAAAGTTGTTGCAGGTAATGAACCATGGAAAATCCTTATTAGAAATAATGTTATTAATGTCACCATTAAAAAGGTGAAATCTTGGAATAATGTCCCCTTTATTGATATCTTATTGGGGGAGTTTGATGTGAAGGTCTCTGGGTCTAAAGTATTCTCTGCATTGTGGAAATCATGGGGACATGTCAAAACATTCCTATGTTCTAGACATGCCATAGGCGAGAACCCTTATTTATCTTTTTTGAACAGATCTATCTGGTGGGGATTGTACCTCAATAATAAACCTCTTTCTCTTACTCAATGTTGCTCTGCCAAGAGTTGGCATAACAAATGCATTTCCCTCATTAGTGATATACTTAATAATAGCACAGTTCTCTTTTGGGAAGAACTGAGCAACAAGTTTGATATCCCCTCCTCTCAGAAAAAGACTTACACTCTCATTGTAAAGGCAGTGGGTAATTGGTTCCCTAGTAAATACATTGATACTTATTAGAACTTTGGGCACATTAAGTGGATGGATGGCACTCTGTTTGGTAAATCTTCTTGCAAGAAACTATATAAGCTCCTTAATAATAATGATATAATCTTTGGTCATATAACCCAAGCCTGGGGTTTGAACTGGTCTTAAAATAAGTGGCATCTTGTCTTTGTGTTGTTATGACATGCTCATGTTGAACCCAAAAATATTTTCTTTAAATAGATTTTTTTATTGAAAAAACATGCTATTGGTTTCTTTATCTCCAAAGGTGTCAAGAACCTCGTTTCTTGTTCGGTTTGCAACTATCTTGAAACTTATGAGCACATGTTCTTTGATTGTCAATGGGCTACTAATATTTGGTCTTTCTTTTTTTTTTTAATAAGTTCAGTTGGTATTATAATCGTGGTCTTTCATAGCATGAAATTTTGGCTAGTAATGTGCACAATTTTGATAGCACCCTTAATGTTTTTTGGTTGACCTTTATTACTGAAGTTTTATGGCTTATCTAGAGACAAAGAAATGAGGACATACTCTAAGATAAGATGAGGGATCTTACTGAGTTTAATTCAAAACTCACATATTTTTCCATCATGACACAAGTAACTGATACTATTCAAATTTCAAAAGAAAGATTCCAGCAATTGATCAAGGAAGGGGCCATGGTGTTGTTCCCTAAAGACATCTAGAACTCCATAGTTACTATTGGAAAGTTGACTTCCTAAGGATGCATGACTTATTTTGTGTTTTAATCATGGCAAAAAAGTCATACTAAGTTTCTGTCAAAGATAACTTAGAAGATAAAATGACTAAGTATGGAAAACAGGATAGATAGAGTTATACAACGATCAACACATCAGCGCACGTGTGAGAGACTAAATCAGAGTATGTGTTTTCAAATATATGTTCTATGTGATGTATACATACTAAGTCCAGACACACATGGTATGACATGATAGTACAAAGAAGTTACAGACAGATCAGTAGACCAGCAGTCCAAAAGACAAAGCATGAAAGCCAACTAAGTGCTATGATCAGCGTATATTATTTTGTTGTGTAATGGCCAAGTGCCTTTGATTATATGTTTGTAATAATTTCTTTAGTATTGTTGTGAACATGCTTAAGGCGACTTTCTCAGAAGTGTTGTGTATTATTTTTAGGGCCGACCATAAGTCTTGTTTTGGGTTGCGTCTATTCAGGTATGAACATATAAGTATGTAATGTAAAGTTATGTTACAAGTGTCAAGAATAAATGCAAAAGAAAGATATAGAAGAGTAGTATAATGAATTTTGAATGAGATAAATCTCTTTAAGAGAGTAAGAGCATCCGTACATAAACAGAACTGATCAGAAAATAGTGTCATCACATCAGTTCACTTTTGATATAGTGTATATCAACTATTAGAAGGTTGTATCCTTCATCCTAAATAGCAGTGAGCTCTGGCAATGAGCCATATACCTTTAACAGGGTTTTTTAATAGAATCCTAACATGGTCTAAGACTCCTAACAGGGTCATTGTGCTTGGATTGTAAAGATTGCTTCTAACAGGGCAAAGGAACTTTTACAGATTCATTATAATAGTGCAATATTTGTGGGTACTAATTCCCACCAGGGTTTTCCTCTGATCAAGGTTTCCCCGTAAACATATCATGTGTTATGTGTTCTTGTATTGAGCTTCATTGGATGTATTTTTTATTTATGTTTAAGTTGCTGAAATATAATAAATAGACAAACACTGATTCACCCCCCCTCTCAGTGTTTCTAACAATTGGTATCAGAGCTCTGGTCCTCTGGAAGAAATTTTAACCACTTGAGGAGATCATGGACTCAGCAGAAGCAAAACATTTGAAAAAAAATCTTGAAGCAGCTCTTGAAGATCTTGACAGATCTAAAAAGAAAATGAAGAACTCAAACTGAAAGTTGATGGCTCACAAATGCTTATCAAAAAATTGAGAAAATATTTGAAAGATTGTTCTACAAGTGATTTAGGGAAAATGGTCAAAAAGCTAAATGAAGAGAACATGTCTCTAAAACATAAAATTGAAAATCTAGATGAACAGCTAAAAGACAGTCAAATTGCTATTGAAGAAAAGATCAAAGAAAGAAAACAATTAGAAGATGAACTTTTGAAAGCAAACATGAGATTCTTGGAATTGGAAAACATAAAGAAGAAGATGGAATCTGAATTAACAGAAGCAAAGGATAAGATTGATAAACTCCACACAAGTTCTGATTCACTTCAATCTCAGCTTAATGCACAAAAGCTAAAAGGTGACACTACTGGTCTTGGATACAATGTAGCACAAATTGAAATCAATCCATTAGAAGAAATAAAGAAAGCACATGAAGCATCTTTAGAAGCAAAGAAAGTTGAAAATGTTGCAGAGATTAAAACAGATCCACCTAAAGGACAAATCAAGCAAGTTAACAGAACTTGTTATGCATGTAATAAACATGGTCATTTGGAAAGAGATTGAAAAGAGGTAAGACCTTTCAATGGTTATTGTTACTCCTGTAATAAGTTTGGTCATAGGGCTATATATTGCAGAAAAAAACAAAGAAATCAGTCACAACAAAATCAGAAAAAAATAAATCAAAACAATCAGAGAAATTTGCAGAACATTACATGTCAGATATGTAACTACAATGGTCACACAACAAAGAATTTTAGCATGGTGAACAAGAACATCAGACCTCCTATCATTTGTCACACATGTGGAAAGGCTGGACACATCTCAAGGATCTGTAGATCCAGAACTCAAAAACAAGAGGATCCTAAGAAATCACTATTTGAAGAAGGAGAAGTCAAGTTTGTTCAAGGAAAAGAAGATTCAAGAAAAATTTAGGTTGAAGTAAAGAAGGACAATGATGTTGACAAAGTAGTTGATGCATCTACAATGGACACATCCTCTATTTCTGGTTGAATAGACCTTCTTGGTCTTAGGGGGAGCTATTCTAGCTCAGAACCCCTACGCAGCTAGTATACTCACCTCTGAGTATGCGCCTATGAAATTATGTTTATGATCATATTTGAATGTAGTATGCATGCACGCATTATCTATAATACACTCTAAATGAAGTTTGAGATTCTTTGTGAAGACTGCATACAGTTACAAACATTAAATGCAGTAACTTTTATAAAAAGATGTAAGTGTTCAATCATCCTCACATTTGCATTCAAGATCATAGAATTTGGAGAGCACAAGAGCACTAAGCATCAAAGAATGGAAGCATAACAAATTTGGTGGTTAAGAAGCATGGTTAAGAAGTTGGAACGGAACCCTAGTAGTCACACCATTTCAAATTTTTGTGAAACCCTATTTAATCAATCATCAAGTAAGTATGGCGACTCCAGTTGTATTTGACATTACTAAGAGGAAGAGATTTGTATTTAAGAGGCATCCATGTAAATCCATACTGGATGATGTGGAAGGAGATTTCTCCAAAACTCCATTAGGTGTCATTCATGTAGAAGACATCCGCGCATACATTTATTGTAAAAAGGAAACAATTGGAGATAATAGTATAGCCACTCTCATGGCTTCGATGATGAAACTAGACTATTCATTCAAGGATGAATATGCACACCTCACAGACAACCCTATCTTTGAGCATTTGAATGTGCATGAATTCTATGAACCAAAATGGGTTAAAATTTTGTTGAGCAGGATTCATGATGACCTCTACTAGATTGGTGAAGTTCCCATCTGTATTATTGTAGACCTAATCCATAACATGATTAGACATCCTAATACTAGACCAATTCTTCCCACTAGAAATGATGTCAAGAAATAGCTTGAGCAAGCATGCCTATCTAGAAGTGACAGGTGCGGTATGATAGTTGATCCTATCAAGGAAGAAGACATAAAGCTTCTAACTATGATCCTTGGTTACAAGTTCCAGCAAGCAAGTAGATTGAATAGTGTCTCTGCAACAACTATTCTAGAAGCTATCAAAATGGTGAAGGATAACACTCAGTACAATCTATGTGAGATATTGCACACTCAATTGATTGACAACATTCAAGTTATCAAGCATGACAAGAGCAAGACATTCAGGTTTGGGTCTTTAATTATCTATATATACTTCCATATTGTTGGTAAGGTTGCAAATCTTTACCTAGATAGAAGCAAACCTACAATGTCTCAAATTTCACTAAAAGCCACATTAGAAAGTAGTGAAAAGGATGCTATGGACATGGACATCAAATCTTTCAAGATCAAGATACAGAAGAGGTTCAGGATACCTGAGAAGATTGTTGAAAAGTATAAGGAAACCATATGTTTAATGGTAGAAACTGACTGCACTTGCATGGAGGTAGTTGAGCCTAGAACTAAATGGATTCATCCACTTAGGTATGAAGTGGAGGAACATGTATTGGAAGGATATGCATAGGTCCTTTTTTCTGTGCCCAAAGATCCCAATGAGCCTAGATGGGGTACTTACAAAGAGAAGCCTAATGTAGTTGATTCTGTATTATATAGTGCTGATAACAAAAGAAAGGCATCTAAGATTACATCTAGCATTCTAAGAGTTCATGGAGTCACTCAAGAAGATCTTGACAAAGCTAGAGAAACCAAGATAGCCAAAGAACTTGAGAAGACTAATGACATCTAGGAGAAGAAGAAAGTAGAGAGCACCTCTGCACCCTCTACCACCATTGACCTAGACTCATCTCCACCTTCTATACCAAGTAAGAAGTCTAGAGGAAGGAAGGAAGCGCCCACAAATAACCCATCCTCAAGGAGCACACAAAGCACAACAAGGAACACTCAAGCTCTTCCTGAGGTAGGATTCAGACCTAGTCTAAATTTCTTGAAGAAAAAGATTGTTAATGAAGGCAGAATAGACACACTTGCTAAGGTTTATGATAAGTATCAAGAGATAGATAAAACTAAGATACATTCTATGATCATCTCTCACATGATTAAGTTTAAGAAGTCAATTCTTGAACTCAAAATAGTAATACCTGATAAGTTATGGAACTTACTGGAAATAATGAAGAGACATGCAATTGAGGAAGACATGAGGATAAGAAAAGAAACATTGGATAATCTTCTCCCTGTACGCTCACATGATGAGAAGGCAATTCTATTAGATCTAGTGAAGCCTCATCTCATAACCAAGACAAGGACTCTTTAGATTATGAACAAAGAGTATGAGTAGATAGGAAAAGAAAATGAAAAGGAATTTGCACAAGTTTTTATGGATAGACACATGTATCCATCAATGATGCCTACAACTAAAGTAACTCCAGCTCCTCCCAAACAGGTTACAAAACTAGTGATTCAAAATGCACCTATGATAGGTCCACAGGTTTCAGCGCCCTCAGTGTCAATAACTTCTGATACAGCAAAAGACTCAGAATATACTATAGTAGTTGATAATATCAAGATATCCATGACAACATCTGACAATGACATGGACAAAGTTGATAAAGCATTTGTAAGCACTAAAGAGATGTGCACTGATGATACATCTGTACAACAGGATGAAGTTCCCTCCAATGATCCAATAGACTTGAATAAAGAGAAGGATACTAAAGATAATGTGACACCAGTCAAGGAGATACCAGTAAAGAGTGAATGCATGGATATCAGTCAAAATACTATATTCACTCCATCCACTTTACCATCTACTTCATTGTTGTCAAGGTTAACTCCTGATTCAACAAGTCTAGATGCATGGGGAGAAGAGGACTTAATAAAGATCAGCGTGCTAGCTATGGATAAAGTAAAAGAAAAATAGGTTATGAGGAACCCTCTTTTCTTGGAGTCAGTTAACATTCTAAATGATTTAGTACCTACAGACAAGAAATTAGCCAAGATTCAATCAGTTGAAGATGTCGACAGCATTCTAACAAGCTTCAAAGCACACTTTACAAACCTAGTAGACTCTGCTACTAGAACTATAGAAGATGAATATAAAAAGGAGAGATTGAATGAATTGGTAAATAATTTTACCTTAGACTTAAAATATTTAAAGATTGGGAAATCCATATTGAAAGAATCGGCAGCCAAGGGTAAGAAAGTCATAGAAAACTGCATGGACAAAGTGAAGTTCATCTCTGAACATATCAAAAAGATAGAAGAGGCAAAGATCATGGTGGGCACTATCAAAAAATTAGTTGAGACATCTACCTAGGGCATGAACATCTGTAACAATGTCTATCAAGGTCATTTGGACAAGATTGAAAAGGCTAAGTTGGAGATCAACAAGAATAAGAGTCAGACATACTCAATTGAGAAATGCACTTGCGCCCTCTCTAGCAGTTTTGAATGAAAACATCAAATAGATTGATGCCACCCTTGTGACATATGATCAAGGTCCCTACATGGATTTGATGAAGATGGAGAAGTTGGCATATGCCTTATGCGTGCATCTTCAGACAATTGATGCAATGAAGGTATTCTGGCAGAAAGAGATCTAATCTCTTCAGGTTGTGTACCCTGATGTTTACATGGAGTAAGTATCTAGGAGACTTACAAGTTTTGTACACCTTTGTCATTAATGTCAAAGGGTGAGTAATAGAGAATGTGTATATATGGGGAGAAGTATATGTATATATTAAAAGATGCTATGATGGACAGTTTTTTATGATTAAGTCATTTTGAGAAACTTGGCCACATTCCTTTGTTACCATAAATGACAAAGGGGGAGATTGTTGGAAAGTTGACTTCCTGAGGATGCATGACTTATTTTGTGTTTTCATCATCGAAACAAAGCCATACTAAGTTTCTGTCAAAGATAACTTAGAAGATAAAATGACTAAGTATGGAAAATATGATAGACAGAGTTATACAATGATCAACACATCAACACATGTGTGAGAGACTAAATCAGATGTTTTGTGTGATGTATACATACTAAGTCTAGACACGCATGGTATGGCATGATAGTATAGAGAAGTTACAGATACATCAGTAGACCAGTAGTCTAGAAGACAGAGCATGAAAGTCGACTAAGTGTTTTGATCAGCGTATATTATTTTGTTGTGTAATGGCCAAGCACCTTTGATTATATGTTTGTAATAATTTCTTTAGTATTGTTGTAAACATGCTTAAGCTGACTTTCTCAGAAGCATTGTGTATTATGTTTTAGGGCCAACCATAAGTCTTGTTTTAGGTTGCATCTATTCAGGTATGAACATATAAGTATGCAATGTAAATTTATGTTACAAGTGTCAAGAATATATGCAGAAGAAAGATATAGAAGAGAAGTATAATGAAGTCAGAATGAGATAAATCTCTTTAAGAGAGTAAGATCATCCACACATAAATAGAACTGATCAGACAACAGTGTCATCACAGCAGTTCATTTTTTATATAGTGTATATCAACTATCAGAAGGTTGTAGCCTTCGTCCTATTGAGCAGTGAGCTCTGGAAGTGAACCATATATGTTTAACATGGTCTAAGACTCCTAAGAAGGTCATTATACTTGGATTGTAAAGACTACTTCTAACAGGGCAAAGGAACTTTAACAGGTTCATTATAATAGTGCAATATTTGTGGGTACTAATTCCCACCAGGGTTTTCCTCTGATCAAGGTTTCCCCATAAACATATCATGTGTTATGTGTTCTTGTATTAAGCTTCATTGGATGTATGTTTGATTTATGTTTAATTTGATGAAATATAATAAATAGACAAACACTGATTCACCCCCCTTCTCAGTGTTTCTAACAGTTACCAATGATGTTCCTACCCTGCCAAGCATCAACAAAGACAATGTTCACTATCTTGGAACTTCTGATCCTGGTCCTCCAACTACATTGCATACATACTATACTACTGATAGCAACAGGAGGGAGGAGAGTGCTTACAAAGATGGGAATACCTTAGGAGAAATAAGTGTTGAAAACAGTGATGATCAATGGAGATTTTTTGAGTACAAGCAAAGCAATGAAAATGAATGGGTCTGATGTACCTATTCTATGTCTAAATTTTTGTATATGATCATATAGAACTAAATTTTGTATAACTCTTTTGAATGGCATCAGACCATATTCTAATTGTATATATGACTGGATATAGAACTTGATGATACTATACAATGAGACAGTATAAAATTATGATGATACTATACTTGTACTCAATTGATTCTTTATTTTCAATAGAAAAAAATAAACTTTTCACTGTGGAGACTAATGCAAGCAATCTAGCCATTGGGGGTCGTTCTTAGCCAAGAGGGCAAACCTATTGCTTTCTTCTCGGAGAAACTTAATGAGGCTAATAAGAAGTATAACACCTATGACCTAGATCTCTATGTCATGGTCCAAGCACTTAAAAAGTGGAGACACTACCTTTAGCCCAATGAATTTAGTGTCTTCATAGATAACCATGTTCTAAGCTATCTAAATGGATAGGAGAAACTAAGTTGCAGACATATGAAGTGGGTGGAACAGTTGTAAGCTTACACTTCCACCATCAAGTATAAAAAGGGACAAGAAAATAAGGTGGAAGATGCTCTTAGTAGGAGAGTCAATTTGATCCAAGAAATACAGGTACAAAGCATAGAAATTGATTCCCTTAAGGAGTTGTATAAAAATGATCCATATTTTGGAGAAATCTATGAGGTTTTCACTACACTTTCTGATGCTTATCATACTTTGTATTCTGATTATTTAAATCAAACTAGCTTTTTATTTAAAGTGGACAACTATGTAATCCAAAATGTTCAATGAGGATTAATTTGATAAAATTAAAACACTATGGTACATTAAGTGGTCATTTTGGCATAGATAAGACACTTGAATTGGTTAGGAGGCACTACTACTAGCCCAAACTATAGACTGACTTAAAGAGGTTTTTGAAGTCTTGTTCCATTTGTCAGAGGGCTAAGGGAGTTAGTACAAACCAAGGTCTCTATCAGCCCCTACCAATCCAACCAAAACCACCAAAAAGTGTTAGTATGGATTTTGTCATGGGAGTGCCTAGAACTAAATATGGATTTGATAATGTCTTTGGCACATTGGATCACTCTAGAAAGATGACACATTTTTTTCCCTGCAAGTCAAATAATGATGCATCCCACATTGCTAACATTTTATTTAGAGAAGTGGTCAAAATCCATGGGTTACCTCTGTATACCTTATGGCAAGACATGTTGTCAATTAGTGCCAAAACAATTAGTCACTTATATGAATACATTGTTGACCGAGCCAGAAGCTTGAAGTGTAACCTGAGAAGTTGCAGTGTCGACCGAGCAGTTAGTTCAAAATAGTATCACCCAAGTCACCAGTGTTACCCAAGTTACCATGTCTGAGTGAGCAATGTGACTCGAGCACCCAATGTTAACCGAGTGCTAGAGTTTCCAATTCACTGTGTCACCTGAGTGCCAGTATATCACCTAAGTGGATTACTGGACCCGAGTATCAGTTTTGGGCCGACTTAGTTCATATTGTTAATACAATTAAACATGTTAGGTAGTCGACTTATGAAGGTAATTTATTTGGATAAATATATATGTAAGGTACTTTGTTTATCCAAAAGAGCAGTAGTAATAACAAAAGTAAGAGTATGGATATGTGAATATGAAGTGGGAGATTGATTAGAAGACTACAATAGTATAAAGGAACAACAGAGACTCATCTATCACATTTAGGTGATCAGTATTATTTCAAAGGATCTTATTCAACAAATTAGAGTTGCATATCAGATCATTCACTGGTTCATCCTAACAGGTGTATCATCAAAATATTTAACAGGGTGGACTTAACAGTCCTTGTCAAATCTCCTAACAGAGTGCATACTTTATTGTATTGTGTAAATTCTTTGACAAGGTGGACCAGTCCTTATTTCTCATAATAGGGCAAGCCATAAGTGTAACCACCCTAATTTTCTCTGCTCTGATCATAGACCCTATTTTCCCAAGTGTGATCATACCCCTAATTATGTCAAGACAATTCTTCAATTTATTGGCATAATTCATTTAAATCAAATTTAATCTCCTAAGTGATTAAATCATTAAATTACATTAATTGCCTTAGCCAGTTAAAACCAATCAATTCAATCAAATAAAAAACATGGCTAAATTAATTAATTAAAAGGAATTAAATAAATCCTAATTACAACTCCATTTGCAAAAGGGAAAGTTAAATCCCTAGCCAATAAGAGTTAAATCACTTGGATCACCTCACATGGATCACCAAAGATTCAATCTCCACCTCTCTTCCACTTTCAATCCTAACCTCTCATTCCCCAAATTCTTCTATAAATGGAATGAATTTTAAGCTCAATGGGCCTGTAATTTGAGAATTCAATTTGCAAACTTATGCTGCTCTTATTTTCATAGATCTTAATGTATTTTAGCTCATTTCATAGAATTGTTATAATCTTTCACTTTGGAGCTTTAAAATGAACATTTATTGAGCATTTAGATTCAATTCTTTCAAATCTTCCATTCTAAGCTTGTATATGTCACTAATTAATGCATAATCTAAGGGCTATTATAGCATTCTTCACACTCTTCTTAGATAGGAAGCAATAGGTTGATTTTATTGATTGATATACTTGCTATTTCTTACTTTTCATGATTCTTTCACTAATATAATGACTTATTAAAGTATTGTGTTGTAGACCACATGTACACAAAATAACTCACACATTTCTAGCACCCACCGTAGGGATGATCCTCAGATTTTACCTCACCTTCTAACCCATTTTGACTAATTTGTCTTCTCTATTTTTAGGTACAGAGTCACTTTTAGTAACCAAGGCTCGCATGTAGGAAATGGTTGATGACATTAATTTTCCATTAGTATGCAAACTATACTTTCAGTAAGTATACACTGAAAGATAGGACATGAGTGAACCGAAGATCAGATACTAAGAGATCACTGAAGATGACTAAGTGTAAAGAGAACCGATGACACAAGTTAGTGTGCAAACCAAAATCCAAAATAGAAAGACAAAGTGGAACCAAACAAAGGGACCCAATATGCAAGTTACAATGTAGACCGACAAGATAGATACAGTGCAACCAACAAAACAAAACTGAAGGACAGTCAAGCATGACCGACAGACAGAACTGAAAGTCAGTTGCAGCCCGCAAAAAGTGGGTTTGACTTCCACGTCAGATAAAGCATGTGTATTCTATTTATAGGATATTTAATTGTTTTAAATCTATTTCTTTAGGGATAAGATACATGAATGTAAGTGCTTTAATCTTTCTAACTGATTTAAAACACATAGACTAGGAGATCTAGGTATAAGTTGTAAACCTGATATTAGAGTTAACATTGTTTTTATCATAACTTGATGAAGTCAATCCATCTATAAATAGATGATGCAATCATTCATTATTATGGATGAATAGATGATGTGAAGAGAGAGGAGAAAATGAATGAATCAGACAAGCACATGTATGGATCAGATTAAGAGTTTCAAGAATAGGGACAACAAAATATGAATTTGGTTTGCAAGAACCAAGAACATAGCATATCGAGAATCAGAGGTATTATTAAATCATAGTTAAGGCGATAATATTTTAATGTGAACTAAAGAGGATCTGTATCAAAAATAGGAGATTTCATTTACCAGGTCAAGTTGTAATTTTCTATCATTCTAACAAGTGGAGAAAAGTTTAAAAATCCTTTCAAGGAAGGTGGATTTAACCATCCAACATCAAATCTCTTAACTGAGTACACACTCAACAGTGTTGCTAAAGCTCTTAACAGAGTATAATTTAACAAGTCTCCACTAATACTCCTAATAGGGTAGATCATCAGAAGTGATCAAATTGTAAGCCTTAACCGGCCCCTTCCAATCTACAGATAGTGAAGATTTTGTGGGTGTCGTCCCCACTGCAGTTTTTACTTCCTCACAGAAGTTTTCTGCGATATCATATCTTGTGTTATGTGTCAATTTACTTTCATGATTTTTTCTATGAATGTTCACATGTATGTTAATGTTATGATTTGATATAACTCACATCAAGATAGTTTAAATCAGATTGAATGGATATGAAATTGATTACAAATGTTAATTGATAAAGTGATATAAAAAATTTAGAGGTACTGATTCACCCCTCCCCTCTCAGTACATACTTCCCATTAATCCCAACAATTGGTATCAGAGCTAAGTCTCTTCTTGGAAAGCTTAAAGGCTTAAGAGAAAATATCATACAATGGATAAGTACAGACTTGATAAAAATATTGAGAACAAAAAGCTTGAAATTCATATGTTCTTTGAACAGTATAAAGAAGCTAGAATCAGCATTAGACAACTGCTAGATGAAAGAAAGAATATGGAATCTTGTTATAATGAGACAAATTATCATGATGAAGAGATACCATATTTGTTTGAGTCTTCAGGATCAACTACAAGAAAAGCATCAGATACATCAGAAGAAAGCATCACAAGCCTAACTGAAATCAATCTACATCTAGCTGGACAAGTTAAATCTCTGCAAATCAGCCAAGAGACACAAATGGTAAGGATGATTGATGTCATGAATAATGCTAGGAAAGATGAGAAAAAAATAACACTAGCTATTGATGATAGAAGAAAGATCACAAAAAAGCTACAAGAAAAAGATCTGAAATACAAAGACTTACAGAGCATCACCATGAGATTAGAAATCAGATTATTCTTATGAGTCAAGAAGCAAACAGATTAAATTTTGAACTCATTGAAATAATAGAAGCTATCAGTGAATTGAGGGATGAGAATGAAAATTTGAAACATGAAATAAGAATTCAGCAACAACATAATGAAATTATCAAAAGGGATGAAGAAAACAATAAAAGAATGGATGATTTTCTTGAAGGACAACGAAGAGTTAACAACAATACCGGTCTAGGTTTTACTGAGAATGGAGAATCATCAAATCAAACTAATCCAAAGAATTTTTACACAAATTCAAGGAAAACAAATCTTACATGAAATCACTATGGAAAACAAGGCCATACATCAAATGTGTGCAGAGGCAAAATGAAAGGTATTCCTAAATCTACATCTTCATTCATAGGATTCTATTATAAATGTAACAAGAAAGGACATAAAGCATATGAATGTAAGTCTAAAATGAAACAAACAAATAAGGAAACCTACATGGAAAAATATTTTCCTAGATGCAAAATAAATGGGCACACAACTCTCGAATGCTGGAAAAAAAAGGAAAGCATGGAAGCCTAAAGGTCAACAAACTCCATATCAACTGAAAAGAGTCGATAATAAATATCTATGGGACTACAATACTTGCAAAAATTATACAGCATGTGGAGGATATGGTCACATTGCTGAAAAATGTATGAGAAAGTGGACTAGAAAGTATAGAGGCTAGACTAACCCTGGAATGACATGCTTACATTGTCATAAATTTGGTCATCTCAAGAAAGACTGCAGAGACTGAATGACAGAGATAAGTACATATCCCAATGGAAACACCATTGAAGATATTTGGAGAGCTAGAGATAAGATGTGGAGAAAAGATTCAAGCAATGATGAAGCTGGACTAAGCAATGCAAATGGTGACACCCCATCCAATGGATCTGGTGACATCACCACCCCCACCTAAGCAGGACAAGTAAGTATGGAACTCCATTACCCATGTTATTACTTTACATCAATTCCATAATATATTGATATAATTCCAAATTAGCATAAGAACAATGCATCATGGTTGTACTTGTTAAAATATGTGATAATAATTATTTTGGGCATATATATCAAAACCCATCGATATACACTCAAAACTAAGATTACCAACACTTTCCAAGAAGTGTCGGTTAAAATCAAATGTTGCTAAGTATAAACCAAGCTTCGTCGGTAAACAAGAAAATGAACAAAGTTGTCAAGATTATGAAACCTGTCGGTAAAAGAAAAGTGAACAATGACTACTCTGAAACATTTAAGTGTCACCGAAGGAAGTGAATTCTTCACTGATGAACTCAATCTTCATACATCGACAAGTTGGTAAGCATTTATGGCACGCATTTTAGGGAAACAAATAGGGCATCGAAACAACTCATTTGTTCACGACACCCAGAGCAGAGTGACCAAGGAAATTTTTTAGAACAAAGCAAAGGGATCATAGAGAAATCATGAATCAACCACAAAGCACTCTTGAGAAGTTCAGGAATCTTTGCTAGCAGTAAACAGTAAGTTCTAAAGAACTGACAACTCTATTTTTATGCAATATGCAGAAGCCCTAAATTCCTGATAATGGCATCGACTTCACAAACTGTGAAATCTAAGAATGCAAATAAAGATGAGCTCAAGCTCATCAAGAACATGGCATGTAAGGAACCCAACTATAAGATCCATCTAGAGGTTGCCTCACAACCTGACGATGCTGGTGCATTTTCAAGCATCCCAACTAAGGTTTTGCTAGTTGAGGATGTTTGATCCTTCATACACTGCAAGATTACAAAGATTGGAACATCAGAGGTTGATGAAGCTTATAGGAATATTTGCAATGATGATGGAACACTTAAGGAAGAGTATAAACACATTGAGGTGAAAGGGCTCAGCAATGCACTAATGTTTTTGAAAGTCTTCAAAACTGAATGGATTCAGTTAGTGTTGAGAAGAATGCATAACAACAAGTTATGAATGGATGAACCGAAGGAAATAACCTAAGATGTCATCCATGCAGTCACCGGTTACCCTATAACTGATAAATTTAAGGCACTAAAGCACCCAACAAAGGCCGAGACCAAGAAAATGACTGGAGCCAAATGGGATGGCAGAGGACTGAAAGTTACAACTATAACCGATGATGAAATAAAGTTCGGTGCATGTGTTTTGGGCTATAAATTATTCCAAGAAAGTAGATTAAACAACATAGCATCAGGTACAGTAGAAATGATGTTCAAAATTGTGAAGAAGGGTACACAACTAGACCTATCTAAGCTACTCCTGAATCAGTTAAAGGACAACCTAAAGACTATCAAGAATGCAAAGTCAAACACTTGTAAGTTTGGCTGACTTATAATGTGTATCTTCTTTTATTTTCAAGAAACATTCCTATCGGTTGGAGATGTTAAATGGGATAGAACCAAACCAGTCACCATGCAAATCATTGATCACATTGCTACACTGGGTGATAACCTCAAGAAATTCATGGATGAATACTTCAATGTATTCAAAGACCGAATGCAAAAGAGGGTAAGAATCCCTGAGAAACTCATTGACCAATATAAGGATGATATATGCTTCATGGTTGACACTGACAATACATATATTAAGCCTGCTATACCAAGGACAACATGTTTAGAACCATTGGAGTATGAGATCAACATTGATCTTTCTACTAAGGCAATTGATGCCTTGATCAATGAACAACCAGACAAGAAGCAACCAAAGTTTGGCACATATGAAGAGGCCAAGACAAGAATTAAATCAGGTCTTGTTGTTAAGAAGATAGTCAGGAAAAAGGACAAGATGGTAAAGAATCTCAAGAAGATTCAATCAACAACTAAAGAAGAAATTGACCAAGATGAAGAAGTTGAACAAGAGGAGTAAATTGAAGAACAGTTATCTATCAGTAAAGATGAAGGAAAGAATGACTCTAAGGAAATAGAGCTAGATTCACCACCTCCTCCGTCATCTAAGAAACCAAGGACAACAGCTACTTCTCAGACAAGAAGATAGACATCAAAATATTCTACTCCTTCACCTCTAAAGAAAGGAAAGGTCAGGACTTATAAGAGGTGTAACATATGATATTGGAAATGTCACCAAAATGTAAAAGGGAGGATTGAAATACAGATATGTTTATTAAGAATGTATAATATGTTAAGGAAGAAGGGTTTTGATAGATTATAGATTATCTTGAAATGTAGTGTTTGAAATAGGAAATGTGAAAATTGTCCTTTGAGTTGCCTAGATTGTATTAACCTTAATTGAATTGTATTTATTGATTGTATATTGTGATTAGGGAGAAAATAAGATGTTCCACTTTTATTCCCAAATGCACAAATGGAAGATCCAAATTGATCCACCCCAAGGAAGGGCAAATGCACAAATGAATCAACTATTTGGAAAGGATAATAACAAAGGAGATACCTTAAATTCCATTAATTATATGTATAGAAATGATGTATGATAGTAATTGAAGAGATAGGATAAATGCAATAACCTTGAAATATTGTAGATCAGAGAATGTTTTTTTTTGAGGTCTGTAGACTATTTTTGGAAAAACTAATAGTTGATCCTGAACTGAAACACAGAGATGAACAAAACCCAAAAATATTTTTCCATTTTGATGTCATCTTATGAAAAAGGTTGACCTTGACCCACAAATGTCAACCCTGACCCAATAATGTCGACCCTGATGTGCATAGGTCTAATAGAAAATCTATTCACGCCGTTTGAAAGAAAGCCGAAAAGGGTATCCAGATCTAGTCTCAAATCAACTGTTCTGAACCTGTATCTGCAAAAAAAAAGGAGATTGTTTGTTGTAGGGGAGGGGTTTTCCTTGGTCAAACCCCAATTTAGGAATTAACCTTGAAATTAATAAAGTACAGAATGCTAGCAAGTAGTAGAATTGAATCTAACAATGAAGCTATGATACTCAAATAGATATGTAATTGAAATTCAAATTTGTGCAAATATGTAAATATGAAAACATGGACTTTAGAAATCATAAACCTCCATGATTGTATGCTTGAAATCCACAATGAAGAGATGATGGAAGAGTCTTGAGGATTCACAAAGGATCTTGAAGGAAGATCACACCACCATGATGGCTAGATCTAGGGTTTGAATGATGAATCTTGAATGTTTGCACCTAATCCCTTCAAAGGCTTGAGAGCTTGAATCCTTG
>MU223071.1:878579-907227 GCA_018584345.1 Thuja plicata | reverse complement strand
CTTGAGAGGAAGACTTGAACACCTTGAGAACTTGGAAATGGATGCTTGAACCTTTTTGCTTCTTGACAAAATCTTGATTAGAGCTTTTTGCACTTAGAAGACTTAGAGAAAATGAGAGAGAGAGAGACTTCCTTTTATATGAAATTAGGGCACAATCTTCTAAGGAGGCCTACATAGGAGGATTAAATTCCTATTAAAGCCTTTACCCCTAGGAAAGGACGTATATTAAATATAATTTAGTTATCAACACTTCAGAACCTGAAATAGCCGACCCGGAAGTAGGAAAACTAAATTTTTGATGACCCCCAGCAGCCGACAAGCTTCCTGTTTTGAAAGGGGGACCCTGGTCAGGGTCAAGGTCGACCTTGACCTAGGTCAAGGTCAAGGTTGACCTTGACCCAAGGGGCCAGAACCCCTGGAAAATATTCCAAGTGGGGTAGGAGGTGCCCGGAGAGGCCCAATCAGGGTCCTAAACCAACACAGAAGCATGAGATGATGCAGAAACGGGAGGATGATATGGTAGAGGTCAAAAATGTCCCCTAAGGAGGGATAAATTCTCTTAACATGGAAGTGCTTCCATTTTAATATGATACAAGAGGAAATCTCCCACACTGAAAAGAGGTCAAAACAAGAAACAAAGAAAATTCATCAGAACCCGAGAGGATATAGAGGGCACCAAGAAGGATGAAGCTATTGAAGCTAAAAGTATCAAGGTAAAAGAACCTGACTCTATTGGATGAATTTGTGTTTATATTGAAAATTTTGGATCTATTACAGATCCAAACATTAGAAAATGGTTGAAATTAAATTTAGAAGATCAAAATAAAATTGAGGACTCCATCATTGCTAAAATGTACAAATTCAAATATGTACCAATGCAATTTTAAGGTAAATATGTTCCAAGAGAACTATTGGATAGACTTTACTCTAGGTGGACATTTTCTTTGAAGAATGAGAAAGAAATAAGAGAAAGAGTACTTGTTACTCTCATGCCACCTGAATCTAAGAAGGAAGAGATAGATGAAATGATGGAAAAGTACACAAAGGAGTTATCACAAAAGTTGAGGGAATATAAATTACTTGAAGGAAGATTAATAGAGCTTGGAAAGGAAAGTCAAAAGAAATGGTGCAAGTTAATGAATATACCAATTGAGGAGGAAATCCCCGACAAAGACCTTCAACAATAAGAAGTTGATAAGGCAACTCAAGATGAAACATCTATTGAGTTAGATACAGAAGAAGATGATAACTTAGGAAACAAGACTGCAGATGTTGTATATGAAACATGGGAAGACATAACAAATGACAACATTACGAACACTAATGTCATAGACATTACCAATGAGCTAGCAGAGGAAGTGAATAAGGATGAAGATGTCACTGCTGAAAAGGACAAAACTGATGAGCAGGACACAACAGTTGATGCTGCATAGGTGATCACTCTAGGCAAACTAGCAATATTGATACAATCTATCAATATCATGCAAGAAACAAGCAAGTAACCTGAATAAAATACTCCAAAGGATGCAGGAGAAGAATCAAACAAGAATAACACCGATGGTTAGCAAGACATCGGAGATAATCAAGTTGTAACCAACACTAATAAGGTTATTGGAGGAGATAAGGAAAAGGATACTGATACTCAGGACAAGAATGTAGAAACCAAGACTGATGAAGCAAAGGACACCAGTGAAGGAGAAACCAAAAGATGGTACTCCTGAGGAAACTGACAAGAGTGCTAGTGATGATGTTAAGGTAAATGTGGAGACGTCTGCAGACACCTGACAAGATGAAATTGATGCTAAGAAACAAAAAGAAGCACAAAATGTCACTTCATCAAGCACACCAAAAAAGGTCAAGAAGATGGAAATGGTGTTACATACTACTGAGTCACAGAAGAATAAGAAAAAGACAAAGAAGAACAAGTTAGAGGTTACATTGGATGAAATCATTGAAATACTAAAGTGTGGCCCCTCTACACTTGACATTCAAGCACTAAAAGAATATGGAGAGATATGCCAGAGAAAGACATTGCAAGAAAAGCTGAAGAAAGAGCACATGGACTAATGGTACCAGAGACAACATGAGATATTCTACATCAAATAGTACCCAATGTTGATATTGATCAAAACAAGCCAATACTTGATCAAATAGCTACCCTCACCGATGCAATCACAACTCAGAACATTGATGTTGAGAAGGTAATTGAGGAGAGAGCCAAGATGAAGTACCAACAGAAGCTCATAGAGAACATCACCCAAGAAGTGGTAGTAAGTAAGGTAAAGCTATCATAATTCATATCTAAAATGGATCCAATCATTTTTGAAGCTATATCCTTAATTCAAAAGCTGAGCACAATAGAAAATTTCACTAAGGAGAATAGTGACAACATTGCAAAGATGGATACTGATCTAGAAAATAGTGCACAGAGCTTAACCACAAATGGAGACAATGCAGTCAAGTTGCATTATGAGAAGATTATAGAAATACAATGATTAATACAAGAGATGTGGGAGGAAGAGACACATTTTAGGGAAGAAGTAACCAAGCTCCAAGCTCAACTTCTACCAAATCTTACACTGCTCCAATAGCATATCAGTTCTGCAAGGCAATTGATTGCAACTCTTGAGATGTCTATGGTAGACAACATCTATGATATGCATTCAAAGATCACACTCGAGCACATGGCTCTAGAGAACCTCAAAGAGAACTGGGAGAAAATGATGGAAGACATGAAGTCTTCACATTCCCATATTTTTGATAAGCTCTAAAGGTAAATACCCTTTCCCTTAATATCAAAAAAAGGGGGAACATGATGAGTACAAAATACAAAAAGAACAAATGACAGGTATTCATTCATTCATTCAGATGGGAAAGTGGAAAATATGGATATGTATATGATATATATAAGGAAAGAAATCATATGTACAGATATACAGTCATATACATAGGGGGAGTCATTAAATGACTAAGGATTATATATGTTGTATATACTTAACATTTCATTAGTATTTTGCACATATCAGTTTTTGATACTAATATCAAAGGGGGAGATTGATGACATTAATTTTCCATTAGAATGCAAACTATACTTTCGGTAAGCATACACCGAAAGACATGACATGAGAAAATCGAAGATCAGATATTAAGAGATCAGCAAAGATGACTAAGTGTAAAGAGAACCGATGACACAAGTTAGTGTGTAAACCAAAATCCAAAATAGAAAGACAAAGTGGATCCTGACAAAGGAACCTACCATTCAAGTTATAGTGTAGACCGATAAGACAGATACAATGCAACCAACGGAACAAAATTGAAGGAAATTCAAGCATGACCGACAGACAAAATTGAAAGTCAGTTGCAACCTGCAAATAGTAGATCTGACTTCCACATCAGATAAAGCATGTGTATTCTATTTATAGGATATTTAATTGTTTTAAATCCATTTTTTTAGGGGAAAGATACATGAATTTAAGTGCTTTAATTAGTCTAACTGATTTAAAACATAGACTAGGAGATCTAGGTATAAGTTGTAAACTTGATCTTAGAGTTAACATTATTTTTATCATAACTCAATGAAGTCAATCTATCTATAAATAGATGATGCAATAATTCATTATTATGGATGAATAGATGATGTGAAGAGAGAGGAGAACATGAATGAATCAGACGAGCACATTTATGGATCAGATTGAGAGGCTCAAGAATGGGGACAACAAAAGATGAATTTAGTTAGAAAGAACCAAGAACAAAGCATACCAAGAATCAGAGGTATTATTCAATCATAGTTAAGGTGATAATATTTTTATGTGAACTAAATAAGATCTGTATCAGCAATAAGAGATTGCATTTACTAGGTCAATTTGTAATTTTCTATCATTCTAGCAAGTGGAGTGAAGTATAAAAATCCTTTCAAGGAAGGTGGGTTTAACCATCCAACATCAAATCTCTTAGCGGAGTGCACACTCAACAGTGTTGCTAAAGCTCTTAATAGAGTAGACTTTAACATGTCTCCACCGATACTCCTAATAGGGTAGATCATCAGAAGTGATCAAATTGTAAGCCTTAACCGGCCCCTTCCAATCTGCAGATAGTGAAGATTTTGTGGGTGCCATCCCCACCGCAGTTTTTACTTCCTCACACAAGTTTTCTGTGATATCATATCTTGTGTTATGTGTCAATTTACTTTCATGAATGTTTCTATGAATGTTCACATGTATGTTAATGTTATGATTTGATATAACTCACATCAAGATAGTTTAAATCAATTTGAATGGATATGCAATTGATTTCAAAGGTTAATTGATAAAGGGATATAAAAGTTTTAGAGGTACTGATTCACCCCTCCCCTCTTAGTGCATACTTCCCATTAATCCCAACAATGGAATCACATTGAGGAAATTGGATCGCATCCTGGATTTCAAAGCTTGCATCCGGTAAATCTCAAATTTTTTTTGGTAAGGGCTCGCATCCCCTAAATTTTGTGTCACCTTTTGTGCAAAGTATCGCATCTGGGAAAGGGTCTCGCATAAAAGGTTTATAGGCTTTCATTTGGGAAAGAAAATCACATCTTTTCATTTGATTTGAAAATTAAAATTTCTAACCACTAATCTTGTGACTTTGTTTGCTTATGTCCTTTCAATAACCTAATTTGTGATTGTAGATTGTCGTCAGAGCCTTTTTTCTCAAAAAGGTGGAGATAAATTACTAACTTGTGGTTTGCACGTGGTTGAATGGTTTCATTTGATTTTATTTTTTCAAAGCATTGACAATAAGAACATTTTCTAATCACTTGATAAAGTAATCAGAGGATTATGCTCTTTTCCTTCAAGGATAATCAAAATCTCAAAAATTGATTTAGGATTTGAGAAGAATTTGTGGATAATTAAACAAGGAAAACACATTGTAAAATCTTGTGGATAATTGAACAAGTTTCATTGTATAATTCCTTTAGATAGTAATTGAACAACACAAAGCACTAAATATTGTGGGAAAAAGAACAATTCATTGTCTAATTTTGGATAGAAATTGAACAATCAAGCCAGCTAACTTTGGGGAAATTGAACAAACAAAATTTGATTTTTAAGTACTTTGTGCTTTCATAAAATAGGAATTAAGAATCAAACTTAAGCTTATCACTTACTCTCACTAGAGAATTTTCTCTTCCTTCCAAGTGGAGGAATCAGAGACTTGTCATGGGAGATTGAGTTTCGAGTGAAGTCGTTTGAGGGAAAGAAATTGCTTGAAGTGTTTGTGGGATAAAACAGCATGGAATAGGAGAGTATGCTCTTCTTATTTTGAAGAATAGGAAATCTAGAACTCCTAAGATCTCCAATCCTTTGTTATTCTTTCAAAACATTAGAGGGCCTGTTGGTTGAGGAAACAATCTCCTGGGATGACCCAAGTGAGGAAAAGTTTACGCCAACCCTTCCAACTCACTATAATCAATACACTTCCTTGTAGGGTAAAACCTCGGAAGACATAATCGGTCTTGTTCTTAGAATTACGACATCATTCCTTGAACATGCTTGAGTGTGTTTAGAGAGGAGCCACTTGAATCTTGCTTGTGAGACTACACATATTTGAGTACTCATAGGGATATACACCTCAATTTTTCCTTATGCAATTCTATGGGGGACGATTACGAATGGATGCCCAAAAATAAAAAACAATTGTAGTCAAAACAAACCCAATTCATCTCTGAAAGGGTGATAATCTTTGTGTAAGGAAATTAGTAATTGCCCCAAGATACTCATCATTTTTCTCCCTCACTTTCATTTGGAGTTGGCTAATATGGCATCATGACTGGATTCATTGCATGCTTGGTGATGGCCATAATCTGATTAGCATTTGAGTGTGTACCTGAGTCTACGAGAAAATATTTTCATTCTATGATTAGAAACTAGGGAATAGGGAAATTGTTTTTGACACCCTTAACAAAGAAACATTGCTTGATGTGCTTTAAACTCACTAAGAAGATAACTCCAAAATGAGCAATAATATTCATTCCCTGACATACAAGTGTTGGAATTAATGGGAAGTGTGTACTAAGAGGGGAGGGGTGAATCAGTACCTCTAAAACTTTTGTATCTTTTAACCTTTATCCTTTAAGTTATCAAATGTTTATCCAACCATTTGTTATATACTATCTTGATGCAAGATATATCAATTCATAAAATTAATCATACATGTGAACATTAATAGAAACATTCATGAAATTAATTGACACATAACACAAGATATGATATCACAGAAAACTCCTGTTAAGAAGTAAAAACTACGGTGGGGATGACACCCACAAATTCTTCACTATCTACAGATTGGAAGGGGTCGGTTAAGGCTTACAATTTGATCACTTCTGATGATGTACCTGGTTAAGAGTATCTATGGAGACCTATTAAATTCTACTCAGTTAAGAGCTTTAGAAACATTGTTGAGTGTTCACTCGGTTAAGAGATTTATAGTTGGACTGTTAAATCCACCTTCCTTGAAAGGATTTTTACACTTTTCTTCACTTGTTAGAATGATATAAAATTACAATTTGACATGGTGTATGCAATCTCCTATTTTTGATTACATATCCATTTAAGTTTACATGAATAAGTATATCACCTAATGTGATTGAATAATACCTTTGATGCTCAGTAGCCTCTGTTCTTGGTTCTTGCTAACCAAATTCACCTTTTTATTGTTATGGTTCATGAAACTTTCAATATGATCCATAGAAGTGCTCGTATTCTTTATTCATCCTTTCATCCCTCTCTTATCATCTATCTCATACATAATAATGAATGATTGCATAGTCTATTTATAAGATAGATTGATCTAATCAAGTTTCATGTAAAACAATATTAATTCTAAGATCATAAGTTTACAACTTTACCTTGATCTCCTAGTCTATGTGTCTTAAATTAGTTAGACTGATTAAAGCACTTACATTCATGTTTCTTGTCGCTAAAGAAATGGTTTTAAAAACAAATCAAGATTATATAAATAGAATAAGGTTGTTTTATCTGACGTGGAAGTCAGATCCACTTTTTGCGGGCTACAACTGACTTTCAGTTTCTGATGGTCAATTATGCTCTGAAATCAGTTGATTTTCTTTTAGGTTCCTTTCTTGAACTATTCTCTTTGTTTCCTCTTTAAATGTTCTCTCAGTTTTCACTATGACCTGCTTGTCGGGCTCCACTTTTGGGTTCCTCTTTATCCTTTCCATTTTGTATTTTTGGTGTACACACAAAATTGTGTCATCATTTTTCTTTGTACTTAGCAATTTTTGGTGATCTCTGATATCTGCATTTTTGGTTTTCTCTTTGTCTTGTCTTTCGGTGTATGCTTACCGAAAGTGTTGTTTGCATACTAATGGAAAATAATGTCATCAATCTCCCCCTTTGACATTAGTAATAAAAACTGATATGTGCAAAATACTAAAAAATGTTAAGTATGTACAACATATATAATCCTTAGTCATTTCATGACTCCCCATATGTATATGTTGGTATATCATTATTTTCCCCTTTTTCTATATACTGTATAGTTTCCTATCTGTACATATCATATATTTCCCCCTTTTTTGATATTAAGGGAAAAGGTGTATACCTTATAGTTTATGAAAAATGTGAGAGTGTGAAGACTTCATGTCTTCCATCATCTTCTCCCATTGTTACTTTATGTTTTCTAGAGCCATGTGCTCGAGTGTAATCCTTGAGTGTAAATCATAGATGTTGTATGCTACAGACATCTTGGGGGTTGCTATCAGTTGTCTTTCCGAACTGATGTGTTGTTGAAGCAGTGTCATATTTGGTAGAAGTTGAAATTGGAGCGCGGTGAACTCTTCCCTAAATTGTGTTTCTGCTTCCCACAGTTCTTGCCTTAACCATTTTATTTCAATAATCTTTTCATAAAGAATCTTAATTGCATTGTCTCTGGTGGTTAGGATTTTAGCACTATTAGCTAGATCAGAATCTAACTTTGCTATGTTTTCACTATGGTCCTTAGTGAATTTCTCTAGTGTGCTTAGTTTTTGAATCAAGGAAATAGCTTCAGCAATAATAGGATCTAATTCACTAATGAATTTAGAAATCTTTACCTTATTAACTGCCACTTCTTGGCTGATTTTCTCAACAATGTTTTATTGGTACTTCTTCTCTTCTCTCTCTTCAATTGCCTTCTTTGGACCAATATTTTGTGTTGTAATGGCTTATATGAGAGTGGCTAGTTGATCAAGTATCAGTTTATTCTAATCAATATTAATGTCGAGTACAATCTGGTGTAATATGTCCCTAGTTGTTTCCAGTATGATGGAGTCTTAGTGTTGCTTCCTCAGCTTCTCCTATAATACCTTCCTCTAGCATATTTCATCATATTCCTTTAGTGCTTCATAGTCAAGTGTGGTTGGGTCACATTTGGGGATCTCAATGATTTCATCTAAAGTGACTTCCAACTTACTCTTTTTGGATTTCTTCTTCTTTTTCTGAGTTTCACCTGAGTGCAGTACCATAGCCATCTTCCTGGCTTTGTCTGTGGTGCTAGATGAAGTTACTTATGGTGTTGCCTCTTTTTGCTATGTTATTTTAGTGTTATCTTGTCTATTTCCTATAGACTTATCCACATCAACCTTTACATTATCGGTAGCAACTTTCTCGGTGTCCTTAGGAGTGCCATCTTTAGGTTTTCCTCCTTCATCGGTGTCCTTATGCACCTCATCTATCTTTGTCTATGCATCCTTCTTGGTTGTGTCTCCATTTTTTTTCTTTGATTCTCCTTCTATAGCCTTGTCAGTTTCAGTTACATTGTGAGTGTCTCCAATGTCCTTCTGATAATCAGTGTTGTCTTTCTTTCCTTCATCCCCTACATCCTCGGGAATGCTTGAATCTTTATCAAGTGACTTGTCTATTTCTTGGAGAATATTGCTAGATTATTGGCATCTTCAACTTTGTTTTGATCTTCTGGATCAAGTTTTAACCATCTTCTGATCTTAGAATCTATAATAGATCCTGATCCTAAACTTGCAATAGATTTACATACCTCATCAATGCTTTCTGGAACCTTAATCTTTTCTTCTTCTACACCTTCATCTTGTTCGATGTCCTCAATGTCTTCCCTTGTTTGAATGAACCTTCTTCTCTTTGATGACCCTCTTTTCTATGTGGTTGGTTTCCTCTTGTAGGTTCTAACTTTTCCTTTCTTCAAGGGTGAAGGAGTTGAGTCCTTTGTTGTATGGCTTCTTTTCCTAGAAGCAAATGTTGTTCTTGGCTTCTTTACTAGTGGAGGAGATGGTGAATCTGACTCTGTGGCTTTGGATCCATTCTTTCCTACAGCTTTACCAATGGGTGACTGGCCTTTGGTCTCTTCCTCCTTGTCATCTTCTTCTTACTGCTCAGTTTCTTCTTCTGTTGCCGACATTATTTTCATTAGGTTCTTGACCATTTTTTCCTTTTTCCTGACTATTTTCTTTACAACCAAGCTAGATTTTATTCTTGCTCTGGCCTCCTCATAAGTTCCAAACTTTGGTTATTTCTTATCTTATGGTTCATTTATCAATGCATCAATTGCCTTGGATGCTTTATCAATATTTACCTCATATTCTAGAGGTTGTAACCATGTTGTCCTCGGTACAACAGGTTTGATGTATGTGTGGTTGGTGTCAACCATAAAACATATATCATCTTTGAACTTCTCAATAAGTTGTTTAGGGATCCTTACCCTTTTCTACATTCGGTTCTTGAATCCTGTGAAGTACTCATCCATGACTATTTCAAAGTTGTCTCCCAGTGATGTTATGTATTCATTGATTTGCATGGTGACTAGTTTTGTGGAATCCAATTTTACATCTCCTACTGATAGAAATGTTTCTTGAAAGTAGAAGAAAATGCACATGATAAGTGATCCAAACTTACATGTATTTGTCTTAGAATTTCTTATAGTCCTCAATTTTTCTTATAGTTGGCTTAGTAGAAGTGCTAATAGATCCAACTAAGTACCTTTCTTTACAATCTTATAGGTTGTATCTACTGCACCAGATGCTATGTTATTCATCATGATTGCTTGGAAGAATTTGTAACCTATAACACATGCTCCGAATTTAAGTTCATCATCGGTTATAGTAGATACCTTTATTCCTCTACCATCACACTTTGCTCTAGTGTTTTTCTCAATCATAGCCTTGGGTGGATGTTTCAATGCTTTTAACTTCTCAGTTATAGGGTAACTGGTGACTGCGTGGATAACATCTCAGGTTATCATCTTAGGCTCATCTAGCCATAGTTTTTGAGTTTACATTTGGCTTAGTACTAACCGAATCCACTCAGTTTTGAATGCCTTCGGGAACAATAGGGCATTAGTGAGCCCTTTCACTTGTATGTGTTTTTGTTCTTCTTTTATGAATCCATCTTCATTACACAGCTTCTTGTAAGCTTGTTCTACCTCTAAATCACCAATTTCTACAATCTTATAGTGGATGTAAGCTTGCACATCTTTGACAACCAAAACCCTAGCTGGTATTCGCGAGAATGCTCCAGCATTGTCGAGTTGTGAGGCAACCTCAGGGTAAATCTTGTAATGTGGCTCCTCACATACATAATTCTTGACAAGTTTAACCTCATCCTTCTTGATATTCTTATGTTTGGTGGTTCTTGAGGTTTTGGCCATTGTTGCAAAGAAATTTAGGGCTTTCTAAAAAATGTGTAAACAAAGTTCTTAGTTGACGTAGTAACTTACTGTTTACACCTACAATGATCATTGATTTGTTGGAGTGCTTTGGTCGAGTTGAATTTACTCTGTGATGATGATTGTTGTTTGCTCAATTTTCTCTCTTGTCACTTTGCCTGGTCATGGTGAACAATGAAACCCTTTTGTCACCCTTTTATAGGCGTTTGCCCTAAAAAGTGAGTCATTAATGCTCAACCACTCCTCAGTGTTTGAAGATGGATTTTTTTGGTTAAAACATTAACTTCTCTTTTTGGTGACAATGTGATATTTCAGGTTAGTCGTTTATCTCTTTTCTTTTTCTGATGGGTTTTGGTGTTGTGCACAAAAAACTTCTTCAACTTGCTTGATTACCGACAAGTCTCGGTTTACACTAGAAACTTGGCTTTCTTATGTTAACCGATGCTTCTCGGTAAGTGTAGGCAGTTTCAGCTTTGAGTGTATACTGATGGATTTTGGTATGTATGCCTGATAGAATAGTTATCATAGATTTAAACAAGTAATACCATGATGCATATTTAATTATTCTAATTTGGTATTGCATCAACATATTATGGAACTAATGTAAAATAATACATAGTGTAATACAGTTCCATACTTACTTGTTCTACTTAGGTAGGGGTGGTGATGTCACCAGATCCATTGGATGGGGTGTCACAATTTTCATTTCTTAGTCTAGCTTCATCGTCATTTGAAGCTCTTCTCCACATTTTGTCTCTCATTCTCTGGATTTCTTCAATGGTGTTTCCATTGGGATATGTGTTGGTCTATGTCATTTGTTCTCTGCAGTCTTTCTTGAGATGACCAATTTTATGACGGTGTAAGAATTCCATTCTGAGGTTAGTCCAGCCTCTAGAATTTCTTGTCCACTATCTCATATAGTTTGCAGCTATGTGACCAAATCTTCCACATGTTGTACAATTTTTCCAAGTGTTGTAATCCCACACATACTACTTACTGACTCTTTTCAGTTGATAGGGAGTTTCTTGACCTTTAGGCTTCCATGATTTCTTTTTCTTTTTCTAGCATTCAAGAGTTGTGTGCTCATTCATTTTGCATGTAGGATAGTATTTTTCAATGTAGGTTTCCTTCTTTGGTTGTTTCATCTCAGACTTGCATTCATATTCTTTATGTCCTTTCTTGTTACATTTATAACAAAATCCCATGAATGAAGATGTGGATTTATGAATACCTTTTGGTGCAGGAGCACCAAGGTCAAGAACAGGACCTAAGGAGTGCACCAGGGTCACTGATAGATCCTCGGGTGGATTTGAAGACAACATGGCCCTCAAGGGTCATTTGATATTGTAATAGACCTTAATGGTCATTTGATGATATTTTGTATTGATTGATAATCCTTTGTAAAGAATCATGCATTGTAAGCCATTAAATGGCATTGGGAAGGGATAAATGCACCTAGGGGTCACTAGGGGTGATTAAGTTAATCCTAGGGTAGATGGATTGATCTAAAGACCTATAAGGTCTATAATGGATGTAAAATGGATAATAGAGCCAATCAAATGATGTAAAAGCACTTGAAGTGCTAAAATATGGAATTTGCCTATATTGGAAAAATAAGCCTATAAGGCTCATATGGGGGTTAGTATTCTTAGAAATGTTGTTTATAAACCTTTAAGAGTCATAATAATGGATATTAGATTCATGTTGTCAAATTGAAAACATTGGTTGTCAACTTGACAACAATTTTTAATCATTTTGTTATAACAGTCAATTGTGTGATTGTTATTAGACAGTTTGGGGTAGTTAGTGGTTGCAGTCAGTTTTGGGAGTCTATATTATTGTAAATCCATGTGAGGGGAAGAATGGTAGGGGATTCTTAGGAATTTGGGAAATTTTTTGAGTGTTGAAGATACAATGTAATGAAGTTTCCAAATCAATAAACATCAAATTTCTGCAAACTGTCTATTCTCTGCCCGTGAGGACAGTCATTAATTTTGTGCATTTAAAAGTCTAAAACCATGCAATATTTATTGGATAATGATATGAAGTGGTTTTATATTGATTTATTGTCATTTATGTGGATTTTAGATTTTTATATTATGAAGTTTTGAGGCAGAGAACATAAGTTATTCTTGACTGTCCCTGGATTAGTTTTGTGCAACCAGCAATTGTCTAGTTTGAAGTTTCCATGAAGATATAGGCTCTCCCACTTATTGGGGTGAATGTGTCTTGTGGGAGAGACATAATACATGTAAAATATATTTCCATAGATGTTTGTATGTAGGGATGGACAAGAGATTGAGAAAGGGATCAAATATTTTTGAAGATGATTGTTCCAGAAAAATGCAGTCCATTATGGGGGGCATATCTCCCAAGTGCACCCTTGGATCTTTCTAAATTTGGGATATCTTAAAGGAAACCTAATTGGGCACATCTTCACTGAAGGGATTTCAAAAATAAATTTTTTGTCAAAACTTATAGACACATGTGTACAGGTCTATGTAGAGGACAGTGATAGGGTAGTTTGTGGTGGATTTCCTTCATGAATGTGTTGGGGGAGTTTTGTGAAGGTATTAGGTATTTTGTGGGGATGCATAGTATATTGGTTTGGCTAATATATTAGTTTAGTGTGGGGAATGAGTAGGGAGTTCCTCTTTGTGAGAAGATAAGTGATGGATCCATAGGGATTGATCCTAGTTGCAATAGATTGGTGTTGAGGGATATGAAATGTATTTCAAAGGTGTAGAGTGGGTGGTGGCACAAAGGTTATTTGTGCACTCTGATTTATCATGTTGTGTGTTATCTTAGAGAATAACTAGTTGGTGTTGGGTGGAACGCTTTTGGAGTCCCTCAAATCTACATTTAGAAAGTCCACCATTCCCACCTCTGCATCACCTTTCATTTTGCCTCTACATACATTTGATGTGTGGCCTTGCTTTCCACAGTGACTGCATGTCAAATTTTTTGGTCTTGGATTTTCATAGACATTCTTTGGATCATCTTGATTGGTTGATTCTCCATTCTCAGTAAATCCTAGACCAGTTTTGTTGTTGACTCTTCATTTTCCTTCAAGAAAATCACCCATTCTTTTATTTCTTTCTTCAGCTTTCTTTATAATTTCATTATGTTGCTATTGAATTCTTATTTCATTTTTTAAATTTTCATTCTCATACCTTAGCTCACCGATAGCTTCTATTCTTTCAATGAGTTCAGCATTCATTCTATTTGCCTCTTGACTCATAAGAATAATGTGATTTGTGATCTCATGCTAATGCTTTGTAAGTCTTTGTATTTCAGACTCTTTTTCTTGTAGCTTTTCTGTAATCTTCCTTCTATCATCAATAGCTAGTGTTCTTTCTTGATCAGCTTGTATATCACTATTCATGACATCAATCATTCTTACCATTTGTGTCTCTTGACCGATTTGTAGAGATTTCACTTGTCCAGCCAGATTTTGATTGATTTCATTTAGGCTTGTGATGCTTTCTTCTGATGTATCTGATGCTTTACTTGTAGTTAATCCTAAATACTCAAATAAATCTGGTATCTCTTCCTCATGATAATCTATTTTATTATAGTGAGTTGTCATGATCTTTCTTTCATCTAATAGTTGTCTCATATTGATTCTAGCTTCTTTATACTGCTCATAGAATATCTGAATTTCTAGCTACTTAATTTCAATATTCTTGTCAAGTCTGTACTTCTCCATTGTATGATGTTTTCTCTTAAGCCTTTAAGCTTTTCCAAAGAAGAGACTTAGATCTGATACCAAGTGTTTTAATTAATGGGAAGTGTGTACTGAGAGGGGAGGGGTGAATCAGTACCTCTAAAACTTTTGTAACTTTTAACATTTATCCTTTAAGTTATCAAATAGTTATCCAACCATCTATTCTATACTATCTTGATGCAAGATATATCAATTCATAAACTTAATAATACATGTGAACATTCATAGAAACATTCATGAAAGTAATTAACACATAACACAAGATATGATATCGCAAAAAACTCCTATTAGGAACTAAAAACTACGGTGGGGATGGCACCCACAAATTCTTCACTATCTACAGATTTGAAGGGGCCAGTTAAGGCTTGTAATTTGATCACTTATAATGATCTACCCAGTTAAGATTATCTATGGAGACTTGTTAAATTCTACTCAGTTAAGAGCTTTAGCGACAGTGTTGAGTTTGCACTCGGTTAAGAGATTTATAGTTGGACTGTTAAATCCACCTTCTTTGAAAGGATTTTTACACTTTGCTTCACTTGTTAGAATGATAGAAAACTAAAATTTGACCTGGTGTATGCAATCTCCTATTGCTTATTATAGATCCATTTAAGTTTACATGAATAAGTATATCACCTAATGTGAATGAATAATACCTCTGATGCTCGGTAGCCTCTGTTCTTGGTTCTTGCTAACCAAATTCACCTTTTGTTGTTCTGGTTCATGAAACTTTCAATCTGATCCATAGATGTGCTCATATTCTTTATTCATCCTTTCATACCTCTCTTATCATCTCTCTCATACATAATAATGAATGATTACATAGTCTATTTATAAGACAGATTGACCTAATCAAGTTTTATGTAAAATAATGTTAACTCTAAGATCATAGATTTATAACTTTACCTTGATCTCCTAGTCTATGTGTCTGAAATTAGTTAGCCTGATTAAAGAACTTACATTCATGTTTCTTGTCCCTAAAGAAATGGTTTTAAAAACAAATAAAGATTCTATAAATAGAAAAAGGCTAGTTTATCTGACGTAGAAGTTAGATCCACTTTTTACAGGCTGCAACTGACTTTCAATTTCTGACGGTTGGCTATGCTCTAAAATCAGTTGACTGTCTTTCAGGTTCCTTTCTTGAACTATTCTCTTGATTTCCTATTTAAATTTTCTCTTGGTTTGCACTATGAACTTCTTGTCAGGTTCCACTTTTGGGTTCCTCTTTATACTTTTCGCTTTGCATTTTCGGTGTACACACAAAATTATGTTGTCGGTTTTCTTTGTACTTAGCAATTTTTGGTGATCTCTGATATCTGCATTTTAGGTTTTCTCTTTGTCCTATCTTTTGGTTTATGCTTACCAAAAGTTTTTTTTGCATACTAATGGAAAAATAATGTCATCAACAAGTTGTTTTTCTCTCACTGGAAAGTCTCAGAAATACCTTACTGTCAGATAAAATTTCATGTACTTCGAGACAAAACATCAGAGGCTCATTTGTGGTCTATCTTAGGTCACATCTAGCTGCATTAGCTCACATCTAGGGAGAAAACTTTCTTTTGGTCATTTTTGCCTCGCATTTAGGGAGAAATATTGAATCCTGCATTCCAAAGGTCGCATTCACGATATCAAAGCTTGCGTCTAGTTAAGAGAAACCTCACATTCAGTGTGTCGCATCTAGGATAGTGGGAACTTACAGAGTTGTCTCTTAGAGAAATTCATTATATTTTGATACCCTTTTGGCTCTTTAGTCTGGTCCTATTTATTTTTCTGGTCAACCAGTTGTTGTTTCAAAACTTTTTCATAATTCTACCTTGCATGTCCTTTTGGGTTCTCACAATTGGTCTCAAAACATGTGGTCTACTCACTTTTCAAAACAACTTGATTCCCAGCTCACTATTAGGTCATTCTAACCCTCTGACAATGGATTCATTCACTTACATCAAACACAAACAAATCTCTACTTGGAAACACTTACGTGGACAATTTAAGACTCTACTTGAAACTATTGGAAACTTTTTGAAATGATTGAGATTTAGCTTCATGGTTAACACAAGATGCAACAATTGTATTTCTCACAAATTGCAAGTACCTCCTAGATTACTACAATTTCAACAAGGAGAAACATCTCTTAATCCCTTATTTGACACAGAATCACCCACAATGGAAGCTCCTCGGAATGAATGGAGTAAAGCTTTTGAAGAATACAACAATGAAAAAAACCAAAGACAATAAGACAGTAGTAGTGAAGAAGAAATACACATTACTCATCCTTTTTTTGACTCATATAGTGATAGAGACGTACCCAAGGAAGAGTATAACAGACTTTGACAAAGTAGAAAATTCCAACGAACATTGGAAAATATAATTGGTGAAGACAAGGAAAAATAATTTGTACATCTAGCATCCCTTGGAGTCAAAATTCCTAAATATTATGATGTTGAAAGACTAAAGGAAAAACATATACCAACCTCTATCTCTATTCTCACCAAACAATTGACCTTGATGCAAGCCGAACTTGCAACACTCAAACAAGAAAGGGTCAAACCGACAAAAAAATACTCTTTGGACCACATTTGTCCATTTCCTTTTGACAAGAGTATCAACATGATTCCATTTCCTCCCAACTTGGAAAGGCCCACATATGACAAGTATGTGGCAGAGGCTGATCCACATGACCATGTGAGAGCATTTTGTGCTCTAAGAATTGAGTACATTCATGAACCTACATACCTAATGAGGCTATTTCCAAGATGTAGGAGGAAATGCTATGGAGTATTTCTCCAAACTCACACCAAACGTGAAATATTTTGAGGAGTTAATACAATGTTTTGTCCAACAGTAATCCTACAATATACAACATGACGTAACCATGATGGACTTGTGTAACACAAAGCAAAGAACCAGTGAATCCTTTACACAATTTTTACAAATGTGGAGGAAAATATTTGTTAGGTATTCAAGAGTTATTCCTAAATCAAAAAAGATGGAAATATTTATTAACAAATTCATACCTGAGTTAAACTATGCTTTGCAAATGCAAGATTCCCCTAGCTTTGATAGGATGATAAAAAATGCCATCTGTATTGAAGAGGTCATGGTTAAGAATGGAGAAATCACACTTCAAAGTGATAGTAAATCTACCAACTATAACAACAAGCCTAAGTGGTGGAGACAAAACAAGAATGTATTTAATGATGGAGTGGCAGACACATCCAATGCTAATCCTAAACCAGTAGTGTTCAATTTAACAAATAGCTTACAAGAAAACAAAGAAGCCAAGGTAATGACTACAATACCTAAAGAAAACAATGAGAATAACAAGAGTAGACCATGGACTTATAGACCTCAACGAACATTCACTCCTTTGGGAGAACCTCTTGAGACTATTTTTAAAACCCTCTTAGACAACAAAGTTCTTACAATTCCCAATTCAAAACCATGGGAACCAGAAGTCAAAACAAGATGGTGGGATGACAATTCTTATTGTGTTTTTCACAAGAACAAGGGACATAATAATAATAACTATGTTAAGCTTAAACACTTTATACAAGACCTTATTGAAGGAGGAAAGATAAAAGTGGAAGGACACACCACTAATGAAGACCATAGAACATTTAACAAACCATTTCCTAATTACTAGAAAGGGGAAGCTTCTAAAGGAAAAGGAAGTTAAGTGAACTACACCTACTCCAATAATTATAATCGATCAACATGTTGGACATTAAATACAAATCAATCAATGTGATCGCTATTAAAGGTTCTAAAGAAACATCCATACAATCAAATGCAGTGACTCAAATTCAAGCACAAGTCACAATCAAAGGAGCTATCTCCTCATCAAAACAAGAAACATCCTCAAAAGTACCTATTGTCACTATTCCCAAACTAGGAGCAACAAGACAAATAGTTACCATTCCTTTAAAAAACTATAACTTGGTGGATCAATTGCAAAGAAGCTCTGATCAAATTTCTATATTTGAGTTACTTAAAATCTCTTTAGTGCATAGGGAAGTTCTTGACCAAGCCCTACATTCTGAAAATATTCCAAAAGACATTGATGTAGACAAGTTCTAGGCAATGGTTAATCATATCTCATTACCACATTATCTCTTTTTCAAAATAAGATGACAAATCATTGACTCATCTGCATAACCAACCCCTACACATTGAAGTCCTAATTCACAAATCCTATGTCAGACGTGTATTGATAGATGGAGGTGCAAGGTTGAACATATGCACTCTTAATCTGATAAATAAATTGGGTCTTTCAGAAAAAACCATTGATTCAAGGAGTAAGATAACTATCAAAGCTTACGATGAAGAAGAAAGGTCATCCAAAGGCCTCATTGTTCTACCAATTAGAATAGGACCAGTTGAAATAAATGTGATCTATCAAGTTCTAGATCTACCCTTGGCTTACAACATACTATTAGGGAGACCTTAGATCCATGAAATGCAATCCATACCATCTACTTACCACCAATGTATCAAGTTCCCACATAATGGGGTGGAAGTAAAAATTCCTGTAGATGCCAGTTACACTTGCAACAATGTTAAAGCAGATAGTATGGTTCCTCATAAAAAGGAAGTCCCAAAAGAAAATGTACTTGAAACTACTAAAGATATGGTGATGAGAATCTTTGGAAAGACATTAAAACTTGAAGAAACTAGCTTGGGATAATACAAGCTAGACACGACTCCATCATTAATGGAAATTCCTTTGTCTCCAGGATCTTATGGGAAACCTTCCTCATCTTTCACACCTACTACATCTAAAGAACCATAAATTCACAAAGAAACTAGTATGGTTAGAGCCTCTACTTCTCAAGAGGATGAAAAAGAAGAAAAAGTAGTCTTGGCTTGGCTTTATAAAGGAGAACAGAAAGAAAATGAGGTAAAACATGTGGAGATATCCCCAGAAAAGTATGGTAAAGAATATGACCTTCTCAAACAAATGGGATATAAAGGGAAGGGACCTTTAGGAGATAAAGGAAAAGGACTTGTTGAACCTATGCACATGGAATTCAGAAATACCAAAGACAAAACAGGATTAATTTTCAATAACAAATCTGAAAACCATACTTCAAGAGATGGTCCAATCTTTGATGAAGGAAGTGATGATGAATAAGAAGAAACAACATTAGAACCATGGACCTATGAGAGATTATTTCATATTGGCATAGAGTATCCCAAATATCAAGGAGAAAGATATGTACCTACTTTTATAACACAACCAGATACTCATGTTCCTTTATTGACACAAGCTACTATTCAAGAAGTAGAGGAAATAAAAGAAGATTCTCCAGAAGTCCCATTGATAGAAGAAACTCCTGAATAAATACCCCAACAAAAATATTCACATCCTAATTGGGGGTATTTGGTCACAATTTCACATGTCCTAGATTTACCTCACTTTGATCTACAAGTGGCTAATAGGGTACATCAGGTAACTATTGTTGAGTTTCTAATCAGATCAGATGATGAAATAATAGACTCACATGATTATGAATGGGATCACTTGTCAAATGCTACTATGGATGTTGAAGTTAATGTGATTCATAAATTTGCATCTCTGTTGCAAAGAGGAGAGAGTTGTAACACTTCCCCTAACATTCTTGTTCTAAAATCATATGAGATACCACTACCTAGGATTCTTGATGAGGAAACATGTGTTTTAATAGGTCTAGAGGACATTCTAAGACTACAATAAATGAGTTCCATTTTTCTGAGAGAAGAAGAAGAAATCTCAACTGATGAGTCGTTATAGTTAGGTCCACATATTACTAATAATGACCCTATTAATGACAATTTAACTCTTGATGATCTAAATGATGTAGAAGTTGACATAACATAACATGTCTTGTCAGTTAATAGTTTTGACGCTAACGTGATGCTGTCCTTACCAAACTCTGAATCATTATCCTTGATAAACCTAGACCTAATTGATTAGACTAATTCAGATTCTATTCCTATCATGAACTTCCCTAATGACTACACTTTGGCATGTTACCTAAATGCTTGTGAACCTTATCCTTCTTCCACCAATGCAAGGAGCGTGAACATGTCAAAGGAGGATATCAAGTTTCTTTCTCACAAATTGAAAAATAAAAAGAAACAAAGAACTTATGGTTAAAACCATGTAGTGGCAGTATCAAATTCTAAAAAAGTAAAAATAAAAGACGTGTCTGATGGTGAAAACCTCCCAGAGGAGAAAAAAGAAGAGATTCTTGATATCCTCCCTGAGCACTTTCAAGAAATATCTTCAGTTTTTATAGAACCTACACAACCAGTTAACTTGAGAACAACTGAAGTTCCTCAATTTGTTCATCTAGCACAATCCTTATCAGAAGAGGAGAAGATACAATTCACTGGGTTCCTGAAAAATAAAAAGATCAACTTTGCGTGGTCTTACACTGATATTCCTAGACTTGATCCTGAATTATTAATGCATCATTTATCTATAGCTCCTTGGATCAAACACGTGAAACAAAAATTAAGAAAGATGCATCCTCATGTTGCATTACTGGTGAAAGAAGAGTTAGAAAAATTACTGAAATCTAGATTCATAAGAGTCATCACTTACACAGGATGGATTTCTAATGTGGTACCAGTATCTAAAATAGATAAATCTATCAGGATTTGCACAGACTTTAGAGACTTAAATAAAGCATGTCCTAAAGATGATTTTCCACTACCAAACATTGATATGATCATAGATCTTACAATAGGCTATCAGATGTACTCATTCATGGATGGTTTCTCAGGATACAACTAGATTAAGATTGCTCCTAAAGACCAAGAGAAGACAACATTCACATGCGCATGGGGAAATTTTTTCTAGAACGTTATTCAATTTGGATTAAAGAATGCTGGTGCTACATAACAAAGATCTATGAAAGCCATATTCCATGATATGATACATAAAAACATGGAGGACTACGTGGATGATACCTTATCCAAGTCAAAAATAAGAACTACTCATATTGAATACTTTCGTAAGATATTAGATCGCATGGAGAAATTTCAACTTAGGCTTAATCCAAAGAAATGTGTCTTTGGAGTTCAATCAGGGAAGTTACTAGGGTTTATTGTATCAGAAAAAGGAATTGAGTTGGACCCTAAAAAAGTTAAAGCTATATTATAAATTTCACCTCCATGCAATATTAGTCAAATGAGGACGCTACAAGAAAGACTCCAGTCAATCAGGAGATCTATGTCACAACTTGCAGACAGAGCACAACCTTTTAATAAACTGCTGCATAAGGGTGTTACCTTCAAATGGGATGAACATTGTGAAAAAAAATTCAAAGAATTAAAGGATTACTTAGCTACTCCTATTCTCATGGCACCCATTCATGGAAAGCCACTACTTCTATATATCTCAGCTACAACTACATTGCTGGGAGTATTGCTAGCTCAAGAAGATGAAAATGAAAAGGAAATAGCAATTTACTATATCAGCAGGACCCTAGTGTCTTATGAAATCAATTACAGTATAATTGAAAAATCTTGATTAGAAATTGTCTTTGCATCGCATAAATTAAGACATTATATGTTGTCACATACAGTAAAGCTTATTGCAAAGATAGATCCTCTCAAATACCTCTTAAACAAGACAACATTAATAGGAAGGCTAGAAAAGTGGGTCCTGATTCTAAGTGAATTTGATATTGAGTATATGGATATAAGGGCTATTAAAGGACAAGTCCTTGAAGATCAATTAGTTGATTCACCCTTTCAAGATGACGCACCTTTGATAATTGAATTTCCCGATGAAACAATTATGCACTTAACTGAACATCCATGGAAGATGTACTTTGATGGTTCTTTCATGAAAAAAGCCTCTGGAGAAGGGGTTCTATTTATCACTCTTCAAGGCTAAAAGATACCCAAAGCATACAAATTGATGTTTCCATGCACAAATAATATTTTTGAATATGAAGCATTAGTGAGTGGTCTTAAATTGACTATGGAATGGAAGATCATATAGTTACATGTGTATGATGACTCTTAGCTTATTATTAACCAAGTAAATGGAGACTATCAGACTAAAGATGAGAAGCTGATGCCTTATAAACAACTGGTTGAAGACTTGAAAAATTACTTTGTCTTTGTCACATTCCAGCAAATCCCAAGGATAGAAAACAAAGCTACAGATGTTATGTCTACATTGGCATCCATGTTACAACTAGAAGAACACCAGTTCCTCTATGACTAATTGGTGTAATAATTATCCTATCCATCTTTTGATACCCCTGAGTACCAAATAATTTTTGCTTTAAACTCCCAAGACCAATATCGATACGCCAAACTCATTACCTATCTTACTGACCAAACTTTACCCAATGGCCTATCAAGGAATGAAAAATGAGCCTTAATTAGTACAACATTATGTTATGTCCTCATCACTAATAACTTATATAGATGAGGTATCAATGACACACTTCTTAGGTGTTTAGAACAAGAAGATTCAGATCACGCATAAAAATAAGTCCATGAAGGTGTATGTGGATCTCACTCAAATGGCTTTTTGTTAGCTAAAAAACTACTAAGATTTGGCTATTACCCACGATGAAAAAATATGTTCTATTTTCAAAAACATGTCACAAATGCCAAACACATGGAAATCTCATCCATGCTCCTTCTAGAGAGCTCATACCATTTATAACACATTGGTCATTTCAGCAATGGGCCTTTGATTTGGTTAGACAAATATATCCTAATTCTTCAAGTGTACACAAGTACATCATTACGGCCACTAAGTATTTCACTAAGTGTGTCAAAGTCATGTCACTAATCAAAGCCACTGGCAAATAGGTGGATATGTTTATCTTGAACTACATTATTTGTAGGTATGGGATACCCTCTTCTATTGTAATAGACAATGAGGGTTAATTTAAAAACCAAGACATCGAAGACCTTTGCACACGGTTTCACATCACTCAACATTGTTCTTCAATCTATTATCCTCAAGGTAATGGACAAGTTGAGGCATCTAACAAGAAAATTCTTAAAATCCTACATAGAACTGTGAGTAAGTCTGGTAGAGACTGGCATTTGCAACTAAATCTGGCACTTTGGGCCTACAGAACAAGTATCAAAACACCAAGTGGAGCCACGCCATTTTCTCTAGTCTATGGCAAAGAGGCAGTGCTGCCTATTGAGGTAGAAATTCCATCTTTGCAGGTATCTCTCCAAGGTCTTGTTACTGATGAACAATACCGCATTGATAGGGTAAACGCACTAGAATTACTTGATGAGCGCAGACAACAAGTGTTTGATCACCTGAAAGTGTACCAAAAATGCATGTCAAAAGGGTACAATAAAAAGTTCAAACCATGACAATTTCAAGTGGGGGATCTCGTTCTAAAAGAGAATCCTAAGAACTAGCCAAACAAAGAACATAAAGGAAAGTTTGAAGCCAATTGGTTAGGGCCTTATGTCATTACTACAACTTTTGGGACTGGAACGTATCAGTTAGCTACACCTGAGAGAGATGTTCTTCATAATCCCATTAATACTCTACATTTGAAGCGGTTTTGCACTTGACATCTGGCTAGCAGAGCCCGTGCAGTGAAATTTCTCAGAAAATTCCCAAAAAAAAAGAAATTTCTCAGAAAATTCCCAAAAAAAAAGAAAATTGATCCTGAAAAAATCTAAAAATATTGGAAAAAGTCCTGAAAAAAGGTATCCTTGGTGAAAACCTGGCAAACAGGCGCCTTGATACTACAAAAAAAATTAAAAATTTAAAAAAGAACAAAAAAAATGAAAAAGAGAAAAGTGCCTTGGCAAAAACCTGGCAAACAAGAGTCTTGGTAGAAAAACTAAAAATCTTTTCTGAGTGGTGAAAATCTGGCAAACAGGCATCACTCATACTCTGTGCTCTATCTATCAATGCATTGATGATACTAATCCTTCATGATTGCACATGTGCTATTGGTTGACTCTAATTCCTTACAAATATCCTATCCTTTCTTGGGATTTTTCTGCATTTGCGTCTTAGGAATAGTCATTCTGCAGTGGAGGCATCTTTGCTAGCATGTTCAGTTTGCATCTTCTAGGTTGTCCTAGGTCCTGTCTAGGATGGTTTGCCTCTCAAAATAGTATTTCTCAATACTTGCATCACAAATTTCACTATAAAAAAAAAGGCGTTTCTTCAACACCACTTACCTGTAACAGACATCATACTAGTGTTTCTCAACACTTTAATCAAAAACTTTAAATGTACTAGTGTTTTTCAACACTTTAATAAAAAATGTACTAGTGTTTCTCAACACTTTAATCAACCAGTGTTTCTAAACACTACATTGGATTGCAATTGTTGACAAAATTAATCTCATTTACACATACATGAAAAATATATTGCCTAATTCCAAATTCTGATTGATGAATCTCTATTGCGCTTGAAAAATTAATCCACAATATTTCTCAATACTACTTAAACACATAGTATTTTCTTGGTTTGATTATGACTCTTCTAATGTTCCCATGATCTTTCACACTAGGGGCATCTAAGCGGTTATAAATTTTTATTTGATTGATTATCAATTGGTGATTGTTATGTCTTTCGAGTCACTTCATGACGTCTATTCAAAGACAAAGAGTCACAAGGACAAGGGCATAAACGTTTTCTTAGTTTTCTGTGTATGGTGATTGTTTCAATGATCCTATATATTTTACCTAACTTGGATGGTTATGGTAAGGACTGCCAACATGAGTGGAAAGCCACATATATCTCGATCCTTGCTATGTGTAAACTATGGTGAGGTTGAAACAATTTCCTTGTATATTTTCTAAATCAGATTCTCACTAAGGTGTACAAAAAATTAGGTACCCAAGGATATGAATTTTCAAGGTCATTGTGGGTCACATATCTTATATTACACTTGAACAGAACTTGATTCTTAATAGTAAAAGGAGATAACTAACTTTTTGTCCTAGCTTATGTGCCTTGATGATTAAGTTTATTTCTGACATTGCATCCAATATACATAGTATTCATACTTTCATGATACCAGTGGGTATTAGTGACAATTGTACTATCAGGTGATGTTCATTACAAAAATGCCCAATGATGATAAAATGCTACAATGTATACAAATCAGTGACTGTCCTAAGAGTCTGCATGTAGATGCATTTAGAGATTGCATGATTCATTTTAAAAAGAACATCATAAGGACTTGAGCTTAAAATAATTTCCTAATTCATCTGAAATCCAATTTAGTTACATAATCTATATTACTGATATTAATGTCATTGCATATCCATGACATACATTCTGCAATCATAAATGAGAAAGAGAAAATAAAGAAATAAAGCATTCAAGCATTGGATTTATTTCTACAAGCTAAGTGCATCCATACATTTATTTGCATAAAGAAAATCTCAAAAGAATACATTTGCATACTCACTTAGCATCATTTGGAACACATTTATATATCATTAATAAATCAAAAAGCATAAATGATTTCATCATATAAATCTAATCTAAACTCATTAAGAGACCAAGATCATAATCACATGTGCATCAATCTAAACATCTATCCAAGCAAGAGAACCCATGAACATATCAAGATTAGGAACAACTATCTCAGATATATCAAAAATGGAACAGATCAACAATGTGGAACTGTCTACCAGAGAGTATCAGAGTATCAGTGTGAATCAGATATACATGTATCAAGAGTATACAATACAATAAATGATCTCAGAAGGATCAAGATATATAATAAATTATCTCAAAATATATCAAAGTACAAAATCAGGTCTGACTTCCACCCTCTCCCTAATCTGGAGGAGGAGGAGGTGGTATAAAAGGAGCTAATGGAGTCATTTCCCCCTCAGACTGTTTTGCAATGCATGAATATGAAGGTGCTCTTTGGCCCTCTGGAACTGCGGCATGATATAAACCAAAGTAATATGCCACTCTATGTCCCTGGTGTGTCACTATCCGAGCCTGGGTATCTCACTATGCTCTAAGCATATCTCCCTATCGATCTCTCTCTACTCTCAGGCGCTCAATTTGTGCATCCCTTTCTACAAGTAATTCCTCTAATGTCATGATCCTAGCTCTGAGCTGCTGATGCTCACACTCACACTATGATAATGTATCACCATCTCTCATAGGGCCTCTACCTTTATCCTGTCCTATAGGCCTATCTTGTTGTCTGTCTGGCTGTCGCTGTTGTTGTCTCTGCTACTCTCTAGTTAGTAGTGGACTTGGATCTCTCTATGGAGAAATGAACCTGAGGTGATTTTGTCTTCCACTAGCGCCCTCTCCACCACCCACTTCACCCCCACCCCTATCATCTCCACCATCATCTCCATCATCCAGACCTTTTCCTCTATCTAGAGGAGGGTGCCTCCCATCTGTCCTATCATCTTGCCCCCCATCTCTCATCTCTCATTGTGCTCCCCCTCTGCCTCTAACAGGTCGATCATGTTAGTAATAACTAAGAGGGGGGGGTGAATCAGTGGGCTCAAACATTTATCCAATTTAAACTTTAATCCACCAATTAATACTTCTCAAATTATTAAGTCCCAACAAGATGCATGCCTTTGAAATATTTGAAACAAATAATTGTCTGTTGGTTTACCTTGTCTATCTTGTTTCTCCTTGATAACCGATAAGCAGTAAACTGTATTTATTGATACTCAATAAATATGCAGAGTATACCAGTCAATCCATAAATGCATATGTAGAATTTAAAACACTAAAGTAATTAACCATACACACATAACACAAAGATTTTAACATGGAAACCCTGTTAAGGGAGAAACCACTGGGACCGGTACCCCAAATTTTCACTCTTCTGAAGTGAGCCCTGTTAGGAGCCAACCCTGTTAAAGGTTACAAACACACTGTTAAGTGTGACCTTGTTAGAAGATTTTCAATACATAGGTTGTCACTAAGTATCTAGCATCTATGCTACCATCCTTGAATTAGTCTCATGATGGTCAATAGGCTTTATGCAAAATCTTACTACCATCCTTGAATTAGACTCCTTCTTAGACTGTCAATAGGCTTTAGGTAAGACCGGTGCTACTATCATGAGTCAACCTTCTAGTAATCTATTAGGATATACCTCAATTACAAAATACTGTTAAGTCCTACTCTATTAAGAGACTTTAATGCTTCAATGGTTAAACTAAAACAAAATGACCTGTTTCTAATGCAACTAAATTTTAGATTTTTAGATCTATTTACTTACAATGTCTTTCTGATCAATCTATCAATTTAATTCTTTTGTACTTAACTCTTTCTGCTCTGTGATGCTATGATTCACTGTCTGTCAGTGTCTAAATAATACTTTAGCTCTCCCTCAGCTTGATTGATCAGGACTGTATGAAGTTAATCCTTCATCAGTTTCTCTTCAGCATCTTCTATCAGTTCACTCCCCCATGTATCTAATTGCATATCGACCACACTGGAATGAATTATGCTTGTCTCTTAAATAAACATGATTTTCCTTAATTCTAGGTTCTTTGATTCTTGATTCTTGGCGTGAAAAACAATCCAGCCAAATTGATTTATTGATTTAACTCCTAATTTATTTCATAATTATCTTCTTGCCAACTGTACAGATCACTTACTTAAATATGGTTGAATAAAATAAATAAAACAACCAGTTAAATTTATCCTTTAGCTCTGCTAGCTAGATATTTTGTCATTTTTTGATCTCTCTATTCTGTTGGTCAATTTTGCAGTTTGTCACTAGTGACAACTGCCAGTTTCGTCGGTGTCACTTTAATTAACTTCAGGATCTCCGTTCGTCGGGCATCATTGGATCTTTGTTCATCAGGAAACACTATTTTTACCTCATTGGGTATCATGTGATTCTGCTTCATCAGGCAACACTGTCTTTACCTCATCGGGCATCACTGTGACTTTAATCTCTGTCTTTACTGATGGTGTGCATTCCGCCAGTGTAGTCTGTCACTTAGTGAATACTAGACTTTTATGAATTGTTGGAAGCATAACCTTTGTTCCATTGGTTCTCTGAAGTCTTTGGCATGATCACATAGATGATATCAAGTTGACATCAATGACAATACAAACCACTAACTGATTTAATGTCTTGCATCATCTTTAACTTAATATAGTCAATCATTTAATCAGTTATATGTCATCAATCTCTCCCTTTGGCATTGATGGCAACATGCTATATTATCACACTATACTATTTCTAATACAATATGAAATACAAATGTTGAGATTCATCAAATTACCAAACAGTTTGCTTTGATAAC
>MU223071.1:857414-867494 GCA_018584345.1 Thuja plicata | reverse complement strand
TTCTTCGAATACAAAGAGACAGAATGCAAAGAAAAAGACTTTTCAAATCTGAGCACTCAAACAGTCACTATGGAATCTGAAACTCTTTATCTTCAACCAGCATTATCGAGCTGAATCCATTGGGCCATGGAGTTGAAACATCATTTTTCTGCAAAACATGGGATGGCGGGTTTTGGTAGACTGAGTGCGCAAATGGCTGTGGCGCACCTGATTCTAGATTTCCCACTTTGACCATCTACGAGCACTATTATGGAAAATTGAAAAAGTGCCTCTCCGTTGCAGAAAATAGACAAAGTGCTTCTCCAGCGGAAAATGACCATCTCACTTCTCTTTGGCGGAAAATTGGAAAAGTACTTCTCCTTGGCGGAAATTTGGAATTTGGCTTCTCCTTGGTGGAAATTTTCAATTTGGCTTCTCCTTGGCAGAAATTTGCAATTTGGCTTCTCTTCGCGGAAATTTGGGAAAGAGCTTCTCCATTACGGAGAATGGGAAAAGTGCTTCTCCATTGCGGAGAATGGGAAAAGTGCTTCTTCATTGCAGAGAATGGGAAAAGTGCTTCTCCACTTAAAGTACATGCTTTATTTGATCTCTTAAAGCAATAATATTCCCTTTTAATACATCGGGCCCACCTTACTATAATTAAGCTTGCGAAAAATCACCAAAGAGGTGCGAAACCTGCAAAGTGCTAAGTTCTTCCTTGCGGAAAATTACCCAAGAGGTGCGAAACCCACCAGTGTAAAATTCTTCTTTGCGGAAAATCACTTTCTCAGGTAGAATTCCGCCATGGAGAAGATGATTCCTGAAATCCCGCCAAGCTCGTTCTTGCTCATTTCTTAACCAAATTTCTCGTCGTTTATTGCATTATGATCGTTGAGACCTATAGAATCGATCCATACCAGCTTTGATCTCTGCTTGAGAAAGAACATCAATTGGAGCACAAATCTTTGTCGGGTTAGGATCTACAGCCTACCCAAATATAAAAAGACCTCAGAACAACCTACCCGGCTAAGAGAAGGAAAAGGAAATGACAGGGAAACCCGACAAAGATAGCCTACCTAAGAAAAACTTAGACATAGACTATGACTGACCAGACTGACTATATGACTCCACTATCTGGTGACTGAAAGTCAGACAACAGTCAGGCAACATTGTCTTTACCTCATTGGGCATCACTGTGACTTTAATCTCTATCTTTACCAATGGTGTGCACTCCGCCAGTGTAGTCTATCACTTAGTGAATACTAGACTTTTATGCATTGCTGGAAGCATAACCTTTGTTCCATTGGTTCTCTGAAGTCTTTGGCATGATCATACAGGTGATATCAAGTTGACATCAATGACAATACAAACCATTAACTGATTTAATGTCTTGCATCATCTTCAACTTAATATAGTCAATCATTTAGTTAGTTATATGTCATCAGATCATCTGCTGGATCATAATCTAATGGGTCCTGTATCAGAGGAACTGCATCATTGGGAGCTGTGAACCGTGGAAAAGGATGTTGGAGCATCTGTGCAAGATAACCATATGAACAACCTACATATGCAACATCTAAAAGAATATCCCAACCAACTACAACCATCTCCCTAATAGCATGTTATGCAGTCTCATAAACCAATCTAGCTCCCCATAGTGTCTCCTCATCATGGATCCGGGCGTAAACTGATAAATCCTAACATCTACCCTGCATGCAGTCATATTGTCTCAATACCTGGGTAACCAAGAAGTGCTCCACAACATACCTAGTATGGCCAATCAAGTACCTGTTCTTGAAAAATTATGACATCTACTTCCTATCTGAGAACCCCTCCTTGCAATCAAGGTATGGCCACTATACACCTACAATCATGTCATCAAAAAGATGGCACCAATACTCTACCTTTCCCAAATGGGTCTGCTGAATCCATCCTGAATACATGTGCACATATGGCTATTGATCCAAACATTACCTATCTACTATTAGCCATGTCATAAAGATATGCTCCCAGGCCCAGATCTATAATATAAGAATACCTACAGTCATGCTGTAGGAATATTGATATACAATCTCGTGCAACTCTTGATAAATGTGGGCCAGAATGCAGCTACCTCGTGCGAATCTCCGGGAAGTTACTACCATCTACTCTAACATATCAACACAGCCAACCATGAAACTGTGTTATCCTCTATTAGGCATCATGATGCCTCCGATCAATCCATCTAAGTAAATAGGTAATCAATCATAATGATCACACATGTAATTCTAGGTAAGGTATCGACACACTGTAGAATCATCTGTAAAGAATCGCTGAGCCATGGCAATAGCTATAACAGAAATTGACTCAAACTGAACCTCTCAGCCCATAACAAGAACTCAAAGAATGCACCACACATCCTCAGGTGTGATGGTCATCTCATCAGTCAGGAGATGATAGGTGTTGTGCTCCAAATGCCATCTCTTAGCAAGTGCAGTTAACAACCCCTAATTTACCCTAATATCGAGTAAATCTCTCAGTGAAATTAAACCTACACGGGCGACTATCTCTACCTCGTCACCTACCAAAGATCAGGATAAAGCAAGGACATGACATAGGTATGGTCCTTGAAAAGACACAACCTCAAAAGGAACCTGTTATATAGACAACAATTCCAAGTTCATATCAGCATTCTAACTAAGGCAACAAAGAAAAAAATTTATCAGCTAAGAGTTTTTTATTGTCCAAAGAAGAAAAACAGTCAAAATTGGAAGAAAAATTACTCTCAAACCAAAAATGACTCTAGTTATACAGGGTGTGATACTTTTTACAGGATGTGATCTATAATTTCTGGGATGCAATGGGGCATCCAGGAAGTGATCCTATTTTTACAGGATACGATGTGGGATGCAGGGTGCGAGCCTGTTTTAACAAGAAACGATGACATTCAAAATCCTATCTAAAGCTACCACATATGATTAAACATTCAAAGATAGGAAATGATCCTTAAACTATGGGATACAACACATGATTTTTGGAAAAAATGAGATGCGACATGGGATTAACTAGACACGATCCCAAATTCAGGATGCGATGCAGAATTCAAATTTCTATAACTACTTCAAAAATGCATAAAAATGAAAACTGAAAATATGAATAGGTAGGTTTTTAGGTACTTACCGGCGGTGGGTAGTCAGATGGACGTGGATGTCGTCGGGCGAGCTTGAATTTATGTTTATGTATGAGGACCACCATCTTCTCTTTAGAGCTCTCAAATTACCAAGGATAAAAGTGAAAATGAATGGTTAAAAAGTAAATTTTGAGATATATATTTGACTTTTTGAACTATTTAGGAGCTCCAAAACTCATCCCAGACTACTGGAACTCAATTTAGTTCTATTTATGATCAATCGGGAACAAAATTGAATGTGTAGATGATATTTTACACAGCACAGTAAAAAAAATTATGACAGTCACCAAAAATGCAGAATTGCTCCATATGTTCTAAAAATGATTTGTAGGCTTTACACAATCAGTTTTCTAGGTTCTATATCATCAAGTTGCACATTATTCATCAAAATCTTGGTTTGACATCATTTTATCAAACTCAAAACTCACATTTCAAATGTGATTAACTTGGTAACATTGTGTTTTCTCTTAATACACCTTCGTTTATCCACTTCTAGTTGATTCTTTCTTGATTCAATCGATTAGTTCAAGTGATATATCATTCTACAGAGGGATTTTATTATTTTTCCTTTGATTTCATTCACAAGGGGGCATGATCACACTTAAATCAATCAAATTCTTGCTCAAAACAACATTAAAATGACTTTGTCATCAAAAGACTAAGGACATGACAGCTTCCCTTGACTAAGTCGGGACTATTGGATGGAAGGCCTCGGTTCTCACAAGCTAGATATCTTATGTCTACTTTTCTCAGATTCTTATTAAGCTCTTGGGAGCTTTGTACTGACCTTTGTTCGATCAAGTTCAGAGTCGTATTATCAATTCTTGGACGACAACCAAGTTTAGAATTGGTATTTTTAAGGTCTTTGTTTATTGACCTTTGTTTGATCAAGTTCAAAGTCAATTCTATCAGTCTTAGTTTAATCAAGTGTGAGACTAATCTCATCAAACATTTCATTCAATCAAGTATGAAATTCTTAAACTTTTTGAAGTCAACTTCAAAAATTTCTTTGAATCAGTGCACTACTCACACATTAATTCAAAGAGGGGAAAATGTAACCACCTAATTTGGTCTTCTATGACCATAGACCCTATTTCCCCTAAGTGTGATCATACCCCTAATTATGTAAAGACAATTCTTTGATTTATTGGCATAATTAATTTAAATCAAATTTAATCTCCTAAGTGATTTAATCACTAAATTACATTAATTGCCTTAGCCAATTAAAACAAATCAATTCAATCAAATAAAAACATGGCTAAAGTAATTAATTAAAAGGAATTAAATAAATCCTAATTACAACTGCATTTGCAAAAGGGAAAGTCAAATCCCTAGCCAATAAGAGTTAAATCACTTGGATCACCTCACATGGGTCACCAAAGATTCAATCTCCACCTCTCTTCCACTTTCAATCCTAACCTCTCATTCATCAAATTCTTCTATAAATGGAATGAATTTTAAGCTCAATAGGCCCCTAATTTGATAATTGAATTTGGAAACTTATGTTGCTCTTATTTTCATAGATCTTAATGTATTTTAGCTCATTTCATAGAATTGTTATAATATTTCACTTTGGAGCTTTAAAATGAACATTGCTTGGGCATTTAGATTCAATTCTTTCAAATATTCCATTCTAAGCTTGTATATGTCACTGATTAATGCATAATTTGAGGGCAATTATAGCATTCTTCACACTCTTATTAGATAGGAAGCAATAGGTCGATTTTAGTGATTGATATGCTTGCTAATTCTTACTTTTCATGATTCTTTCACTAATATAATGACTTATTAAAGTGTTGTGTTGTAGACCATAGGTACACAAAATAACACACACAATAAGAAGTGGTCAATTGTAAGCCTTAACCGGCTAAATTTATTACTGCAGTACTAAATCTTGTGGGTACCATCCCCACCCAAGTTTTATTTTCTATTTGGAAGGTTTCTGGGTAACCAAATATTGTGTCAAGTGTTATGAATGTTTATTTCTTTTCTGTTCCATGCATGCAATCAGATTAGACAATCTAATAAAGGATAAAAGTGAATAAGTTTTATTGGTTCATGATTCCCCCCCCCCCTCTCATTCACCTAGCCTCAATATATTTCCAACAACCTCTCTCTATTATCTTGGACAACTATATGTAAAATTCCAAGGTCACTTTTGGAGGACCCTTTGGAAAAATCTTGGAACCAACATTTCATTCAGCTCTGCATAGCATCCTTAAATATATGGGAAGAATGAAGTAGTAAACAGATCCCTAGGAAATCTCTTAAGGTGCCTTACAAAATAATATGTTCAATCATGAGATTCTATTCTCCCCCAAGAAAAGTGTGCATACAATGATACCATTAATAGAAGCACTAGCAAGACACCCTTTCAGATTAATTATGGATTACATCCTAGAGGAGTCATGTAATTGAGGTATCTACCAAATTAATTCAAAGTAAGTGTACAAGGGGAGGAACTAGTTGATCTGATAAAACAAGTACATGAGAAAGTTAGGGCCACATTGCAATCCAATACAAAGAAGTATAAGGCTCAAGTAGACTAGAAGAGGAGAAATATCACTTTCAAAGTGGGAGACAAAGTCTGGGCATACCTTAAGAAGGGTAGAATACCCAAATGAAATCACACCAAGTTTAAGATGAGGAAGATAGGACCTTGTCAAATCATTCACAAATTTGGACAAATTCTTATGGAATTTCCCTCCCTCATACTATTTCCATTTATCCAATTTTCAATTTATCTGATCTCACTCCTTTTAAGGGTGATGCAGGTTCTAAAGTTTCTTTGTAGGATAATGAAGATGAACAGGCTGAATGGATTACGGATCTCCCTCCAAGCCAACCAATGAAATTGGAGATGATCTTGGACACCAAGGTTGTAAAATAGACTAGAAGGAACACCTATAACTACTATCTTTTAAAATGGAAAGGCTTACCTGATCTAGATGCCACATGGATGGATGAGCAGACCATAGCCAAGCATGACACCACATTGGAAGAGTTACTCTTAAGTAGGAACTTGAGATTTCAAATCCAGGGGAGTATGGTGCATGAGAACCCCTCTCAAGATGTAACCAAATAGATTTTTATAGGATGCCTTAAGGATCATTTAATCCCTTTGATGTAATAAAGCTTAAATTGTAAGACTAGTTGACCCAAGGTGCACTTGTAAGCCTTATGGTCAAACTTGGTCCAAGGGAAAAAAATAATGTTTTTTTTTTTTTAGGTGTCTTAGGTTTTTTGGAGTGAAAATACACTCATTTTAAGTCTTTAGGGGTCCTAGCTAGTATAGGACAAAAAAATTGCAAAAATGTTGCAATATTGTAAAAAGTTGCATTGCAACTTTTGCAAATTTTTGTGAAAAGTTCCTACAACCTCCCCAATGGTCCAAAAGGTTTGAAAAATGTTTATGGACATTGGGTTGAGGATATATAAGTCCATGAATTTTGAAATACTGGTTGATATTCATGTATGAGAATATTGGTGGCAAAATTTGAATGAATAACAATCTGTTTCTCTGATAATAATCATTGTTTTCCGTACCATTCAAATTACATTTGGATTGGAAAGAGTTGATTTCCTTCATGGTTGTATTTTATTGTGTGTTTTGTTTCATATGCAATCATTTTGATTCAATTTAGTGAGGACACAGAGGATAAATCATTATTTTGGTACAGACTAGTTTTGAAACCCTTCATACCTTAGGTTGTGAAGATGAGCCCCTAACTTGAAAACCCACTGGTGGAATCTCACAACCATGGGAGGAATTAAATTAGATGTAGGGATATTTATCCATGTATAAGGATAGAAAGAGTGCAATTTTTCTAGTGTTTTTTCCACCAATCCCTAGCTGAGCATCCCTTGTGTGCTCAGTTATAGTTTACTATTATTTAATGCACAAGACTCTATAGGGGGTGGATTGGAATAAATTATTGGTGGATTGGGTGTTCTTAGGTTTAGAAATACCTTCCCTAGGAATTGGATTGGGTTGGACAAACCATCCTTGAGTACTTGCTTCAATAACTAGGCCTAATTTGTCTTAATAGGTCTTTGATCCTTGCAAGTGTTTGGGAAGAAAAAAATTGGATTTGGGAACCAAGTCTTTGGATTTTGACATCTCTTCCAAAAGGGTATCTGAAAGTGTGGAATCATGATGACTGCCCTGAAGGATTTATAGAATAAGGATCCAATTGATATCCTATTGAGGCTTAAGGGATAGAAGGACTAGTAAGTTTGTGATTGGGATCAATTCCACCACTACTCTACTCCACTCTAAATCACCAATCCTTCAATCAATACCTTGAATTCTAAAATATTTTTTGTATTAATTTCTAGTAGTTTATCTAGCTTTGCAATAATTATCTCTTTGTCTTAGTGAATGAAACAACCAACCCTTGAAATACCCAGGTTGCCTCTTGATGCTCCATCTAAGTTTAGTTTCACCCAGTCCTATCTAGGTGGAGCCCATTTATATTCAACTCACAAAGTACTATTATTTAATTATTTGCCTACAAAGTTAGGAACTCTTAGCCCAACCATCTTCTTTTCAATAGATCATCCCATTATATATGTTTCAAGTGTTTGGAGTTGGCATTTTTTGCTCTCAAATTCACCACGTCTACTTTGTTTTCTTATAATTTATTGATCCATTGATCTCATTCTAGCTTTTTCCCTTCCTAAATTTTGTGATTTCTCTCTTTCCAAAACTCCCAAATCACTAAAGATGGTGATGCTACCCAAAATCTAGCAAAAAGGTTGTCATATAAAATCTTTCTCAATCCTTTAAATAATGAATAGATATCTTTTGGGAGAGCCGAGCACCACCCTAACCTGGCATAGAGCTAATGCTATCCTTTTAAAGCAAGGGGTGTATTTTCTAATTAATCTGCTGAACTCTTCCAGGATCATATATCTTTTTGTGGACCTAAGGAAAGTATTATGGATGTTTGGATATGCTTATTCTATAATTTGGAGGTCTGGTGTTACTTGGTGTGGAAGTTAGAAGGATCTGTGTATCGGTATTTAAGTTTGCTAAATAGAGCAGCCGACTTGTGTGGTAAATTCTTTTTGCAAACTTGGTAAAACAATTTTTGTTGATTAATTTTCATTTTAGGTGGTGAAGAAAACATACATAGATGCATGTGTATGTTTGTTTTTGTCCAAACCAATTTTTCTTTTTGGATTTGGCCGACATGGTAAACATGGTACACATTTTCCTAGAAGGGTTTGAGCTGACATGGTGTGATCAATTTCTTTGGTAGTGGACCTATAAGATCAATTTTTTAGTGTATGAAAATGATATAGGGACATGCAAGAAGTGCAAGAGGTTGGTTATGTGAAGAATATTATGCAGGGAATTGAGGTCTAAGCTTTTGATCAATGAAGAATAGTGATATAGAACAGTCAAGGATAAAGTGCATCAGATCATAGTTTTATGCTTATGCAGAATAGTAATCAGGCATTAGTGGATTCTATTTCATTAGTTCAAAATTTCTTATGATCATTGTAGTGATCTTTTAAGGAAGTGAGCCTTGCACGAGGTTGTAACCCTTTTTTTATTTGAGTAGTGAGCTCTAGGCAGTGAGCTTGAATGCTTGTGAATTCCCCTTTCATTGTAAGATGACATTTCTATAGAGTATTATCTTGTGGGTCTCAACCCCACCGTGGTTTTTCCCTTAACAAGGTCTCCATGCAAAAATCCTTGTGTTATGGTGTTGTGATTATTTGTTTTATGTTCTTGCATGTTACTTATCATTTTATGTGATGAGTGATTTATGGATAAGAATATTTAAATTAAAATTTGTTGAACATTGATTCACATCCCTTCTTAGTGTTCCCTCATTCCAACACTATGTAGAAGAATATGATTGATGGTTTCCTCCTCATTTTTTCACATGAAGTGCATCATTATGGACTTTGAAAACCAATTCTTGTAAACCATTCAACTATCAAGATCTTCCCTTTAATGGTTTCCCAAGCAAAAATTCCTTCTTTAGGTAGGCATAGATTATTCCAACATAGGTGAACAGGTAAGTCAGTTTTTGATAATTATAAAACTTACAAATTATTTCTTGTTGCTCTATCCTAAGACTTCCTACCAAAATATCAGAGTCAATTCTTCTTTTCTAGGATTCACCTATCTATAGAAGGTCTTATTTTTTTTGTATTCCTCCACCTCTTCATTTTGAGGGGCACCCTAGCTTTTGATTCTTTTTGAATCCATATTTTCTGGGTTTACTTGTCCTTATGTTCTCCCAATGCATTCTTGGAAAGGGATGAAACCCAAATCCTCTTATGGCATTATGTGCCTTTGAATGAAGGTTACCTCATGAACCCTCTCTTACAATTGAATTTCTATAATTGTGTATGTTAGAATATGTAATCTTTCCTTGGTGAAATATATTATAAACCAAGGTAATTTAGTTTATTTATTATGTAAGTAGGAGATTCCTATAGAATCCCTACATGAACACATGTCCTCTTGTCCATGTGTGAGGACATAATATTTATTTGTAATTTCTTTTATTCTAGATTCCTCCTTAAGAGGAAATAGCACAAGTGGCACACACATTATGAATGTGGCTCACATGCACATGGCAGTTACATTCTTCTCATCTCTACATAAGAGATGCTTCTTTTCTCTTCATCTCTCACTTTTTCACACAACTCACTTTCTCATTTTCACTTGCAACACTTAGCTTACCATTCTCATTCTCTTGAAGCATTGTATGAGAATTTTTCTCTCATTCTCTTCCTCTCTCTCTCTCTTAGGCTTTTTTGGCCCATTCTTAATAATATCACAGGAGTTTTTTTTATGCTTTTCCCCCTTCAAAAACTTCTTGTCTCCTTTGTTGTTTCATTTTGGTGTATGCTCTAAGGATTAGCTTGATTCATGATAATCTTCCTTTTTCCTTACTCAATTGGATTAA
>MU223071.1:812111-824405 GCA_018584345.1 Thuja plicata | reverse complement strand
CCTATTTCAAACACTACATTTCAAGATAATCTATAATCTATCAAAACCCTTCTTCCTTAACACATTATACATTCTTAATAAACATATCTCTATTTCAATCCTCCCTTTTACATTTTGGTGACATTTCTAATATCATATGTTACACAAGTGTAAATAGATAATTACTCTAACACCCCCCCTTAAGCGAAGCTCAAGAGGTAAGATAACCTAGCATAGCTATGAAAGTAGGAAAATGGGTCCCAACAACAAGGCCTGATCAGGTACCCAAGTATAACCAAATCTCTGTAAAGTGGAGAAATAGAGAAAACCACATGGGAAAATCCCTACTCCAAGAAGAGATAGAAAAAAATGCAGAAAAAGAATGACTCAAGAGACTCTCTCAAAACCATAAGTACAAACAAACCCCCCATGAGAGAGGGATGAGACACCAAATCCCCCCCAGAATGATGGAACCCCTGTAGGAATGATCAAACCAATGGAACTCCAATGTGGAAGAAATAGAGGCACTAAGAAACAAGGAAACCCCTAAATGAGAGGTGAAACCAGAAGGCCAAGATAGTGCTCAAAGGAGAATGAATGAGACTCTTGGAATGGAATCCCCAATGAAGGTGGGCCAATAGATGGGCTAAATCTGTCAGCTGGGAGAAGATGAATGTCCTCAGATATGCCCCCTCAACAACTAGAGGGGAAGGCTTGATGCAGGGAGTGACCATAATAGAGACTGTTGAAGAAGAATCATGCTGAACAAATATAGGCACAATAAGAGGAGGAGGTGGAGAATCCACAACACTGTTCTCAAGAGAAACACAGAAGTTCAGGTGACCCGAATTCTTCTCACTAGGCACTCGTGAAGTGGGAGGGATATTCTCTGACACTAGAGATGGTGGACCAAAATGGGAGGAGTACAGGTGGGTGGCATGATCAACTGTCCCTGTAGAAACAGTGTGGCCAGTCACACTATCTCTGATGTGTACAAAATCCATAGTGAACTCAAGTGTCTTCTCTGTCCCACTGTGAGTAATCTGATAAATGGAGAGAAGGTTCAATGACAAGGATGGAACACATAGTAAATCATGGAATGTACCACCATCAATGTCAATAAAACCTTGACCACACACAGGCATAATAGTGTCATTCCCCATCAAGATGTGTGGGGTATGAGAGGCCGCAAAAGATGAGAAGGAACTCTAAGAATATGTCATATGATGTGAAGCACCAAAATCCAGCAACCACCTAGAAGAGGGAGCTATAGAAGATGCACATAAGGCATGACCCTTTCTATTGTCTGACCCATCTTCCTAAGATGATGATGAAGAAAACCAACAAGAAGAGGAAGAAGGAATATCAATGTTCCTCTTATGAAGAAGAGCTATCAAATCAGCAATATGTTGGGCATATCCATCTACCTTCTTTTGAAAGCACTGAGACTCATCATGATTGAACTTATTGCAATAAGTACACTTGGGTTTGTCTATCTTTGATTTCCCCTTAGGTGAAGGAGGTGGGCCAGAGGAATACTGGGAAGGAGAATCCTTCCAAGATTTTGTGGATGATGATACCTATTTCTGCTCTAGTTTACGTGGAGATGGGTGAGAAACCAAGGCATGGCTCATAGAACCTGAAGCATCATTCAACTGTTGAATCTTTGACTGCTCTCGAGTCAACCGATCACAGAAGGCTGCAAAGGAAGGAATATTGTGCCAAGGACCCAAGGCATCCATAGTGGAATAGAAAGTGGAGGAGAAAATATGGAACTCTCCACGAAGCTTTGAGAGTATCAGAAAGATACACTTATCATCTGATTTGGTCTTCCCACATCCCTGTAAAAGTGATCAGAGAGCATTGAACTTCATCAAGAAGTCCTCAATGGTGGAAAAACTATTAGGAGATAAGGATGTCAACTCTACATCAAGATGAAGTACCCTGAATGCATTCACTATGCCAAACATATCTGCAAAATTTCCCTAATAGGCTTGAGGAGTGGTCAAACCATCCAGATGAAATAGGAGGCTGTCTAAAATGTGCAGTGCAATCAAACCCATGGCTTCATCCATTTTGTTTCTATGCTGAAGGACCTCAAACAGACAATGTAGAATAGGTTGGTTCTCATCCAGACATGACCATATGCCACATGACATGAGTCGCTTGGTCATGTGTGCTTTCCAGGTGTGATAATTGTGTGGTGTCAGTTGGGCCACAGAGGGGTCCGACATTAAGAGAAGAAGTAGACAGAAGTAGAAGGGTCATTTCTGAATTAAAGTACAGAAAGAAAATGCACCCCCCCCACAATGCATAAATCTATTCCCCGTACAGCAAAGAACAACTATGGAAAGCAGAAAAAATGAGAAGAAAACCTGGATCCCAGATGCAGAGAGGGAGGAAACTGAAGCCTCAACTTCAATTCCAAAAATGAGAGCTCAAACAGCCAAATCAGAAGGCGAGACTAGCACTATTGCGTCCAACTAGGAAACACCTTTCTGACGATATTTTATTTTCCAAAAATGGACATTGTATGCACAAGTTACGGCCAAAAAACCAACTATACCTCCGAAAAATAGCTCTTTGGAAAAAACCAGAGACAGGAAAAAATTTGACAGTCAAACAACCATCACCCGTCTATGGAAAAAAAATTGACGGTCGTATGGCCATCAAATGAAAGTCTACCAGAAAAATTTTTCGGTAGCTGGGAAATTTGAATAGTCGCTGGAAAATGATATCACCCTATGAAATGTTGATGTCGTGGGGGGGCAGCGCGTGGGTGGAGAGGCGGCGGCGCTGCGTCAGCGGAGGGCCAGGCGGTCGCGGGAGCGGAGTGCCAGTGAGAGGTCGAGCGCGGGGGGCGTCGGGGTGGTGCGGTGGTGGTACGGTGGTAGTGCGGTTGATAGCACCCAAAAAAGCCCTAAAATGGGCATTGTTTCATATTTTTTTGAATTTTTTTTCTCGATTTGCGTATCGTACGGCCTAGGAGGGAATTTTGTTTTCCCAGAGGTCACTATGGCCAAAAACTACAAAATTTATATGATTTTTGACTCTCCCAGGCCTTCTGAGCACGATGGTGGCATCCGTTTTTGCTCAAAGTGCTCCAGAAAAAGCACCTCCTCAAGATTGAAGAAACAACCCTAGAGAAGTTGTGGTTTTCTTCTTCAAATCACGACTTCAAAAACTTCAGACCAAGCAGTAGTAGGGAAGCTTTGATACCATGTAGGATTTGAGAGACAAATCCACAGAACTCGAAGAACACTTGCATGCAAGAACCTGTAACAAGAAAGAAGCAGGAAGAGGGAAGGAGAAGAACTCAGAATTCGCTCAAGAAGTGAGAGCTAAATTGTAATATAAATTAATGAAGAAAGAACTACAAAGTTCAACCTATAAAGGTGAATGAAACCCTAAAACTAGAAAAGCTAGGTTGCACATTAATAATTAATATAAGTATTAATTATAATGCACCTAAGAGAAAGCTTAAGTAAACTAGAGTAATAAACAACTTAATTTATTAAATCAAAGTGATCTAATTAGTAAGTGTAAATAGATAATTACTCTAACAATTGCTTTCCTATCTTGTGACTGTGCAACTAACCACTAGTTGTGCACTTGTTGGTTAACTCCTTAACTACCTCCCTACCTTGCGATTGTGCGACAACGCGCCCCTTGGCACCCTTGAGCCCCACAATCTGTTTCACACTACCACATGCCAGCATCTCGTGCACTCGCGGGTACTTCCACAAATCTCTCCTGACCACTACGAGTGTGCAACAAGCCTCCACTTGTCACATTTGTATCCATCTAATACTACGTCACCTATGCAGGCCCCGCAAAAAAATTTTATTTCTTCAAACTACAATGCAAGTGGCTTATCTTTTAAAGACTGTTGTAGTTCTTCACCCCACCAATGTGGGACTAAGTTTCTACAAGTTTTTAAAGTTTATTGATCCTTCCCATCAAAATTTTGTTTCACCCTATCACGTCATGGGTTTCTAACATCCCTCCAAGCGATGATGCCAAGGGCACCTACGCCTTTCAATTCATATGATACTACAAGAATTTTACTATAAAAATAATGTAGAACTCCCTTCCACCTGCAATGTGGGATAATGGCCCAAAGCAATATCTTCAAAACTTCAATCTGCGCATCCATTGGATGGTTGTCCATGCTTTTTTCTACAAAAATGCACTACACATGCATCCATTGAGACCACAATTCTTTGAGAAAAAGAAATCAAACAGTGCACATGTTTTTTTTTGCCTCCCCAGTTTGGCGCAGCAAGGTGAAGATTGCCTATGGCAATGCTTGGCACCTATCAATCACATTGGCTTGAAATTTTTTAAAAGCTTTTTCCACATTGCTGCGTAGGCCCCTAATACAATGCGCTGCCTCCAAAAGCATCTTGCACAGGCTACTTTCTTCTATTACCTACGCAGTTTTGTGTGGTTCCATCTCAAACATTTGTGCAGACTTCACTTCATTATGCATTATGTAGGCCCCTTTTAAATACCTTTGCACTCTCCAAAGGTATCCTTGTGTAGGTTTTAATTCTAATTACTTTGCCATAGATTGGAAAACATACTATTTGGTTCTGACAACTGCCAATTTGCATTTTTTTAATGTTTTGTGTCTTCCATGAGACATTGTGCAGAATCTATCCATTTTTTCCTGCCAAATGCATTTGTTTGCAAATATCAAAACATATTCCATTCTATCTGCACAACTAACCACTCTAACTCACGCAATGCTCCTTTACTCTATGCAGACTCCACTCCATTTTGCATTGAATGTTTAGAAGTGCTTTGCATTTACCATCATGTGCAACTTTCTTGGTGTTTGGTTGCGCATGATTTGATAGCCTTTATCTTCAAACATGGTGTGCATTATGTTGGCTATCTTGCGTAGGGTCTCCTCTTCCAGTGTAACATTGTACAACATTTGTTCATGCGCAACTTGGCATTTTAAAGTCTTTTCACTTTCAACGCAGACTCTCCCTTTGTATTCTTGCACAAACCTTCTATCATTTATACCTGTCACCAATGTATTGGTTGAAAGTCTTAAAATTCTGATTTGTTTAACATGCGATGGCTTCTAAACATATCTCCATGCATTTGCTTCCTTCTATTTCACCTATTATGCACAAGATTCAGCATTATGCCTCTGTGCTTCCACTGCGCTAAATTTTGAAAAGCTAATGTGCCTTGGTGGAATACGGTCTGTCAAATACTTTACATGTCGTGTCTATGCCTCCATATTTTGCATTTGAAATATCTATGTGTCGTGTCTTCTCTTTCAACATTCTTTGAAAACAATCAATGTGGTGCACATGCATGGCTAAGACATTACCTCTTTGGCATGGGATACTTGTTGATGATTCCACATTTTGCATGAAGAATTGCTATTAAACAGTTCACATGCGTGATCCATGATTTCAACTTTAATCTCTTTGAAGCATGTTGTCAGAAAATGCATGTGTCATGGCAATGATTCCATGTTTTTAAATGGCGGGTTTCCTTTTAGTAATTCTTCCAAACACCTCACGTGCCTTGCTTTCTTTAAGCTCCACATTTCTTTAAAATGGAAGTTCCTTGTCATACCCACACTTGTGCAAAACATGATCTTACAAATATCAATTGGTCGACTCCACAATATGATCAAATGTTCTCCTGGAATCATGAAGTCTGAAACATACACTCATCTCCAACATGTGAACATAGGTGCCAAATGGATTCTCAAGATACCCATAGATCAGTAAGTTACTGATGCACAAACTCACCTATGTTTGACTTGTTCTGTAGATGCAAACTCAAAATACAAAACATTGTATTTCATATTGATTTAGTAAAAATACTAAATGGATTTATGGGGCCTTGAAGTTTTGCGCCTAAATTCATTAGAATTCTATGAGTATGGATCAACCACTAGCTTGATATGGACATCAACTAGTCACAAATTATGCACCTCTGAGAAAAAATATTCTGAAGCTTTCTAAAAATGGAGATGTAAATACACATAAAACTGACTTTGGTTTTACCTTTGCAAAAATATCATACCATGTCTCGAAGCTCAACTACTGATCCTAGTAGAATAATTTCATATAGATAGTACAATTAAATAACTCTCATCTCAAAACAATCATTCAATAACAAGTTACCATTCTTTAAAAGTGGTTGTTCTGCAAAGTCAGTTCTATCAACATAAGCAATCTGTATAAAACACCTTTAGATTTGACTTCTCAAACCTATCAAATGGGACCCTTATGATCAGAAACCTTGGAAATAGATTTACTTTCACATGAGGAATATGAAACTTCAATTAGCTTGCTTTGATGATCAACTAGTCAACCAGCACTAATCTGCAATGTCGATACTTCAAAACTTTCTGGACTCATCCACAATAGAAATACAGAAATTTGATTTGGAAAGGGCTGGGAAAAGTGGTCAAATGGATTGACCATGATCTGAGACTCTTCATGAAGGTAAATTTACATATTTTTAATATGGGGGAACATTCAATTTCTCATGTCCTTGAACTGGGTGCAACTTCTAAGACCTCAAATTAGGCTACTTCATAATTCTGCAATTTAGGTTGAGAGAATAATTTGCAAACAGAAAGGCTACAGGAAAATTATCACACAAACTCATGGGAATTTTATAATGGAAATAGAGTTTCACTTCCATTCCTACAACACCTTATAACACCCCTATATCCTGGGTACCAATCTGATCAAAGATGCAGACTTCCAAAGTAGGTCACTTAGTATAAACTGAACACATGCACAAGTGTAGATTTAGGTGATGACCTCCAAACAATCATCTCCAAAACATATCAAGACTGACCTAAGAAAGTTTTAACCTGCTATATTTACTCCATGATAGGTTTTTCACATATTCCCCAAGTGGTTTCACATAAAAATCACCACGTCTCCTTTTACAATCATTCAAAGTAGGCCTTCTCCATAAGTTTTTAAAGGCAGTAACTTTGTGCATTAGAGAAATTTCAACTTGGTCACTTCAAATTTCTCCAAAATTTGATAGTGCCAACGGCGGCTCTAATTGGGGATGTGTGCCCTGTGTGGACATGCAGAGGACTTATAATCTCATTACAGAGCAGACTATTCAAAAACAAATTAGACTTTTCTCTTTCTTGACTTCAAAATTGGGCTCCTTATTGAAAACCAAACACACACAACTGAAAGCAAAGAAACTATACAAATATACAAATTATTCACAAATGGCCCTAAACCATCAAACTGAAATCAGAATTTACCTCTGTCAAATATCTGATTTTCAGTTCCATGTACCAAAGGTAAACTGAAATCACCACTATCATATGCATGATCAATCATGCTGCAATTTCTTATTAGCATATCATATAAACAAAAATCAGCATTATCACCTTTGTTAGGTGCCTCAAAAACACCAAGGTATTGACAGTGCTTATCACTATTTCCAACTGCATGACCAAAAATACTGCCATATTTTTTCAGCATATCATACAAAATGACATCAACATACTTACCGCCAACTGACAACGTAAAGTCATCAGACTACTGAGAATGTTGATCCTTGTGCGATGCCAAATTGTCACACCCTTTACTAACACAATAGACAAGCTAAAATGAAAAAATACTCCAGCTCCTTCTCATAGCTGGAATCAAGCATATATTGAACACTAGTTTGCACCAAAGAACAAGTTTCTTTTATAACAACACTTCGTAAACTAGAATAGAACATCTCTAAACAAAAATTTGACTACACAAGATTAGAGACAGCTTGCTGATCACAACTCCTATCAACATCTTATAAAAAATTATTGCCAATAAATGATTCATTAATCACTTGCAAATCTGATAAAACACATTCAGATTGATCACTTTATTTAGCATCATGATGTACACAAGAATCCATGACACTAAACTTGTCAAAATATGAATCTATACCAGCATATGAATCATCATACTCATCATATATATGACATTATCAAATTCCTCACATTCATATGCATTATCATATTGTGAAGCATCCAATCCAAGTATAGGAAAAGAATCAAAACCATTGTATCATACTTCATACCCTTACTAATATCATAATTGTCAAAACATATATCCATTGGGCATGAAGTTCTAAAGTCACATTTAGAGGCATACCTCTAAAAATCAGCAGCTAAGAGTTCTAAAATTTTCTCACTGCTCAGTAGACATTGGACTGATTTTCATTTTCTTTGGCTTCTCTCTCAATGCTGCAAATATCTTTTCCATCGGAGGTAAGGATTAGAACCTCTTGGCTCTTGTCATTTTGTGCAAAGGAGCCATCACAACAACTTTTATTTGCTTCATAAACATCCTTTGGTTGTTCACAAAAATCTTCCATGACATGCTAAGTATAAAATTCATTAGTTTGGCTGCAAACATCTTGAAGACTGAGATCATCAACATTGTTATCAATATTCCTCAAATATGAAATCTCAATAACTTCACTATCATTCATATCATAACAACCACTAATGCTTTCACCTTCCTTAAACTGAAAAGATAAACCTGCACTATTATGCTGATAAAAATAAATATCTATAGACTTAGCTGAAACATTTTCAACTACATATTTCTCTTCAACATTTTGAATTTCATTGACCCTATCGTCAGTATAACTATAATCAAGAGAAAATGCATTTTAAGATTCATATTTTTCAATCCAATCTATCCATTTTCTAGCATGCTCAATACCTTCTTCTCTAAGAGATGTAGACCAACTGATTGATTCAGGAACACAAAGCTCTATAAACAAATCAATACACATTGATCCTTGAAATTCAACATCCACTAGAATATCATCAAAGGCATTACAAAACCTTTTATAAAACAAATACACTGATTCTTCATTCCTCTCTCCTATCAGTGTTCTTAAAAAGAATATGCCTTCCTTTTGGAGGATTATATTTAACAATGCATTATCCCTATCAATTTCTTGAAAATCTGCCATATTGTTTACAGATCTAGGAAACACATCTAGATCCATTAAATCCAGAATCTCCATTGAACCATTATTTTAACAATACATCTCATACTTTCATAAAACTTCTATCTAACTATGCAATCACTGACCTCATATAACAACAACATACTTCTCATTTTGATGACTGAAATTTAAACCAAGAAGTATGACAGACTTCAAAACTATTTTCCTTTCTTTAGTGACTTATTCACCTTATAAGGAAATTTTCTTTCACATGAAAACATGAGGATTACCTAGACGTAAAATTGTAGTTGTTGCTCATTTTTCTTTGACTAGAAACTTGGCAGATCTAGAGCCTTCTTCATAGCTCCATCGGGTTCTTTTCACATAGATTCGCCACCTCCTTGCAGAGGAAAAATTTCAAATAGCAAAATCCATTTCACACATTTTTATTTCTGGGTTTTCTCCAACCAGAAAATCTGCACAATATTCTTTATACTTGCTACAATGAAATCACTTCCAAGTTTCCCATACACAGATTTGAAATAAATTTGAGACTCTATTCCTTGACTCTTTCTCTCAACCAAATTCTGGGGTTAATTCAGCAGAATAAGGAAACAACTCTCTTAACCTTGTTGATCATTATATTGAAACTTTACATCAACTCCCTAGTAGATTCACCAATTTGTTAGTGATTTTTCTTGGTTCTATCAAGGAAAAGGCTAATTAATGAGGATTAAATAATCCTCCTTCACTTCGAGGTTAGAGGCTCCGGCAGGTTTACCTTAAAGGATTCACTTCTTCAAGGAATCAATAACAATATTTGTGTTCTTCAACATAAATCATAATCATTTAAGCTCTTCAAATAAAAACTTAAAAGGTTGCTTAGAATTTCAAATGTGATGATGATAACTGTTATTCAAATCTAGACCAGTGTCTAATCCAGGGCAAAGAGTCAAATGAACACACATCTACAGAAACCTTCTAATGCAAACATTGTTACAATCCAAATAACTTTCCTTACAAATTATTATTTTCATCCCCACACCTAGACATCAAATTCTAATGTAAGCCCTGAATCCCCTGAAAACCATCCTCAAGATTTACCCTTCCCTTGAAAGAAACCTAAGAATAATTTTGCATCTACCTTGTAAACAGTATATTAAACTTGCCTTACAAATTCAACACACAAGAACTCAGATATGAACACATGAAGACATAATTAGATATGGAATAGGAACTCTACTATATTTTATTAAAATCTCTCTGCTATCAGTACATTCAAAGTAACAAAAGCTTTAAACTTAGACCAAAATTTGAAATCTGCCTAGCAATTCTATATTCACCATCCTTGAAACCTTGAAAATCTAGAGATTTTCTCTCAGAATTTGTAACCTCTCATAAAATCAGAACCCCTGTACAATGAAGAAGAAACCATAATATAGAGAGAGACAATCATATATCTTCTCAAAGTTTCCACCTGTCCTCCCTCCATAATATCTCTACAAAAATCTTCTCCCTTCAACTGTCTTTGATCTGTAATCATCCTTGTTTAAAAAACTTGATTATGCACTCAAAAAATGAAATCCTTATCCTGAGACCTTTCCAATAGTATATTACACTTGCTATTTCTGAAAATATCTGACCACTTAACCATTAAAACAAATTTTCCCTTCCCATGTAGATTTAGTTGAAAATTTTGAATCTGTATATCATCATAGTTTGAACTATTGATTAAAATCTGCACTTTACCCTTCCTTTCTGCATAGAAGTGACCAGATTGTGCCACATGTCACTACCTGATAAGCTATGCTTGACCATAGTGACTGTTCAACTAACCACTAAAAGTTATGACATGCTCTTGCGACACTAACTGCCAACACCTTTTAACCCCCACGACTGAGTGACTAACCGCCAGTCGTGTACTCACTGATTAACTCCTTAACTGCTTTCCTGCCTCATGACTGCATGACTAACCACAAGTCGTGCACTCACCAATTAACTCCTTAACTACCTCCCTACCTCATGACTGCATGACTAACCACAAGTCATGTACTCACCGGTTAACTCCTTAACTGCCTCCCTACCTCGCGACTGTGCAACAATGTGCCACTTGGCACCCTTGGGCTGCCACTTTTCACACATGTATCCACCTAATACTATGTCACCTACGCAGGCCTTGCTAAAATTTATTTGTCACCAAAGTCACCATTTCCTAGGCACACATATTGAGACACCTCCTATGTGCATCACCAAGAGCCTCCGAGCTCTTTCTTCAAAATACAATGCAGGTGGTTTATCTTTTAAGGAGTATTGTAGTTCTTCACCCCACCAATGTGGGACTAAGTTTCTGCAAGTTTTTAAATTTTATTGATCCTGGGCATCAAAAAAAAATTTCACCCTACCACATCGTGGGTTTCTTGTTGGGAAGAGATCAATTTTGTGTGTTATGATTTACTTTTTGGTTGTCATTTATGGAAACACATCTGGCATATTGATCGATTGATCTGGAGTTAAGTTTTGGTAATTCTATTATGAGATCGACTAAGTACAGAACTAAAATACAAAAGTATTTTGGGTATCAAAGATCAAGATCGACGAGATATGATGTGTGAGCTTAGAGGGAGATACTATGGAGTATGTATGACCTTCATCTAAGATTGATTTCATTTTGGTAAAGTTTACAGAGAGTTACAGTGAAATAAAGACAGGCAACAGTGGCAGAATAGTGATACAGAGCAGTTGGATTGAAGCGATGATTTGGGGAGTATGACATGGACTCCTCACAAGCTAAGATAGATTTTTTTTTTTGATAATCTATATTTTGATTATGTAAGAGCGTCGACTATGTATTTGATATTTTCCTTATCAAATTTATTTTGTATTGAGAGCTGACTATGTAATATTTAGCTAAGAGAGTCGACTTAGCAAATGATATATATATATATATATATGAAGATATTTTGTAGAGAAAAGTATGAGATGTGAGATATGGTTTTTGGGAGATGCAAATGACAGAGCTGAGAATGGCAAAGATCATTAAAGAGCTATAATAGGATCTATCTAAGCATAGCTAATGCTTTTTTTGTTCATTACTGAGAACAATTTGTAACATAAATATATTGTAAGAGTTGTATGCTCAATTGGCCCTTAACAGGGTGTTGTATACCTTTAACAGGGTTGTTATTCCTCTAACAAGGAATTGTACTATGTAATATATAGCTCCTAATAGGGACACTATACTTTAGTGCATGCTTGTGGGTATCATCCCCACCAGGGTTTTCCCTTGGCCAAGGTTTCCTCAACAACAAATAATGGTGTTATGTGTACTGTGTTATTTATCTATGTTTCTTTGAT
>MU223071.1:796900-812061 GCA_018584345.1 Thuja plicata | reverse complement strand
CCCCCCCCCCCCCCCCTATTCCTAACAATTGGTATCAGAGGTTTTGGCCCTTGGAGAGAAAGCTTAACAGCTCAAGGGAGATCAGAATGGATTCAGATAATTTATAGGAGAACTTTGAAGCTACACTTGAAGACCTTGATAAAGTCAAAGTTGAGAATGAAGACGTAAACTTCAATCTAAGGAAAACAAATGGATTCATAAAGAAATTGAAAGAAAAACTTGAACTTTCAAGAAGTCAGAGACAAGATCTTGAGGTTCAGATAAAAGAAGACTCGGAAAATGAAAATTCACATCAGATAAAGCAACTTGAAAAAGAGAATGACATTCTGAAGCTTGAAAACAAAGGAATGACTAAAGAAATTCAGCAAGAGAAAGATGCTAAAAACAAGATTGAAGAAGCTTTGAACAGTGCAAATGTTTTTATAGAACAAATGAGGAATGAGGCCGACCTCTATAAAAACAAGTATCTAGAATTAGAGAAATACAATTAGATCATAATAGGTGAACTTGTTGAAGCAAAGAGAAATATTGAGAAACTTCACTCTAGCGGTGATTTGATCGATGAACAAAGAGACAGACAGAAACCTAAAGGTGATGTGACTAGTATTGGGTTCAATGAAGCTGAATGCTCAAAGAATCATGAAGAGAAACTAGATGGAAAGATTGATGATGAAATACCTATTCTTGAAGAACCTAAAGAGAATATCAGACCTTTCAAAGGTAGATGCTTTGGTTGTAATAATTTTGGACACGTCAAAAGAGACTACAGAGGTAATGTCCCCTTTAAGACTTTTTCTGGTTATTGTTTTAACTATAATGCACATGGACACAAGAAGGCACAATGCAAGAAACTCAATCAATCTAGATATAGACAATACAATAAAAGATAACATACTGTGAAACCTACATGCTACAGATGTAATAACATTGGACACATTGCAAAGTTTTGTAAGCTATAAGTAAAACAGGACAGAAGACCTCCTATATGTTACAAATGTAACAATCTAGGTCATATAGAAAATTTTTACAAGTATAATGGAGTAAACAACAGAAGAGTACCACCTCCTATGAATACACAAAAGAATGGAAATTCTATTGGAAAAAGAGTTGCAGATTTAAAGAATGACTTTGACAATTGTTTCAAGAAAGAAGAAGAAAACAACAGTGGAAAGATATGGAAGACTAAGGATACAAGTGATACATTGATTTAGGGAGAGACAGTAGATTCTACTAGATCTTTGGCTGATGTTAACAAAGTAGAATCGATCTAAATGGCCGATCATGGCCTTAGGGGGAGCATTAGATAAAGATATCAGAATATATGTTGCCCCTGATTTTGCAAAGTAACCTCTAGCAAGCTTAGGTATGATTGTGGCCGACATCATGGAACATATATTTGAGATCACAACATTAGATGATTTATATATTTTGATCATGATATTTATAGCCGACTGGACAACATTGGGCAATGCAAGCTTTTAATGACTTAACATTGTATAAAGCACCTAATGATTATATATTTCCTTACCATTTGACGAAGAGATACCTAAGGAGATCATAGAGAAAAGAGATTCAGACCATCTAGCAATTACCTTGCATGATTGATCTAAGCAAATTTTCAGAATTTAGCGTGTGAAAGGTATTTACATTATCTACTTACACAGAAACTATGGATGCACCCATGATTTTGGATGTTGTGGATAAACCTAGGTATAAATTAAAGAAACATCCTTTCAAATCCTGTGAAGAAGAACTTGAAGGAGTTTTTTCTCAGACACCTCACGTTGTCTTACATGTAGAAGACATTAGTTCATACATTCATTGCAAGTATGACATACTGGGTATTGATGACATTTGTACTGAAATGGAGTACATGACTAATAATGGCACTATGAGAGATGAATACAAACATGTTAATGAGCTAAACATTATGAAGATTCTAGATTTACATGAATTCAGTGAAGAAGAATGGTTTAAGATATTGTTGAGTAGAGTACATGATAAATTTATTTGGATAGGCGAACAACCTCTGAAGATATGTAGTAACTTGATACATGATATTACTAGATTCCAAGGACAATGTAGGAATCATTCCTGTAGCAGGATAGAATGTTAAGAAGAAATTTGAAACCCTAACACATTCAAAATGGGATAGGTGAGCCATGACAGTGAATTCCATCTTTTAGCAAGACGTGAGATTGATTACTATGATACTTAGTTACAAATTCTACTATAGTAGTAGACCTAATTTAGTATCTGTTGGAGTTATTATGATGGCCTACAAAATGGTGATAGAAAACACAAAGTATAACCTATGTGAAGTATTGGCACAACAATTTTTGGAGAATGTGAAGTATTGGCACAACAATTTTTGGAGAATGTGAAGCTGATAAAGAAAGACAAGTCCAAAGCCTGTAGATTTGGTTCACTGCTAATGCATATGTACATACACATTGAGCACAGATTTCCAGGAATGCACCCTAGTGGTTGGAGAACAGGGATACCTACTAGTATTCATATTTTACAGAGCTATCAAAGATAGAACATCACATGGGTTGATGGAGAACTATTTGGGATGATCAAATTCTTCAGAGGAAAATGAAAGAAAGATACAGGATTCCTGAAGACTTAGTTGAGAAATATAAGGATACAATCTGTTTCATGGTTGAAACCGATTGTGTATTCTTTGAGGCAGTTGTTCCAAGAAAGAAATGGTGTTATCCTATGGGATATGAAGTAAGTTTAGAAGTACTGACCATGTAGATAAAACATGTCCTAGCATCTGAGATAGATTCATCTAAGAAAAGATGGGGGTACTTATGAAGAAAAATCAGCTGAGGTAAGAGAAGAATAGACCAGAGGTTTAAGGAAAAGAAAAGTTGAAATCGTTATTCATGAATGCGGAGTTAAGGAAGGACTAAAAAAGGAAGAGTTGAGAGAATTAAAGAGTAAATTGGCAGAACGATCTTCTGGATTAGCAAGTGCTATTACTTTATCCCTTCCACATCCTAAAGTTGTGATGATACCTACTGCACCTACTATAGTCATTGATGTAGACACTCCTTCATCACAACAAACCTCGCAGGTAGTAAAATTGGTTCCTAGAGTGAGCACTAGATCCTCCAAATAAAATTCACCACCTAAAGATTAGAGGACTATGAGAGAAGAGAAGAAAGTTGAAAGTGATAGACCTATATGGAAACCTAACTTGACAATGATTGAGAAGAGAGAAATTGAGCAAGGAAAGTTGGTTACAATAAACAAATATTATAACAGGTATGTAGAAACTGAAAAACTTAAGATTGAAGATATTGTAGTAAATCATTTACTTATTTTTAATAAAAATCTATTGGAGATTGAGGGCAGTATACCTGAAGAGTTGTATGGGAGATTAGAGATAACGAAATAGCTGGAAAATATTGAAGATGAGACTATCAAAAATCAATTGATTGACAAGATGCTACCTGTGATATCCATACAAGAGAGAGATGGAATATTCAAAGAACTGAAACCCTTATTAAGTACTAAGGAAAGACTAATGAAGATTATGGTAAGAATGTATGATGATGTCACTGAAGATACTCAAAAGGCACTGGATCAAATACTGATGAGTTCTATTCCTAAGAAAACCACACATACTAAGACTACAATGCCTACACCCTTAGGAATGGGAGAAAGTTCCAAAAGAGTTGAGGCTAGTACTGAGAGAAGTGAAGTTGACACACAACCAGATTTCTATGTTTCCGGTGTGCCTGTGACACTTGATACTTCTCATGATGAGAAGGACCCTTTTGAAAGAAACATTGACAATGTTATGGCATAGAATGAAGCATAGAAGGATGAAGAATGCAAATAATAGAGAGAGGAAGTATAGAAATCAATTGAGCAGAAAGGGGAAGAAGAAAAAGATGAAATCAAAACTGAGGAACACACGTGGTGCAGGAGCACCCAAGGTCTTTGATAGATCCTTTTGTCATTTTGGCTTGTAGGTTGTTTTGGCCAACCATCAGTCAATAAGGAATATTTTATAAATTCCCAAGTGTGTCTAAGTTGTTACTAGAGTTAGTAGTGATCAGGGTTTAGTAGTTGTTGAGGTCAAGTTGCATCTAGGGGTCTATATCCTTAGAAGTCAACCAAAAGGTCAAAGGGTTGACCAAAACTCCAAAATGGAGTTGAATTAATGGTTTTGATGTATTTGAGTGTTTTAAGGTCATATGATAAGTTTTAGGACCAATTTGGGGCATTGGAAGTGATAAAATGTCATTTGAGAAAAAGATGTAAAAGTTGTCATGACAACTTTTGCAATTTTGCAAAGTTGTCATAACAACATTTCCTAAATTTTAGGAAAGGGATTTAATGGTGCCCAAAATCCAAAATAAGGGTCTAGACATGTGAGGATAAGGTATATAAGGTAGACAAAACCCTAATCCAAGAGTTAGTTGTCATTTTGTATGGACTGTGTGTGAGGAAGAAAGGATTTAGACTGTATTTTCGTGACAGTGCTGAGATCTAGTTGTTTAATGGATTGAAATTGCTTAATTAATGGACTGATAACTTTTATGTTGTCATGTTCTTAATTTTTGTAGCCTTTAATTAATCATTTTGTGTGACTGGTGAAGGTTTTGTAAATTCTTTTGTTCTTATTGTTTCGCTGTCTGGTTTTGAGGCAACTATGTAAATATGCCTCCCTCTTGAATTCTTGTGGTCAAACTCCTATGGCCTCTTGGATTCAAGTAGGAGACTCCATTTACATTGTGTATATATTTTGTGGAGTTATTTTATGTATGGGAAGAAATTTTAGCATCAATCACTAGGTGAGTGCAAGTGCATTCTGGTTAGGTGCTTGAATGGAGCAGTAGCAAGAAAGCTTGCTCAGTGGATTGGTTGAATCTAATCAATGGTTGGGGAATGTAGAGAGGAGATTCCTTGTTAGTTGGATTCTAGGAGAAGTTCAGAGGAGTTGTGGAAGGCAATCAAAATGGACCAAGAAACCAGACTGTGTACATGTTCCCTAAAACCCATGAAAATAGGGGTTTCTTGGAAAACCATTGTACGGATAGAGTGGGAACTTGAGACCTTGGAAATCCTAGAGTAAAGGAAAAACCCACAAGGAATCCATAACTAGTTCCCAATGGTGTTAAGGGATTATGGGAGAAAATCCACTTTTTCATTGAATAGGAGGGCTAATTAGGCCTAAAAGGCTACAAGGCCTTAAGAACTAGAAATCTTGAACCCAGTTGAAACTAGGGTGAAAGATCCACAAAATTGGATCTAGGGGAATTGAAAGAGACCTAAAGAGGATCAAGAATCATAGCACTATAAGGATGGGATAGTTGAGAATTTAAGTGACCAAGAGAAGCCATGGATGTGAAGAGTTATGGAGAGGGACCTAGTGTGTTTTGAACTTGTTGGAGAGCTCCTAGAGAGTTAGAGGATCAAATAGGAATCCTCTAGTTAGGGTGGTGATAGAAACCCTAAGAGAGACCAAGAAAAGGTCTAGGAGAGAGAAAGAAAGATCTAGGAGTGGGATCTCCCCATCAAATTGGTATCAGATCCATTGAAAGGCTTGGGAGTTGATTAGTGTATGTTAGAGAGGAGTGAATCCATAGGTGAGAACATCATGGTGACTAATGTTGAATTGGAAAGGGACTTGTCAGAACAGCAAGACAAGAATAGGCTTCTTGAAGAAGCAATGGAAGAAATGAAGATAAACATGGCAGAGGTTGTAGAGACAGTCAAAAAGATGAAAGAGCAGATGAGTGAAGATAAAGATAAGGGAAAGAAACTAGTAGAGGAGGAGATAGAACCAGAGCCTGACCCTCCTCTACCTGAGGAGCCATTTCTCAAGGAACTCAAAGCATTGAGTGGCAAGGCTCTAGAAGGAATTCCAGTGTTCTCTAGTAAGATGAATGCAAAGATGGTTATGGAATGGATTGAAGGCATGGAGAACCACTTTGAATGTGATGGAATCATAGAAGCTTAGAAGGTAAAGATAACCAAGTCCAGGCTAAGAGGAAAAACACTCACATGGTGAAAGTTTATGCAAGAAGAAAGGGAGAAATAGGGAAAGAATCCCATAGAAAATTGGAAATACATGGTGGCAAAGGTAAAGGAGAAATACCTTCCATAAGACTATGACATTTAGCTACACAAGAAAAGGAAAAACCTTAGACAAAAGGACCTAGATGTGCCATTGTATACAGAATAATTTCAGAAGCTTTGTCTTATATCAAGGATACAGGAGATAAAGAGCATCAAGGTTGCTCGATACTTTAATGGATTAAGTTGGAATATACAAGAAGAACTGAGTCTCTTTACCCTAACCTCCATTCATAGTTGTTTCCAAATGGCTTTGAAAGTGGAAGAGAAACTCAGAAAGAAACAAGACTCTAACTCTAGAGGAAGAGGAAGGGGTAGAGACAATAGAGGTGGCCATAGAGGCGGTTCAAGTGGAAGAGGCAATGATAGTAGGAGCCAAGGTGCCTCCAAATACATAGAGCAAGGACATGATTCAATCAATAGAGGTGGATATAATAAAGGAAGGGGTTCTTATAACACTGGAAGAAGAAGATCAGGGGGTTTTGGGAGAATTTCTCACTTTTCTTCTATGAAATGTTACAACTACGGACAATTGGGGCACCCTGCATATAGATGCCCTGAAAAACCAGCTTCACAAGGAGACAAAAATATTGCCTATTTCCAAGAAGAGAACTGTTATAAGCAATCAGAGGTGATTCTAGATTCAGAGAAGGGAGAGCATCTCATGTTGAGAAGAATCTTGATTAAGACACCCACTAAAGATGAGAATAAGCAGAGAAGGGCTCTTTTTAGAGTCAAATGCAAGATATTGGGTAAAGAGTGCAAAGTTATCATTGATTCAGGGTCCACAGATAATGTTATATCTAAGGAGGCAGTAGAGAAGTTGAAACTCACCAAGATTCCACATGAGTGTCCCTATAAAGTTACTTGGTTAAACAAGGGTCAAAACATCTTGGTAAATAAGCAAGTGTGGGTAGAATTCACCATTGGAAAGTATCAAGATAAGATACTTTCTGATGTGTTTCCAATGGATGCATGCCATCTGTTGCTTGGAAGACCATGGTAGTATGATAGGGAAGCAGTCCATAATGGGAAAGAGAACAAGTACTCCTTCAAGAAGAATGGGGTAACTTTCAAATTCAGTCTTTGATAGAGGAAGACCTAGCAGAAAAGATAGAATCCAATACACTACTGATGAGTGGGAAGGAATTCCTAAGGGATATTCAAAAGAGGAAGGAGTTGGCTATGCAATTATGTTAAATCCAAAGGAGGAGGAGACTCATAAGAAAGCACTTATGCTAGAGGAAGTGAAACAACTGTTGGATCAGTTTAAGAACATCATATGTGAGGGTACACCAACTACACTACCCCCAAAGAGGAAGATAAGTCATTAGATTGACTTTGTGCCAGGAGCATCTTTGCCAAACAAGGCTGCATATAAAATGACACCGGAGAAAAACAAGGAGATATCCAGGCAAGTGCAAGAATTTTTAGGCCAAGGGCTGATTAGGAAGAGCATAAGCCCATGTGTTGTCCCAGTGGTGTTGGCTCCTAAGAAGGGAGGTAAGTGGAGGATGTGTACAGATTCTAGGGAAATTAATAGGATAACTATTAGATATAGATTTCCTATTCCTAGAATAGAAGATTTAATGGATTGTTTGGGGGGTGCTAAGTACTTCTCTAAAATTGATTTGAAAAGGGGTTACTACCAAATTAGGATGAAAGAAGGTGATGAGTGTAATTTGGCCTTTAAGACTATAGAGGGGTTATATGAATGGTTAGTTATGCCCTTTGGGCTTACCAATGCACCTAGTACCTTTATGAGGGTGATGAATGAAGTCTTGAAAGACTACATAGGTGTATTTGTAGTTGTCTATCTAGATGAAATCCTCATTTTTAGCAAAACAAAGGAAGAGCATATGAAACACTTGGAATTAGTGTTGAAGAGATTGCAGGAAGAAAAGCTCACCATCAATCTTGAAAAGAGTGAGTTCATGAAGGAAGAACTAGTCTACCTAGGATTTGTAGTTTCCCAAGGTGACTTGAATATGGATAAGGACAAAGTAGAGGCCATATTGAACTGGCCTACTCCTAAGAAAGGGACTAAATTTAGGAGCTTCCATGGGTTAGCCCAATTCTATCAGAATTTTATTAGAAGATTCAGTGAAATCTGTGCTCTAGTCCTAGAGACCATTAAAGGAGGGTTGAAAACCAAGTTTGTGTGGACCAAGGTATCTCATGAGGGGTTTGAAAGGTTGAAGAGAGAAGTAGCCACTCAACCTATATTGTTGTTCCTATGACTTGGAGCTATATGCTCTTGTACAAGCCCTAAATAAATGGAGGCATTATTTATTTCCTAAAGAGTTTTTTGTCTTTATAGATAACCAAGAATTGAGTTATATCAACACTCAAGACAAACTAAGCTTGAGCCACATCAAATGGATGGAGTTTATGCAGTCATACACCTTCACTATTAAGCATAAGAAGGGGGTACAAAATAAAGTTGCAGATGCCCTTAGTAGAAGGATGCTTACTATACAAGAGATTCAATTGCAGAGTACAGGGTTAGAAGGGTTCAAGGACCTTTATGAAGGAGTTGCAGACTTTTCAGTGATCTACAAGGTGTGCAAAGAGTTTGAGAATCACTTTCACAGTGAATATGTAGACTACACTCTTCAAAATAGATTGTTGTTCAAAGGGAAATAGTTATGTGTTCCAAGGGGATCCATGAGGGAGAATCTCATCCAATAAAAACATAATGGGAGTTTGAGTGGACACTTTGGATTGAATAAGGCTTTGGATCTAGTGGAGAGATTCTATTGGTGGCCAAAAATGTAGAGAGATATAAGGAGATATGTAGAGCAGTGTGGAGTGTGTCAAAAAGAAAAAGGAACTTCATCAAATGCAGGCCTATATCAACCATTACCCATCCCAAGTAGACCATGGGATTGCATAAGTATGGATTTTATTGTGGGACTACCTAGGACACCTACTGGTTTAGATAGTTTGTTTGTGGTAGTGGAAAAATTTAGCAAAATGAGCCATTTTGTCCCATGAAAGACAACACATGATTCTAGCCATATTGCCCATTTGTTCTTTAAAGAGGTAGTGAGGATACATGGCTTGCCAACAAGCATAGTTATAGATAGAGATGTGAAGTTTATGGGATATTTCTAGAAGACACTTTGGAGAAGGCTAGGAACCAACTTGTCACATAGCTCAGCTTATCATCCTCAAACGGATGGCCAGACATAGGTGATCAACAAGGTACTTGGTAATTTGTTAATATGTTTGACAAAAGAATATGAAAAAAGTTGGGAGCAAGTGATACCTCGGGCAGAATTTTCCTACAATGATAGCACAAATCAGACCATAGGTAAGAGTCCATTTGAGATTGTTTATGGGTTACACCCAAGGGGTGTACTTGAGTTGAGAGATCTTAAAGGATATGAAGGCATCAATGGTCATGCTAATGATTTCTCTCAGTCAATGAGAGAGGTACATGAGCAAGTTAGAAAGAAATTAATGGAGGCAAATCAGAAGTTGAAGACTAAGAGGGATGAAGGAAGGAGAGATCTGCAATTTGAAGTAGGTGATCTAGTAATGGTGTTTTTGAACAAGTCTAGGCTACAAAAGGGGATACCTAGTAAGCTGCAGATGAAAAGGATTGGGCCTTGCAAGGTGTTGGCCAAGTATGGACCCAATGCCTATAAGGTGGAACTACCCAAGGAGATGTCAATTTCTCCTATCTTCAATGTGAAGGATTTGATAAAGTATAAAGGGCCAGAAATGGATGAAGTACAGTACAGTACTGAGGTGAACAAGGATGTGGGGGAATTCAAGACTCTGGATCAGATCAAACCACAAGCTGAAAGGATACTGGATTCAAGAGTGAAAAGGAAGACCAAGCATAAGATATATATGGAACATCTAGTGAAGTGGAGAAAGAAACCAAATTTAGAAGATACTTGGATATTTTAAAGTGACTTCAAGAAACATGGAATCAGTGAAGAGTTCCTGACACCACAGGTACCCTAATTTTCTTGTTGTAGGGAGGGAATGGTGTAGGAGCACCCAAGGTCTTTGATAGATATTTTTTTTCATTTTAGCTTGTAGGTTGGTTTGGCCAACCATAAATTAATAAGGAATATGTTATAAATTCCCAAGTGTGTCTAAGGTGTGACTATAGTTAGTAGTGATTAGGGTTTAATAGTTGTTGAGGTCAAGTTGCATCTAAGGGTCTATATCCTTAGAAGTCAACCAAAAGGTCAAAGGGTTGACCAAAACTCCAAAATGGAGTTGCATTCATGGTTTTTATGTCTTTGAGTGTTTTAAGGTCATATGATAAGTTTTAGGACCAAGTTGGGGCATTGAAAGTGATAAAATGTCATTTGAGCAAAAGATGTAAAATTTGTCATGATAACTTTTGCAATTTTGCAAAGTTGCCATGGCAACATTTCCTAAATTTTAGGAAAGGGCTTTAACGGTGCCAAAATCCAAACATGAGGGTCCAGAAATGTGATGATAAGGTATATAAGGTAGAAAAAACCCTAATCCAATAGTTACTTGTCGTTTTGTATGGACTGTGTGTGAGGAAGAAATGATTTAGACTGTATTTTCATGACAGTGCTGAGATCTAGTTCTTTAATGGATTTAAATTTCTTAATTAATGGATTGTTAACTTTTATGTTGGAATGTACTTACTTTTTGTGGCATTTACTTAATCATTTTGTGTGACTGGTGAAGGTTTTGTAAATTCTTTTGTTCTTACTGTTTCACTGTTTGGTTATGAGGCAACTATGTAAATATGCCTCCCTCTTGAATTCTCATGGTAAAAATCCTATGGCCTCTTAGATTCAAGTAGGGGACTCCATGTACATTGTGAATATATGTTTTGGAGTCATTTTATGCAGGGGAAGCAATTTTAGCATCAAGCCCTAGGCGAGTGCAAGTGTTCTGGTTAGGTGCTTGAATGGAGCAGTAGCAAGAAAGCTTGCTCAATGGATTGGTTGAATCCAATCAATGGCAGGGGAATGTAGAGAGGATATTCCTTGTTAGTTGGATGCAAGGAAAATTTCAGAGGAGTTGTGGAAGGAAATCAAAATGAACCAAGAAACCAGACTGTGTACATGTTCCCTAAAACCCATGAAAATAGGGGTTTCTTGGAAAACCATTGTACGGACAGAGTGGGAACTTGAGACCTTGGAAATCCTAGAGTAAAGGAAAAACCCAAAAGAAATACATAACTAGTTCCCAAGGGTGTTAATGGATTATGGGAGAAAATCCACTTTTTCAGTGAATAAGAGGGTTGATTAGGCCTAAAAGGCTACAAGGCCTTAAGAACTAGAAATCTTGAACCAGATTGAAACTACTGTGAAAGATCCAAAAAATTGGATCTAGGGGAGTTGAAAGAGACCTAAAGAAGATTAGGAATCCTAACACTATGAGGATGAGATAGTTGGTAAATTAGGTGACCAAGAGAAGCCATGGATGTGAAGAGTTATGGAGAGGGACTTAGTGTGTTTTGAACTTGTTGGAGAGCTCCTAGAGAGTTAGAGGATCATATAGGAATCCTCTATTTAGGGTGGCGATAGAAAACCTAAGAGAGACCAAGAAAAGGTCTAGGAGAGAGAAATAAATCTCTAGGAGTGGGAGCTCCCCATCAACACATCTCTGATCTTATTGTTGGCAAGGAAAGAAAAACCTACAGATGTTGATGTTGATCGTATGGATGAGGGTGAGCTGGTGAGCTTAGCTTTCACCACACTTACTAAAGAAAAGGAGAGCTCAGAGTAGAAGAGTGAAAAGAATACTAAGGTAATGACTAGGGCAATCGATACTATAAAAATATTTCTTCCAGTACCTATTATTTTCCAGAGCAGAGATGATATAGAAAACTTGAAGATGGAACTTGATGAGTTTGATGGTCATTATGAGAACTTGGTAAAGATTGCAGAAGGAAAGACAGAAAAGAACTAATCAAATAAGAAACTTTTTGAATTTTTCCAGTCTATCTCATGGGACTTGGGAATTCTAAGAACTAGTACAGCAAATGCAAAAATTTATGTTGCACATAGCAGGAAACTATTCAGTTATTGCATGAATCCTATCAGGAATGTTCAAAACATTGAAGACATTATAGCCAAGGATAGGGCAACCTTGAACAACATGATGGAAATTTGTGAGACCTCTTCACAATCTTCAATGGAGTTGGAAAAAGAAGTAACAATAATTTTGGCTAAACTAAATGTATTGGATATTGAGAAAGGGAGAGTTATGACAAGGTTTGGTTTGTTGAAGAGTTTAATCACTCCTAAGCTATCAATTATTGAAGCCCACTTATCTGACATGGAGAAAACTATAGAATCATTGGCTAAATATATGCCAATAGAGTTTAAATAAGAAGAGACATAATGATTTTCATTGAATGAACTAATTCATGTTAGTCAACTATTACTTAAGTCATGGAGTACATACATGAAGATCTTGGAATATTCCTTTCAAGATATTCTGAAATTGGTAAGCAAGCACTAGTTTTATTACTTTTTATGCACCTTTTTGATTGTTGTCAAAGGGGGAGAAGAGAGAAGATAAAAATGAATAGGGGAGAAGAGGAGAAGATAATGTATAAGGGAGAAGAGAAAAACAAAATAGAGAAACAAGAAGAAGAAGAGACAGTTTTTGATTTGTTGGAACACTTAGTCTTTTTTTTTGTTAAGTGTTGCCATCAATGCCAAAGGGAGAGATTGTTGGAAAGTGATCAATTTTGTGTGTTATGATTCACTTTTTGGTTTTCATTTATGGCAACACATCTGGCATATTGATTGATTGATCTAGAGTTAAGTTTTGGTAATTCTATTCTGAGATCAACTAAGTACAGAGTAGAAATACAGATGTATTTTGGGCATCAAAGATTGAGATAGACAAGTTATGACATGTGATCTTAGAGGGAGATACTATGGAGTATTTATGACCTTCATCTAAGATCGATTTCATTTTGGTAAGTTTTACAAAGAGTTACAGTGAAGTAAAGACATGCGACAGTAGCAGAATAGTGATAAGAGCAGTTGGATTGAAGCGATGATTTGGGGAGTATGACGTGGACTCTTGGAAAGCTAAGATAGATTATTTTTGTTGATAATCTATATTTTTATTATGTAAGAGTGCCGAATATTTATTTTATATTTTCCTTATCAAATGTATTTTGTATTGAGAGCCGAATATGTAATATTTAGCTAAGAGAGCCGACTTAGCAAATGATAAAGATATTTATATGAAGATGTTTTGTAGAGCGAAGTATGAGATGTGAGATATGTTTTTTGGGAGATGCGAATGGTAGATAAAAGAATGAAAAAGATCATTAAAGAGCTATAACATGAACTATCTAAGAATAGTTGATGCTTGTTTTATTCATTACTGAGAAAAATTTGTAACAGAAATATATTATAAGAGTTGTATGCTTAGTTGGCCCTTAACAAGGTGGTGTACTGTGTTATTTGTCTATGTTTCTTTGATTTTAGTATGCTTATGGTTTATGTTGAATTGGTTCAAATTTTATATTAAGTGTTGTAATACTGATTCACCAACCCCCCTCTTAGTATTACCTAATCCTAAAATTTATAACATCCCTCTAAGCGGTGATGCCAAGGGCACCTGCACCTTTCAATTCATATAATACTAAAAGCATTTTGCTATAAAAAAAATGTAGAACTCCCTTCCACCAGCAATGCGAGATAATGGCCCAAAGCAATATCTTCAAAACTTTGATCTACACATCCATTGGATGGTTTTCCATGCTTTTTTCTATAAAAATTCCCTACATATACATCCATCAAGACCATATTTCTTTGAGAAAAAGAAATCAAATAGTGCACATGCTTTGTTTTTAACTCCCCAATTTGGTGCAACAGGGAGAAAACTGGCTATGGCAAAGGCTATTGAAATTCCTCGCACATTCCGATCACATTGGCTTGAAATTTTTTAAAAACTTTGTCCACATCCCTGCGCATGCCCCTAAGACAATGCGCTGCCTCAAAAAGCATCTTGTGCAGCCAACTTTCTTCTATTACCTACGTAGTTTTGTGTGGCTCCATCTCAAACATTTGCGCAGACTTCACTTTATTATGCATTAGGCAGGCCCCTTTTAAATACCTTTGCACTCTCCAAAGGTATCCTTGCATGGGTTTTAATTCTGATTACTTTTCCACAGATTGGACAATATACTATTTGGTTTTGACACCTGCCAAATTGAATTTGTTTTTTAATGTTTTGTTGCTTCCGTGAGACATTATGCAGACTCTTTCCATTTGTTCCTACCAAATGAATTTGTTTTCAAATTTCAAAACATATTCCATTCTATCTGTGCGACTAACCACTCTAACTCACGCAATGCTCCTTCTTTACTCCACGCAGACTTCACTCCATTTTGTATTGAATGTTTAGAAGTGCTTTGCATTTACCATCATGCACAACTTTCTTGGTGTTTGGTTGTGCAAGCTTTGATAGCCTTTGTCTTCAAACATGTTGTGCATTTTGTTGGCTATCCTATGTAGGGTCTCCTTTCCAATGTAACATTGTGCAAAATTTGTTTATGCGCAACTTGGCATTTTAAAGTCTTTTCACTTTCAGCGCAGACTCTCACTTTGTATTCTTGCACAAACCTTCTATCATTTATACCTGTCACCCATGTATTGGTTGAAAGTATTAAAAGTCTGATTTGTTTAACATGCGTTGGCTTCTAAATATATCTCCATGTACTGGCTTCCTTCTATTTCACCTATTATGTGCAAGCTTTAGCATTATGCCTTTGTGCTTCCTCTACGCTGAATTTTTAAAAGCTAATGTTCCTTGGTGGAATACGGTCTATCAAACACTTCACATGTCATGTCTATGCCTCCACATTTTTCATTTGAAATATCCATGTGTCATGTCTTCTCTTTCAAAATTCTTTTCCAAAAATCAACATGGTGCATGTGCATGGCTAAGACATTACCTCTTTGGCATGGGCTACTTGTTGATGATTCCACATTTTTCACAAAGGCTTGCTATTAAACAATTCACATGCGTGATCCATTCTTTCAACTTTAATCTCTTTGAAGCACGTTATTAGACAACTCATGTGT
>MU223071.1:764041-791700 GCA_018584345.1 Thuja plicata | reverse complement strand
AACCACTATCTTGATATGGACATCAACTGGTCACAAATTATGCACCTCTGAGAAAAACTATTCTGAAGCTATCTAAAAATGGAGATGTAAATACACAGAAAAATGACTTTGGTTTTACCTTTGCAAAAATACCATACCATGTCTCGAAGCTCGACCACTGATCCTAGTAGCAGAATTTCATATAGAGAGTACAAGGAAATAACTCTCATCTCAAAACAATCATTCAATAACAAGTTACCATTCTCTGAAAGTGGTTGTTATCCAAATTCAGTTATGTCAACATCAGTAATCTGTATAAAACACCTTTAGATTTGACTTCTCAAACCTATCAAATGGGACCCTTATGATCATAAACCTGGGAAATAGATTCACATTCAAAAAAGGAATATGAAACTTAAATCATCTCACTTTGATGATCAACTAGTCAACTGGAACTAATCTGCAAAGTCAACACTTCAAAACTTTATGGACTCAACCACAATAAAAATGCAGAAATTTGATTTGGAAAAGGCTGGGCAAACTGGTCAAATGGATTGACCATGATATGAAAATCTTCATGGAGGTACATTTCCATGTTTTCAATATGGGGGAAAATTCAATTCTTCATTTCCTTGAATTGGGTACAACTTGTAAGACCTCAAATTAGGCTACTTCATAATCCTGCAATTCAGACTCTGGGAGACAATAATTTGCAAATAGAAAGGCTACAGGAAACTTATAACATGAACTCACATGGATTTTCTAATGGAAATAGTGGTTCACTTTCATGCCTACAACACCTTGGAACACCCCCTATATCCCAAGTACCAATCTGGCCAAAGATGCAGACCTCCAAAGTAGGTCACTTAGTATAAACTGAACACACGCACAAGTGTAGATTTAGGTGATGACCTCCAAATAGCCATCTCCAAAACATATCAAAACTGACCTAAGAAATTTGTAACCCACTATATTTACTCCATGATAGGTTTTTAACATATTCCCCAAATAGTTTCACATAACAATCACCAGGTCTCTTTTTATAATCATTTAAAGTAGGCCTTCTCTGCAAGTTTTTAGAGGCAGTAACTTTGCGCATTAGAGAAATTTTAACTTGTTTAATTCAAATTTCTCCAAAATTTGGTAGTGCCAACAAGGGCCTTGTTGCCTCAATCTTTCTAAGAAAGACTACATTTGACTAGGCACTTGTAGGGCCATTTTGGTCTCAATCTTGTTTACAAGACTACAAGGGGAATACATTCAACTTGTGTAGGGTCGAGAGGTCTCAATCTTGCTTGCAAGACTATGCATTTTGGGTGCTTGTAGGATATACAGCTTAATTTTTCTTGTGAATTTATAAGGGATAGTCCTGAATGGATGTCCTTACTAGACACCTTTAGATAGAGGCTACCCGATTCACCTCCAAAAGTATCATAATCTTTGTGCAAGGATCGATCCAAGTAGATTTACCCGGATCACCTGAAGATTTTGCACTCACCATATGTATTTCCAAGGATGTTTTAAAGCATGAATGTTGCATGAGGGAGCTTATGCGATTCAAGCATTAAGTCTCTCTTCAAAACCCGCAACGTGCATAGTCCTAGAAAAATCTAATATCACTTTGTGTGAGGCGAAGGAATATCAAGCGTGGGCAAAGATTTTGATACTGAGCTAATTTGACTTTAGGGGTAGAAATTTCTTTATTATCTCCTCTTTTGTGCTTAATGTTCTTGAAACACTTGATACTTGACCTTTGCAACAACAACAACACTTTTGACAAACGTAACACATCATCCAAAACTTGACATTTGATACAAATGAAAATAAGTGGCAAATTGTCTCAGGTAACCTTTTATGGTCTTTTCACAACAATTTCTAGTTCTTAACTGCACAACTTGGCTCACCCAACGTCTCTTATCTTAGTCTCTTGTGTGATCATGCTAGTCCTACACTTTTTCATCAACAATCTATTGCACATCAACTTGGTCACAAGTGTCGCCCAACAGGTATTCAAACCTCATAGAGCGATACCTTGTACCCTGTTCAGCAAACCTTCTTACCTTATTCTTTCAAGATATTAAACAAGCAATCATTTGGACACCTTTGACATTGACATCATCAACCTATTTATTCTAGAATTACAACTGTGATTTTCTTTCATGGTACAAACGAGAAGTGAAAAATTTGATCTCAATTCCAAGGGAAAAGATATCGACAAATTTTCTCAAGGGCCACCTTCTTGTCACAAACCCAAAACAAATTTCAAAATCTTACAAAAGGACACTTTAGTTCTACAACATATAGTACCCTTGTTTGACTCATGAACCTTGGTTGCACACAACGCATCAACCATGTCAACTTATGATTGGGGGTCCCAAAATGACCACTAGAGTTAACACACCAGCACCTCTTCCTCCATAGAAGAGCCCACTTTTGAAGATATTAGGAAGTGTCAACAAGACAAACACTTTTAGAAGATGATGCACACTATTATGCAATTGGAAAAAGACAATTATTTCATTCATCTTGCGTCAATAGGTGTTAAACTTCCACCTAACTTTGACATATAGGGACTCATACAACAAGAGGAAGAGTCCCCCATTACCATTCTCAACCAATAGCTACAAGACATGAGATGCAAATTAAGGGAAATAAAGAAAGAAAAGGAACAACCTCCTAGAAAATACTCATTGTAGTCTATATGTTCCTTCTCATTCGTTAAAAACTTGCACATACCATCATTTCCCCCAAAGGTTAAAATTTCTAAATATGACAAATACAATGGGGAAGGTGATCCTCAAGATCACATAAGATAATTTTGTGCCCTTAGTATATAATTTATGCATGAGAAGACATATCTAATACGACTATTCCTGTGAAGCCTTAGTAGCCAAGTCTTGAAGTGGTTCACAAATCTCACACCCAATATTAAGAAATTTGACGAGCTTGTGCAAAAGTTCATCCAACACTATTCATATAACATCTTGCACACAGCTACAATGGTAAATCTATACAACACTAAGAAACACGCTGGTGGACCATTTGTTAAATTTCTTTAGAGATGGAGAAAGATATTTGCAAGATATCCCAGGAAAATCCCTGAACCATAAAAATTTGACATCTTCATCAATAACTTGGTTCCTGAGATGAATTATGTAGTGCAAATGTAAAATCACACCTATTTTAGCGACTTATTCGATGATGCTATGAGGATCAAAGATGTTCTTGTAAAGAAAGGAGAGCTCACCTTCAACAAAGATGTTAAATCTTCTAACAATGACAATAACAAGGATAAGAGTAAATACTGGAATAAGAATCATAATGTGGTCAATGATGGTGTAGTTGACTCACCTAAGTATAAGCCTAAGGAAAAAATATTCAACCTCACTAGTGGTATACAGGTTGCTAAGCTTAATTTGACTACTACTAATGCTCCTAAGAACACCCAAGACTCTCAGAAAGATAAAGCACCTTGGATGCCATGACCTAAGAGAAATTTTACTCCTCATGGAGAGCCTTTAGAAGATGCATGCATGACATTGGTTTCTCATAAGATCGTCACAATCCCTAACTCAAAACCTTGGGAACCTGAAGTGAAACCTAAGTGGTGGAACAACAACCACTACTGTGATATCCATAAAAACAAAGGGCATCTGACAAATGATTGTAAGAAGCTGAAATATGTGATACAAGATCTGATCAACAATAAGATCATTATGGTTGGTACTCATGGGTCGAACAATGACCATAAAGCTTTCAAGCAACCTTTTCCATCTTATAAGAAATGATAATCCTCGAAAACCCTGGGAGCTATGGTGAATCATACCTATACCAACATTGACAATGTGATTCACGTGCTTGAACCTTCTAACGAGTCAATCAATGTCATTATTGTTAAAGACAATGAAACTAATTCAACCAATGTGGTCACTCGTAGTGAATCCAAGGTCACTCTTAAGGGGGTAGCATCTGCACCTAAGAAAACCATTGTGCCAACAAGAAAGCCCTCATCATCAAAACAAGCTACTATATCACTCCCTGCTATGAACTACAATTTGTTTGGTTAGTTACAATGGAATCCCACTCAGATCTCTATTCTAGAGTTGCTCAAATTGTCACCATCACATAAGGAGATCCTTAAGACTGCACTTTTGGAAACTAATATTCATGAAGAACTTGATGTTGGTTGGTTCCAGACCATGGTAAACCACTTGAATTCCCCTCATCATCTATCCTTCTTAGAAGAAGATGATAAGGCACTTAGTCACCCACATAACAAACCTTTTCATATAGAGGTCCTAATCTATAAGCATCGAGTCAAACACATTTTGATAGATGGAGGCATTGTATTGAACATCTATACTCTCATGTTAGTGACATCATTAGGTTTCTCTAAACATGCTATTGATCCTAGAAGGAAAATTACCATAAAAGCATATGATGAGGAGGAAAGGTCATCAAAAGGAATAGTAGTGCTACCCATCAGAGTGGGACCAGTTGAACAAAATGTCATTTTCCAAGTATTAGACTTACTGTTTGCATACAATATCTTTCTAGGGAGACCCTAGATCCATGACATGCAAGTCATTCCCTCCATGTATCACCAATGTGTGAAGTTCCTGCACAACGGGATGGATATTTCTAACTCAGCTGATAGCACATACTCTTGTAACTCAATGAAAAGGCAGAGAGCATGGTCCCTTATAACAAGGAAGCACCCCAAGGATCAAAATTTGAAAACTCACATAGCACTCATGAAGAGTTTTGGTGAGAAATTGAAAATTAAGAACAGAAGAATGAGGGAATATCAATTTTCCATGACCCACCTCCCTACGTCTCCGTGATCCTGCGGGATGCCATCATCGTCCTTCAAACCATCAAGTGGTCAGAAATTAGAGACACATGAATGGACTGGCATGGTCAAGGCTCGTGTCCCTCTCTCCAAAGAAAATGAGGAAAACCCCATCCTGGCATGGCTTTACAAAGGTGAAGATCCAGACAAAGAGATTAAACATGTTGAAATCTACCAAGAGAAATATGGCAAAGGTTACCAAATTTCCAAGAAAATGGGATACAAAGGAAAATGGCCCTTGGGAAAGGATAAAGGATTACTAGAACCTATACATATGGAGTTTTAGAATCCCATGGAAAAAATAGGAGTGGGCTGCCATGAAAAAAGGTTTCATCCTTCTGCTAACAACATCCCTACTAGTGCTTGCATGGACATATCTAACAACATGAGTGACAAAAAATAAAAATCACCCCACTATCTTTTGAAAGATTGCTTAATATTCAATACCTTGGATATCAAGGAGAACCATACATCCCACAGTCATTCAAAAATGAATCTAGAGCTCACTTTGAACCAAATGAGGCCTTGTCTCCTCTCTTACAAGTAGATGCCCAAATGACTTAGGCATAAACAGAAAATATTGCTCAACAAGATGACTCATCGATGAGAGTGATTGACCCAGAGCAAGAGACTGAGCCTAAAGTCAGGCATCTGAATTGGGGGAAACTTGTTGTTGTCTCTCATGTTCTTGATCTTCCTCATTTCTTAAATGACTGAGTGCATACTCTTGAGGAGGCTTCAGCTCCAGCACAAAATAGTAAGGCTAAACATGATTAAAATTGCAATGACTCCAACAACAATACTACTGCTTCAGCAATGCTCTCTTGATACTTGGAAACACTCGACCATAGTCAAATTCAATATGACTATGGGGGAAATGCATGACATAATTTAGAGGAATGACATCCTGACTAGGGGTAAACTGTGGCTCCTACTCATGTGTTAAAATTATCCACTCTGTTGAAACTGACTATAATGAGTATGAGTGGGATTCATTCTCTAATACTACCATTGACATTGAAATTGACGTCATTCATAAATATGCTCCTTAGTTTATACCAAGAGAAATTTCTAATACCACTCAAGCTTCTAGAGAAGAGTTTGACTCAGATTTTGAGGAGGGGGACATGCCTCCTCTTCCTCCCAACATAAACTATAGCTTTGGGAATAATAGTTTGGCTACTCTTTGATAGGAAGTTCAGGATCAAGACATAGAGGAGGAGGATGGGAGAAGATGGAGCCTTGTGGTTCTTAGCATGACCCCTCATGCACGTATCCCACCTTTGAGAATTGAAGTTGTGCCAATGAGTGTTTTTATGGAACGAATGGTTTCTTGAGAAAATAGTGAGAATGCTAACGCTAGGTTAGTCAGGTCGAACTCACACAACACCAACAATGGTTCCCATCGTAATGTTAGCACAAATCATGGTCTAGGCAGTCCTTCAGAGAGTGTTGTAATAGATCTTCTATTACCAGTCAAAAACCTTGATCTTGATAACTTGATGCTATCCTTGGAACCTATTGAATCTTTGCCTCTTGTCCATCCCAAGATGAATATTTGTACCTAATCTCCACACCCAATGACTACACCTTGTCTTGTTACTTGAACACCATTGAGCCCTTCACCTATTCCACCAGTGCAACGAGCATGAACATGACAAAGGGAGACATCAATTTTCTCAGCCTAAAAGTGAAAGATATAAAGAAAAAGAAAAAAGGTCTGATGGTGAAAAACACTTTGTGGCATTATCAGAACCAAAAATAGTAAAAACAAAAGGCGTATCCAATGGTGAAAACCTCTTTGAGGCTCCAGAGGATGAGAAACTTTATCTCATTTCTAATCACTTTCAGGAAAGATCCTCAGTATTGATCAAACCAACACAAGCATTTAATTTGGGAACAACAGAAGTACCTTAGCTGATATACCTAGCACAATCTCTATCTGAGAAATAAAAAAAACAATTCATCCAATTCTTCATGAAAAAGAAAATCAACTTTGTTTGGTCCTATTCAAACATGCCAGGACTAGACATAGGTTTGATTATGCACCACTTATCAATTTCTCTAGGAGTTAAACTAGTCAAACAAAAGCTTCAAAAGATGCATCCTCATGTGGCGTTGTTAGTCAAAGAAGAATTAGAAAAACTACTAAAGGATGAATTCATCCATGCCATAGCATATACTGATTGGATTTCTAACATTATTCATGTGACTAAACCTGATAAGTCCATTCGGGTTTACACAAACTTTAGGGATTTAAACAAGGATTTCCCTAAGGATGATTTTCCATTACCTAATATTGACATGATTGTGGACCTCGCATCTGGTTACGAGATGTACTCTCTAATGGATGGATTTTCTAGCTATAATCAGATAAGTATAGCTCCTGAGGATCAAGAGAAGACTACTTTCACATGCGCTTGGGGTGCTTTCTTTTGGAATATCATGCCTTTCGGTCTCAAAAATGCTAGAGCAACATACCAATGAGCTATGACTACTATATTTCATGATATTATGTACAAGAACATGGAATACTATGTATATGACACCCTCAAAAAAATAGCAAGAATAGCTACTCATTTAGCAAATTTAGAAAGGATTATGGACCGAATGGAACAATTCAATCTTAGACTGAATCCTAAAAAGTGTTCTTTTGGTGTAACTTTTGGTAAACTTCTCGAGTACGTCGTTTCAGAAAAAGGAATTGAGGTTGACCCTGAAAAGGTAGCAACAATAATGGAAATGCAACCTCCTTGCAATATCAGTCAAGTTAGGACTCTACAAGGTAGGCTTCAATCTATTAGAAGGTTTATCTCCCAACTCACAGATAAGGCACAACCTTTCACAAGAACACTACACAAAGGAGTTACATTCAAATGGGACGAATGGTGTGAGAAACATTTTCATAAAATTAAGGAATATCTAGCTAATCCACCCGTACTGATGGCACCAATACTAGGAAAGTATCTCCTCCTTTATATTTTAGCTACAGACACATCGCTGGGAGATTTGCTAGCACAACAGGATGAAACAGGAAAAGAAAGAGCCTCAGCAAAACCATGGTTTCATATGAGCATAACTACACTATTGTTGAAAAGGCTTTCCTTGCTGTAGTTTTTGCTTCTCAAAAACTCAAACACTATATGTTGGCACATTCTTTCAAGTTGATTACTTTAATAGATCCTCTGAAGTATCTATTGAACAAAGCGATTCTCACGGGATGACTAGAAAAATGGGTCATGATTATTAGTGATTTTGATATTGAATATGTAGATAGAAGGGTCATCAAAGGACAAGTTATTGCTGACTACTTGGCAAATGCTCCTCTCATAGATGACCAACCTCTGCTTATAAAATTTATGGATGAAGCTATCCTATATCTCACAAAGTATGCATGGAAGATGTTCTTTGATGGGTCCTTCACACAATAAGGGTCTGGTGCCAGAGTGCTCTTTATTACACCTCAAGGCTATAAAATTCCTAAATCATACAAAATGATGTTCCTTTGCACTAATTTAACATTGCTGAATATGAAGTTTGGGAAAATGGATTAAAGATGACCATTGAATGAAAGATTATAGAATTGCATATCCATGGTGAATCCCATCTATTAATTAATCAAGTCAATGATCAATATCAGATAAAAGATGAGAAGCTCATGCCATATAAAATGATCATTGATGATCTCAAGAAATACTTCATGTTCATCACCTTCCAACAAGTATCTAGAGTGACAAACATAGCTTCTAATTCCATGGCTACTTTAGCCTAGATGCTACAAATAGAGGAGCATCAGTTCCGCTATGAATTCCTGGTGGAAGAACTCCCTTTCCTTGCAAATGACTCTCCTGAATTATAGATTATCTACTCAATTGTGGGCACTAAACCTTCCCACTACAACCAAATCTACTCCTACCTTTACGACCAAATTATCCCCCCTGACTTATCTAAAAATGAAAAAGGAAACCTTATAAGGAATGCATCATGTTACTTGATCATGGCTAACAACCTATATAGAAGAGGTCTTGAAGGTACTCTCCTTAGGTGTCTTGAACGTGATGAATCTGAGCATGCACTTAAGGAAGTCCATGAAGGTATATGCGGGTCTCACTCGATTGACCTTTCGTTACCTAAGAAAATCTTACGAGTAAGATACTACTGGCCCTCCTTAGAAAAAGATGTTATCCAGTTTGCAAAAAACTTGCAAAAAGTGTCAGACTCATGGTAACCTCATTCATGCTCCTACACAAGAACTATTACCTTTTATCGCCTGATGAGCAATAATTTGTCTCTATTTTATGTTGATTTTATACTCTGTTTTAAGACATTTCTAAAATACTTGTGAACCTTTTAAGTATTTGAACTTGTGATCATGCTATAACTATGGTCAAATCTACCAAAGCCCATGGGTATATGGGTGAACCCACAATAGTGGGATACACTTTGTCGAAGGAAGGAATGTGCCTCGAAAAGTGTGACCAAAGAAAAATTAAAACTTACTTTCGATCAGAATTGACAAATACTTTCGATCGTAAGTGAGTAACTTACGATCAAAAGTACCAAAAAGTAGTACTTTTGATCATAAGTTAATTTTGATCGAAAGTACTAAATTACTTTTGAAAGTACCAAAAAGTAGTCAAATCATGAAATTACTTTTGATAGAAAGTAGTTTCGATTGAAACTAAATATTTTCGATCGAAACTAAATAGTTTTGATCAAAAGTATTTTCTATCGAAACCCTCAGATTAGAGGCCATTTGTAGAGGCTAATATAAATCTACAGTTTTCATGGCTTCAAAGCTCAAGCGTAGGGATCAAATGGATGAATAGGGAGACATCCTTTTGCATAGCACAAGTACTCTGAATGATCTTTCTAATGAATATAGATTTGAAATTTTTTTGAATTAATTAGGTCTATGTTTTTTGACGTGCATCAAATGTAGGTTTTTTATCCAATATAAACCTCCAAGTTTGACGTTCAATGAAAAATAGTAGAAAAGAGAAAAAAATTGAAAAATAACAGTGCCCTCTGGCTTCGAGTCTAGTTTCTATCCAAAAAAAAATGAATTTTGATAAATAGACAACAAGTTTTAAGCTATGCAGTCAAGGTATGTCAAAATTACTGTTTACTCTACTTCAAACATTCATAAAATATGAAATAATCATGATAATGTCATCAAACCAATTGCATGCCCTCTGTATGGATGTTGCAAAATCAAATTAGAAAGAATCGCATTGATATCTATTTTAGAAAAAAAATTATGCTCTATGAAGTCAATGTAACTTTTTGAAAATGATGTTTTCAGCAACATAGCAGTTTTCGTGGGAGAAAAACAAAACCATTCAAATTAATTCAAAAAAAAAAAGAAAAAAATATATTTAGAATCTAGACAGAAAATCCTAAAAGACTTTAGTTTACTTCATCTTTTGATTTCAAACTGTTTAACAATAATATGCATCTGAATATGAAAGTTGTTTTGAAAATGTAGACTTCAATGTCCATTTAGGAAAAAACATGTAACCCACTATTGTGGGATCACCCATATAGTAGTGACATATTTTCTAAATATTATATATCTATTGCATTATTTCATATAACTATTTGAATGTGTGTTCTAATATTTGGATTGAGTTGAATAGTTGACCTGAATATATATCTGCATGTGCTACTAACCTTCCAGAAAAGAGGAGCGTCTTGAGAGTGGATCAACAACATTGATGAGGAAATGATGAAGTCCTAGCTATGACAAGGAGAACTGTTATGAAACTGTGAGACATGCTTTCTAAATAGAAGGAACCATCATCTCAAGTAATATAGGAACATAACTCTGCTATATTTTCTCTGCGGTCAATACTTTGTTAAAGTAGCATCCAGTCTTTATGATATTCTATCATGGGTTGTTACATTCTCCTTTCTCTATGGCGTGAATCAGTAAGAACTTATATGTATAATTTGAATAAAAATCAATCTTTTATATAAAGGGATATGATTGTTATATTGTATTTATTTGGATAATATACTATTGTTTCATTTTCACAACAAAGTTACTCTTTCTAGTTTTCATGCATTGTGTTCACTGTGATGTAATCAGTTTTCTGAAAATATAATGGAGTGATTTTGAGTTATATTTTGTGTTAGTAATTAGCATAAGTCAACCAAGAGGGCCCACTTGGAAGGTGGATTAGGTTAGACTAGGTTAGAGTTGATTTCAGCATTTACAACATTTTAAGTAGAGCGTTTTGTTTCCTCCTGCAACATTATAACTCATGTATGTTCCTGCAGCACTTGCAAGGATAATTATAGTGAATGGTTTGGGTTGATAGAATAGGTTTAAGTTGAGCTTACAGTTGTCAATATTAATTCCATTAAGTAGTTGTGTGTGTTTACTTTCCTGTAGCAATAGTGTAAGTCTCTTTCATGTATTTTTCCTTCCTGCAACTTAAGTGATATGACTCTTGGAGAGACTTAGTGCACAAATTGTGTTGTCTCTTTTCAAGTATACGTCCATGGGTTGACAATTCAAATGCACTTTATGGTAGGGAAAATAATCCTTAGTTGAATAGAATATTCCAAGGAGAAGCTTTGGCATGATTATTATTACCTATTATGGAAATGTTATTTTTGGGGTCATTGTTGGGGATGGTGTCAAGCTGAGAACCTTATTGAGTCATTCTTAATTCTTAGATAGTTCCCTATTTTTCTAGATAGTAGTTTACAGACCCAAACTTGCTTCACAAGTTTACATAATTACTTGGATGCATTTAAGAGGAAGAAGATGATATGATCATGGAAGATTCCTTCCAAGAGAGACTGTTAATCTAAATGAATAATTTGAAGAAGTTGAATTACCTTTTGTTGACACAAGTCCTGAATTTCCTGTAGCATCTTCATTTGAAGAAGAGCCTTTTGATCCAATTGGCCTTCAACCTTTTGCTGAAATTTTGGCCAATTTTCTTGACAAATCCACTCCAAGTACACCCTTCATTCATAATCCTGTGGCTAATGTTCATTTCCAGAAACAACTCCATTTCCAAATACCTCCAGTAATGACACAACCTACCTTTCCATTTCCTCTTCCTATCCTTATCAATAATGCTAACCTCAAAAATATACCCACTACTGCACTTCCAAAGTTCCATGGCCTAATAACTAAAGACCCTGACACCTTTCTATTTGAGTTTGAAATTCTTTGTCGAAGCTTTGACTACAACACTGATATCCACAAGCTCAAGTTATTTCCAACAACATTGAAGGAGTCTTCCCTACAATGGTTTATGAGATTAGGGGATAATGCAGCAACCAGCTAGGATGAGATGCAGACTCTATTTTTGAAAAAATACAAAGAGTATTGCAAGGGGGTGACTTCAGAGGAGATGTCATTTTTTGAATGTCACCGAAGGAAGATGAAACTCTAGAATATTAAGTTTCATGCTTCTTATACAACCTACAGAAGAATCCACAACATGTGCTGGAGGAGGATTCACAAAAACTCTTTTCTTGAGGGGAGTAAATGATAGCTACTTGGAAGCACTGGACCTCATGGATGGAGGAGATATATCCCAATCTTCTTGGGATGATCTTAAGAAAATCTGCCTCAACTATTCAAGATCAATCATAAAGAAGGGTAGAGGATTTCAATCCACACTTGCTAAGGGGAATAGCTCGGGCATTTCTAAGCTAGAAATCTTGAACCTGTTGTTAGATTTTAAGCAATATATCATCAATGATGATGCTACACATCTAGATACAATAATAATCACTGCTAATAATAATCATGCAGATGTTGAAGCATATCTAGTTGAGTACTGCCCTCACTACCACAAGAAAAAGAAAGATTTTGGGGGAAAGATGGTGGCAAATTTGGAGAACCAACACCTTCTTACCAAGTACATGAAAATAGAAGGAGATGATGAGCAAGTATTCTTTGTTGCTCAATGTCGACCATGGGCTTCAAGACAAGGTATGCCTTAGGACCCTTTGCAATTTTCTAATACTTAAAATAATCAATGGCAGAACTAGAATTATCAAAATCCTTCTCAGTAATCTCAACCTGCTTGGAACAATGTCTGGCCTAATACTCAACAAAACCAATGGCTTAACCCAGAGTAACCTAATGGACACAACCTCAAAATTAATGGCAGCCACCATAGGGGAATTGGAAACCATATAACCAATGGAGTGGACCTCAATAATGGCCTTATCAAAATCTTGTTTATCCACCCTTACCACCTCTAGTGTCTTAACCTGCAATAATGCCACCTCCTACAGCTACAAGTCCTACTCCAAGGCCAACTCAATTACCTACTCAGCCACAGCCCAATCCTAACAAAACGAAACAACAACAATCAATGTATGCTACTGATACTTAGCAGTACCCTACCTATTCACTAGAGATATCTGATATTCACTAGAGATCTAGTACTACCCTGCCTACACCAGAACCTCTTGTTATAACGGAAGTTTCAGACATTCCTGTAACTTCAACAACAATTCCAGAAACTACTTTGTCGAAGACTGTCCCACCAACTAATATACCAAGTCAAAATGATGTTCACACATTAGTTAATCCTTCCTTTCCACAAAGGCTTAGCATGGACAAACCTATATCCCAGGAAGAAACACCATTTGATATCCTTGACCAGTTGAAAAACATGCATATCCAGATTCCACTGTTTCAAGCTATTAAAGATGTTCCTCTTTATGGAAAAGCCATTAAAGAAGCATGCCTTAAAAATATTGGAAATAAGAAAAATCATTCCCAAATAGTACATGTTATAGGTCAACTTACAGATATTATGTTGAGAAAGATAGTAATTCCAAAGTACTCTGACCCTGGAAGCTCAGTTGTTGATATTATAATTAATGGCCAATATGTGAAGAATGCTCTAGTAGATTTGGGAGCAGCTATAAATTTTATGACTAAGGATACCATGCACACGTTGAGTATAGAGGGATTGAGAACCACTCCAACAGTCATACAACTTGCAGATAGTTCCAGTGTCACCTCAAATGGCATCATAGAAGATATAGTAGTCACATTAGACTCCTGGGATTATCATACTGACTTCCTGATATTATCACCTAGGTTAATTTTGTTGTTTATCTATTTATCCTTGGAAGAACTTGGTTAGCCACTATTGATGCTAATATCAGTTGTAGATCAGGTAATATGACAATTTCAAATGTCCAAGTTGTCAAGAAGCTAGCATTATATCCTCCTGCCCAACCCCAACCAGATTTGAGTACTCCTATTTGGCCATATTTGGGAGATGAGGAAGAAGAGATAAACTTTGTTTCTCAAATAATGATGTTACACAAACAATCCTTCCTGAAATTGCAAGAAGAAGGTGATGTGATTCAAAGTATCCTTACCAATGATTGTGTCATGGAAAAAGATATTTCTGAAAGCTCTGTTCTACAGTTGTCTACCTATGAGGACTATGTTTTCCCAGTAGAACCTGACATTATCCATCAATCACTACCTTGTGAGATAACTACAAGCCCAATACCTGAGGTATCAATGCTATAGCTGACAACTAATGTGGAACTCTCTCCTGGTCACAATCTTCATGTTAACAGTAAACTACCACCACAACAACTGGCATTGTTAACTCAACTCCTTTGTAAACAAGAAAAATATTTTACTTGGGACTATGGAGACATGACAGGCTTGAACCCAAAACTCTACACACATAGAATTTACATCAATGAAGGTATTCTACCACTCCGCCAACCTCAGAGAAGAATTAACCAAGCCTTAAGAGAAATTGTAAAAATTGAGCTACAGAAGTTGTTGGATGCTGGTTTTATTTATCTAATATCTAACAGTAAATGGGTATCACCTTTGGTCATAATGCCTAAAAAGGGGGGTAAATGAAGAATATGTGTAGATTATAGAGAATTGAACAATGTAACAAAGAAATATCATTTTCCATTCTCATTCATTGATCAAGTCCTAGATACCTTAGCTAGTAAAAAGTACTTCTCTTTTCTTGATGGATACAACGATTATAATTAGATTAGCATTGCTCCAAAGGATCAGGAAAAGACAACATTTACATGTCCTTGGGGGAACCTATGCATATTATGTATTACCTTTTGGCTTATGTAATGCCCCAACCACTTTCCAAAGGGTTGTAATCATCTTTTTTGTTGATATATCACATGATTGCATGGAAATATACATGGACGATTTCACCATATTTGGTGTTACTTGTACGGAAGCTTTGAAGAACTTGGAAAAAGTGTTGATTAGATGTCAAGAACACAAGATGTCCCTGAACAATGAGAAATGTTTCATGTTGATGCAAGGAGTTGTTCTAGGACACTTCATCTCAGAAGCTGACATCCAAGTAGACCCTGCAAAAATTGAGGTAATTCTTACATTTCCTACACCTACTAAGAAAAAATATGTTATATCCTTTTTAGGACATGTTAGCTATTATAGGCGCTTCATTCAAAATTTCAATCAAATAGCTAGTCCTCTATACACCTTGCTTACAAAAGAGGTTGAGTTTACATGGACATCATCCTATGAGGAATCCTTCCTGCATCTCAAGTCCCTTTTGAAAACTACACGAGTACTTAGAGGGCATGATTGGCCTTTACCATTCCATATATATACATATGCTTCTGACTATGCAATAGGTGTTGTCTTAGGCCAGAAGTCTACTAACCTTGAAAATTCTATTTACTATATCAACAAAATTTTACATGGGCCAGAGTTAAATTATACAGTTACTGAAAAGGAATTACTAGAATTGGTCTATGTTTTGAATAAATTCTACCATTATGTAATAGGCTATCCAATCTTTGTTCATACTGACCATGCAGCAATCAAATATCTTATGAACAAACCTGCCATCTCAAGCAGGCTAGCAAGATGGCTTCTTCTTTTGTGGGAATTTGATATAACAATAATTGACAAGTCAGGGAAAGCCAATGTTGTAGCTAATTATTTATCAAGACTCCAGACTGATGACAATGATACCTCTGTGATAGCTGATACATTCCCTAATGAACATTTGTTCCATATTATTTTCAAGATTCCATGGTATGCTAATATATCTAACTACCTTACAGCTAACAAGATGCCAACACATTTCTCTCCTAAGGATAGAAGAATGCTTGTTGAGAAAAGTTTTAAATTTTCTTGGATTGACAATACATTGTTCTATATTGGTCCAGACCAAGTCATGACAAGGTGTGTACGTGAAGATGAAACATATGATATCCTCCATGCTTGTCATGATGAGCCCTATGGAGGACACTTTGCAGCTAAGAGAATGACTCTGAAAATCTTAACAACGGGTTATTAATGGCCCACACTTCACAAAGATGCAACCAGTTATACTAGGAAATGACATAAATGCCAAAGGATGGATCGTCCAACAAAATCAGATGAAATGCCTTTACATCCACAAGTGGTTGTCATACCGTTGGATAAGTGGGGCATGGATTTTATTGGTCATATAGAACCTCCATCTAATAGAAAATCCTACATTTTGGTATGCACTGACTATCTCACCAAATGGGTTGAATTGAAGGCCATGAAGCATGTACGTGATCATAAGGTACCAGAGTTCCTGTATGAAGAAATCTCCACCCGTTATGATGTGTCGAGAGAGCTTGTAACTGATCAGGGAGCACAATTCACATCAAACCTGATTAGACAACTCATGAAAGAATATAAAATCAGACACAGGAAGTCCAATCTCTACCATCCTCAAGCCAATGGTCATGCAGAAATCACTAACAGAGAAATTGAAGCAATTCTAATAAAAATAGTTCACCTACACCACTGTGAGTGGAACAGACGCCTTTCAGAAGCAGTCTGGGCATACAGAACCACATGGAAGACAACCACGGGATTCACTCCATTTGAATTACTATATGGGAAAGCATCCATGTTTTCAATTGAGTTCAAGCACAAAACATTGTGTACTGCTCTGAAGTTAAACATTGACCTTCTTGCAGCACAGTGAGACCACCTGCTAAATCTCAACTCCTTGGATGAGATGAGAAAATCTGCATTAGATTGCACAGAGATATTCCAAAAATAGAGGAAGAAATGACATGACTCCCACAACAAGAACAAACAATTTCAAGCAAGTGAGTGGGAACTACTATTTGATTCTAGATTTCAAGAGACACAAGGCAAACTACAGACAAGATGGTTGGGCCCATATGAAATAGACCATGTCTTCGACAATGGAGTAATCAAGCTGACAACAATTGATCTAGTGCATTTCAAACTATTGGTCAACGGGCATCAACTCTGTCTTTAACATCAACCCTAGACCAAGGATGACTTCCTGCATCAATTCAGAGACACAACTCCACAAGCGCAATAGGTAATAATTCTTGTAGCAAAGGGTGCAAACCTTCTCCCTGCAGCTTCAAAATAACATTCCTTCGTGTAAGCTCATAATAAATACTTCATTTTCAAATGATGTTCCATTCTCCATTCATTTTCTATATTCATCTTTCCAACCCATTCCACTTCTCCACCTTCCACCCACAAATCCTCCATGTCATCACATCTTTCTATATTCCTATGTTTTCAATAAAAGCCACATCAGCTGGCGCCTACATCTATCACACTTATTCCATTCTCACCACCTTTTCGTGCATGTCGCAATAGAATGACAGGTACAAATTTTCATTTTCTTTCCACTTTTAGCACATACATTTTGGTAATTATATTTAATACTGCGTAAATCTATAATTAAGGACTTACGCCAGTTTCTTGCCTCGTGCTAAGTGTGACAAGTGTGGACACTTGTCTTAATTTTGTAGGGGGCAGGGAAGTGTATTAATTTTTCATTTCATTACTAGTTGTCCCTCTAATTTCTTGCAAGATTACCTGTTAATTCAAATATGTACTTGTGCCTTGTTTCATTAAGTCCTTTTAATTTTTTGCACAAGTGTCATACCATAATTCCTGAATATCTCTGATTTTTTATTTCATGTGACCCTGAGAGGACATAATTAAGCTATGTGAAAAATCACATTTAAACTTGCACTTAAACTTATAATTCCTTCTATGAAAGTGCCATTATTTCTTATGTTCAAAATACAACAAAAAGATTGCAAGAAAAATTTGTAGTTTTAAAAAGTGCAATTTGAAAGCTTAAAATCAGGGTGATTCAAAAGGGAATAAGGAATTTGGAAATTGCATAGCAGAGGAAATTAAGAATTGACAAATTACAGCAGAAATTTGAAGGAAGCATTTGGAAAAAATGGGAGGGTAGTTGATGCGCCATGAGCCTATTTTTCATTCTCATGGATGCTGAAGTAGTTCAGAGATTCAATGCGTGTAGATGGCTGGGTATTTCTTGAAACTGACACAATTTGATGAGGAGGCAACAACAGAATTTATGAGCACATTTAAGGAGGGAAAGGAAACCATATGGGTTTTGATGGTTGTTGCAACAGAGGAATGCATAGAAGAATTAACTTGGTTGCTAGCAATTGGGGAACATTAACCCAATGAGCATGATGCTAGGTAAGCTCAAGCCCAGTTTACTCTTCCTACAGACCCTCTATTGGAGATAAACATGCTAAGCATTAGTGCCGAGGAAACCCATAAGGGAAATACATTTTTTTTCTCATTGTGCCCTAATTAAAATGTTAGTTGAAAAATCCCTTAGGGAAGTGTCTCCCTTGGCATGGGAACAATTTTTTTAGTCTAAAACTTTGCAACCCCAGGATGAACGTGTTGAGAAACCCATTTCTGATAGAGCAACACCTTCCGAGCCAACTGCTAAAACAACCACCCAAGAAGGGGAACCCAGAAAAACTGAGGAAAATAGATTGTCTCCTACTCCCAAGGGCAATGTGCCCACCTCTTCTCAGAAGAGAGGAAAAATAAAAGTTGATGAAGGAACTTCAATTCCTCCAATTAAACCACAAAACCCCACAGTTTCAAAAGGAAAGTGAAGGAAGTCAGCTCCTGCAGCAACTACTTCTGCAGTAGAGAGACTGAAGAAAGCTAGTAAAATGAAAGATGTGGAGGTTGTAGAGACCCCTTTATAGAGAATTTCTTGAATGAGAGGAAAAATTCCTCTTGTGTCCCCAGACAGTCAATCTGTTCCTTCAGAAAAACCTATTGTAGAACCCCATGTAGAGTATATTCTAGACAATTCCCCAATTCGATGAGAAATTTCAGATCTTACTCAAAATCTAAATTAGAAATGTGATGATGAGCCTACCACATATCAGAGTGATCCTGGATAGAATCATCAGAATGTTCAAGAAGGAAATGAGGAAGAACTTCAAATGCCTCAATTGTCAGCTCACTCACACTCTCAAAATGCTCTAGTTCCTTTTTGAAGAACTTGGTTCACCATCTATTTAGAGCAGACATATAGAGAACAGAGGAGACAAAATACGTAGTTAGAAGAGTATGGACCACCTACTCTGCAATTCCTTATCTTTGATCTGTACAATCGGTTTTTTCTTCATACAACTTTGTGGAAGGAAGAAAGAAATAAAATGCAAAGAGTGATCAATGACCAAAAGGATGAAATAAAAGACCTGAAGGAGCAACTGAAGAGGTAGAAACAAAAGATGGATCATGCCTTGAAATGGCTAATCAAATTATAACTTGCAGGCCTCCTCCCAGGGTATATGCTATTTTCTTAAAAGAACAATTCCTCTTATTTCAACTAATGATGAGTATGAAGGATATAGATTCTAAGTTCAAAACAGCTCAGGAATTCTATGGTTTGTACCAAACCCTTCCAGCCTGGCCACAAAACCTGCTTTGTGAATTATATATACATAACTTCATTATTCCAAAGGAGACTAAGTGGAATCCCTTTCTCTATATTGGAGATATACATCAAAGGGTCTTAATTTCATGGATGCAGAATGAAGCCAATTATAAAAGGAAATTAGATAATTACAGGGACAAGGAAAAATTAGAACCACTACCCTTGAGGGTTGCGAGTATTAAGTCTGATGTGCTACTAAGGGACTAGTTCAGTCTCACTTATGGGAGGATAAAAGAAGAAACCAAGAAGAAAATTGTTGCTATCAGGGAAGAGGTTTACACAGAGTATCAAGTGATGTCCTACTTTACATTTTAAAGAGCCCTAACTAGTGCCAGAAATGGATGGAACAGGTTGCCAGAGGTATTCAATAAAGTTGAACCACATACTCCTCTCAACCTTGAAGCATCAATTCATCGGGCACCAAAATATATACAGTTAGGCAGACAAATCAGGCGTGAGCTCTGGTGTCCCCTAACAATTCAGCCACCAATGCTTCTATATGACATTAATGCTACAAAGTTGGACCAGTTGCAGGAAGATTATAGGATGGACTTTTGGGAGAAAACTAGAGGGTTCTAGTACACCTTCAAGAGCTGGAGGATAGGAAAGACAGAGGTTGGAGAATTTAGGGGAATTGCAAAGAAGTGCAATGCTTGAGAACAAGAATTATGCTTGTAGGGGGGCAGATGATGAGCTATAATTTGTCTCTATTTTATTTTTATTTTATACTTTGTTTTAAGACATTTCTAAAACACTTGTGAAACTTTTAAGTATTTGAACTTGTGATCATGCTATAAGTATAGTCAAAAACACCAAAGCCTATGGGTAGATAGTGGTGACATATTTGATAAATATTATATATCTATCAAATTATTTCATATAACTATTTTAATGTGTGTTCTAATATTTGAATTGATTTGAATAGTTGACTTGAATATATATCTGCATGTGCTACTCACTTGCTAGAAAAAGAGGAGCGGCTTGAGAGTGAATCGACAACATTGATGAGGAAATGATCAAGTCCCACTTGCAATGAGGAGAACCATTATGACACCATGAGACATGCCTTCTAAATAGAATAAATCATCATCTCAGGGAATATAGGAACATAACTCTGCTATATTTTCTCTACGGTCAATACTTTGTTGAAGCAGTTATCTAGTCTTTATGATATTTTGTCGTGGGCTGTTACATTCTCCTTTCTCTATGAAATGAATCAGTCAAACCTTATCTGGATGCTTTGAATAAACATCAATCCTCTATATAAAGGGATATTATTGTTAGATTGTAGTTAGTTGGATAATATACTATTGTTGCATTTGCATAGCAAAGTTACTCTTTCTAGTTTTCGTGCATTGTTTTCACTATGATGTAATCAGTTTTTTGAAAATATAATGGAGTGATTTTGAGTTATATTTTGTATTAGTAGTTAGCAGAAGCCAACCAAGGGGGCCCACTTGGAAGGTGGATTAGGCTAGACTAGGTTAGAGTTGATTTCAACATTTACAACATTTTAAGTAGAGTTTAATGTTTCCTCCTACAACATTATAACTCATGTATGTTCCTGCAACACTTGCAAGGATAATTATAGTGATTACTTTGGGTTGATAGAATAGGTTTAAGTTGAGCTTAAAGTTGTCAGCATTAATTCCATTAATTATTTGTGTGCGTTTACTTTCCTACAGCAATAACATAAGTCTCTTTCATGTATTTTTCCTTCCTGCAGCTTAAGTGATATGACTCTTTGAGAGACTTAGTGCACAAATAGTGTTGTCCCATTTCAAGTATACATCCCTCGGTTGACAATGCAAATGCACTTTATGTTAGGGAAAATAATCCTTAGTTGAATACACTATTCCTAGGAGAAGCTTTGGCATGATTATTATTACCTATTGTGGGGATGTTCATCACCCACTGGCCATTTCAACAATGGGCCTTTGACCTCATACGGAAAATATATCCCTCTTCCTCCAGAGGACACAAATTTATTATCACTACAAATGAGTACTTCATAGAGTGGGTTGAAGCAATTCCTCTCATTAAACCAACTGGGAAACAAGTATCCATGTTCATCTTGAATTATATCATCTGCAGATATGGGATACCCACCTCTATTATCACAGACAATTTAAAAACAAGGATATAGATAAGTTAAGTGAAAAATTCAAAATTTCTCAACATTTTTCCTTTGTTTACTATCCTCAAGGCAGCAGATAGGTTGAGGCTTCCAATAAAAACATATTGAAGATCTTGCACAGAACAATCAGCAAGACAGGAAAAAACTGGCATCTTCAAATCAATCCAGCCTTGTGGGCCTATCGAACTAGTATCTGCACACCTATAGTGGCAACACCATTTTCCTTGGTATATGGCACAAAATATGTATTTCCTATTGAGGTAGAAATACCATCTCTCTAAGTTAACTTACATGGACTCATCACTAATGAAGACTATCAGATTTCCAGAATCCAAGAGCTTGAATTACTTGATGAACGTAGAAGAGAAACATTTGACCATTTAAGGCTCTATCAAAAAAGAAGGTCTTGATGCTACAAAAAGAAGGTATGACACAGAGAATATTAGATTGGTGACCTTGTACTTAAACAAAATCCAAAAAATCAGCAACATCATGAACAAAAGGGGAAGTTTGAACTCAACTGGCTGAGTCACTTTGTGATCACCGCAACATTTGGCTATGGAGCCTATCAACTATAAACTCCAGAAGGTGAAACCTTTACTAATCCCATTAATGCTCTACACCTAAATAAGTTCTACACTTGAGGCATTCTTTCTGGCCAGCAGCATGTATATACGTATTTGATCCTGAAAAAATATCAAAAATAACAAAAATAGAAAAAGTCAAAAACATTTGGAAAAAGTCCTGAAAATATGATCATCCTGGTGAAAACCTCAAAAAAGGTGCCTTGATACATTAAAAAAATCAAAAAAAGAATATTAAATAAATAAACAAAAAAATAAAAATAAAAAAATTGAAAAATCAAGAAAAGTGCCTTGCTGAAAACCTGAAAACAGATGCCTTGGTAGAAAAAATAGGAATTCTACCAAGTGGTGAAAACCTGGCAACAGGCATCACTTGTAACAACACTCCATCTATCAACACGTCGCTTGACTATCTTAACCTTGTGAAAATAATGAAGTTGACCTCTTACATTTGGAATTGATCATCCTCTTGAGTTCTAGGGTTGCATCTTGGTTCCTGCATCTGCATACCTTGTCAGTTATCATGCTCCTCATTTTCTATCATGGTCTTTTAGGCACCTGGATAGTTTTCCACTGACACACTAGTGTTTCTTAACGCCTTAATCAAACAGTGTTTTTCAACACTCTCTTTCAGACAAAAGTGTATTTTTCAACACGCATCGGACAAAACTTATACTTTGCACAATAACACATAAACCAACACAGTGGTGTTTCTCAACACCCACATCAACACTTCCACAAACTAAATGATTGATGATATTTTTCTTGGATGTTGTCTATTATCAATGAATTTCATACTATTTTCTTTGATTTCTGCTTGTTGGGTGGTCCCAATGATCCTTTTATCAACTAAAATATGATGTATGTGGTAAGATCTTCCATTTTTAGGTGGGTAAGCCTCACATCCCTCGATCCTACTTACTTGCATGCTAAGGTGAGGTTGGGGCTATCTCCTTGTCTGTTATTTCTTCCTATGTACGTAAAGGCACACTCATGGTTATCTTAGCTCTAAATGCCTTGGTACTAGTGTATCTTTATAAAATCAAATAGAGATAATATTTAGGTTATCCTGTTGAAGATAATTATTCAATTGTATATTATCATTGTTTTTACACATATGTAATGATTTGATGTATTAACCGAGCTCTATCAGTTAATGAACAAAGTTCTCTACTAACCGAGTTCACTTGGGCAATATAGTAAGTTTGGTTTCAGCTGAGTATCGGTTGGTCATCGAAGGATTACAGTGTCAACCGAGTTACGCATTTAGTGTCAGCCGACTAACATCAGTTTACACTTTATGTTTAATTGGTTAATTGCAGCCGACAGACTTAAGTTTTATTGTTTATTTGGAAGGGTATTCAAGCTGACTTGACAAGGCCTATCATATATATACAAGGTCAAGCTTGGATTGAATGATGAGTATTAGTTGATTTCTTTGATATGAAGAATGAAGGCAAAGTAAGAGAGAATTCTGATTAAGGACAAAATATCTAGACCGAGCTGCAAAAGAATATTTGATCAATAAGGATCCAGTTAAAGCTAGAACAAAGATCTTAATTAGCAAAGACAGTTGCTTCTTCAATCAGGTCATACTCATTGTTACTCTCTAACAATTGTAGCAGTTATCCAAATCTCTTTACAGAGTAGACTTAATAGTCTTTCCGTAAATCCTCTCACAAGGTCACATTTCTACATTGAAGTATTTGAAGACCTCTAACAAGGTCACTCCTAACAGGGTGATTAAATCCTCTAACAAGGTCACACCTTACAATGTGTTTTGTAACCTTTAACAAGGTTGGATCCTAACAGGGCTCATTTCAGAAGAGTGAAAAACAATAACGAGTTGCAATTGGTGGTTTTTCCAAATTGGATTTCCATGGTAAATCTTGGTGTCATATGTGTACATGTTATTTTCTTTATGCTTTATGTTTATGCACTTAATCACTAAAGGATAATTACATTTAATATCTTAAGATTTCTTTATTAACCGAGTGATAACAGAATATCTTTGTTAACCGAGTAACATTGATAAGTTTGTTTAAGACATCTAGGGGCCTTGGATTTGTTTTTGTGGTAACTGATTCACCCCTCTCCTCTCATTTACTCAACTCATTTCCAACAATTGGTATCAGATATTTTGGTGCTTTTAGGGAAGGTTTCAATGCCTAAGCTAAACATCAAAGATGTCTTACAGAAGGGAGATCCCCAAGCTTAACAAAGACAACTTTGCTACAAGGAAAGAGTTGATGAGGCTACATTTATCTACTATTGGAGATACTGGTTTGCAATTCTTGGACCACAAGTATGTGCAACCACCTAGACCTATGTTTGTGGATTAGATGGTGGAAATAAAGAATCATAACATAGTGATGATTGATATAGCTTCTTCACTCAGCTATTCAGAATGTGATGAAGTCGAGGACTACCCTATTGCCTATGATATGTGGAAGAAACTGCATGATATCCATATAGGAGATGACAATGTAAAGAGAGCCAAAGCATAGAGTCTCAAAGGTCAGTCTGATCAAATTAAAATGAATGAAGCAGAAGACATAAAAAAAAATACAGTGACTGGATCAAGAAAAGTGTTAGTTCCATCAGAGCTATTGGTAGAATGATTGAAGACAAAATAGTGGTTAGTAAGGTATTGAGAACTTTACTTCCTATCTATGCAATTAAAATTTCAACTATTCAAGAGATGAGGTGTAGTAATGATATAACTCTAGATGCATTGGTTGAAAGGCTGGCAACTTTTGAGTTGGATAATTTTGACAATTATTCCTAATCCTAGAAATTTTGATTCTGCATTCAAAGCTAAATTAATCCTTGGTTAGATAGATACAAACTCAAAAGTAAAATAGATTGACAATGACAGTGATGATGAATCTGATGATGAAGATCTATAAATCATTGAAGCACTACTTGCAAAGAGAGCTGCCAAAGGAAAAGGAAAGTACAAAGGAAGAATACCATTGATTTTCTTTTCATGTGATGAGGTTGGTCGCATTGCTTCTAAGTGTCCAAACAAAGAAGACAAAGATGATAAAAAGTTCAACAAGTACAAAGGCAAGAAAGATTTCAAAAGTTACAAAAGCTACAAGGACAAAGGTAAGAAATCTTGTTATATTTCAAAAGATTCTGATAGTGATGAAGATGATCATGAAATGGTTTACATTACTATTAAGGATGAGTCAGATAATGAAGAAAATGAAAAGGCTGCACTTTTCTCACATGTTAATGACACTTGGATAATTGATAGTGGTTGTTCTCGCCACATGACTGGTGATAAAACAAAATTTGAACATCTTGAGCACTATGATGGTGGGAGTGTCATATTTGGGAATAATGAACCTTTCTATGTGAAAGGTAAAGGTTGTATTGCTCTAATTGAAGGAATTAAATGTGATAATGCTTATTGGTTTGAAGGACTAAGGCATAATATACTAAGTGTGGCACAACTGAATAACATTAGTTTCAAGGTAGAATTCATGAATGGTAAGGCCAAGCTCCTGGATGGTAAAGGAAACCTAGTTGGAACTGGAAAGAAAACAAAAGGTAATCTATTCTATCTTGATCTCAATGAAAGTTCATGTTTTATTGTACAAGTGGAAGAAAGATGGTTATGGCATAAAAGACTATGTCATGTGAATTTTGATAACCTAGTCAACATAAGAAAGAAAAATAGAGTAAGAGGTATTCCTATTTTGAAGAAACTTGAATTGGAAATATGCAAACAATGCCAAATTGGGAAGATGGGCAAAACTAGTTTCAAAAACAAGAATTGCAATACAGAAGAAGTCTTGGAGTTGGTGGATACTGATCTATGTGGACCAATTAGAACAACAAGTTACACTGGAGAGAAGTATTTCATTCTATTTATTGATGATCATTCCATAATAATGATTGTTATGTTTCTCAAAGAAAAATCAGAAGCTTTTCAGAAGTTTAAGTGTTACCTTTCCAGAGTTGAGAAGGAAACAGGAAAGAAACTAAAGTGCCTAAGATCTGATAGAGGAGGTGAATTTGTTTCTAATGAGTTCAATGAATTCTATAATGAAAGAGGAATCAAGAGATAAGTATATGTGATGGGGAGGTCACCTTACTATCCTAGATTCCTACCTATACCTATCATCAAGATCTTCCTCTGCATGGCCATCAACGTGGACAATGTCTTCCCCTGTGTCACTAACTTTTCCAATTCCCTCTGTGATGTTGACAAGTCAACATATTTACTACCTCTGTCTGTTAGTCGCACTGTCATGAGACTCAATCACTATGCATGCCTTTATCCTACGACTTGGCGATAACTTGATGTCGCGCACTCGCCATGCTTCCAACCAAGCTGCTTATTCCTCTGCGACCTTGCGCTGCATTGTTGTCGCACGCTCGCACCTCTTCTAGACGAGCTACCAATTCATCTGCGACTTTGTGATACATAGCAGTCACGCGCTCGCAATCCTTATACCCGAGCTGACATTTACTCTGTGACTGAGCGATACAATGCTCGTCGCGCTCTCGTACTGCTTGAACCGAGCTGATGTTTTCCCTTGTGACTGAGCAATGAGCTCTTGTCGCGCGCTCGCAATGCTTTTTACTTAACTGTCTGTTGCTCTGCGATCACGCGATGCATAGTCTGTCACTCACTCGCACCCTCATGAACTTAACCGCTAAGTGATCGGCGACTGTGCGATAGACGGTCATCGCATTATCGCGTTGTTTCTAGACTGACTGCCGGTAGACCGCCGACTATGTGATGAGCCATTTGTCACCTTGTCACTATAGTTTTTGCACTAACCATTCATCACCTCGTGAGCATGCGATGCATTGTCTTCGTGTTGTCGCGCACTATTTTGCTGAACTACTAACCGCCTGTAACTGTGCGATGAGCTCATCGTCGCTCACTCGCTCACTTAAGAACTTAACCACCGATCACCTCATGAGTTTTTGATTCACTATTTTCTGTTCTCTACTGGGCATCTGCGACTTTGCGACAAGAGCGAAGAACTGTTCATGTTTATTAAAAGACTGACCGCTAACTGTGATCTGCTCCATGATCACTCTGTTTAAACCTGCTAGGTTTTGGGAGCTAAAACCCTAGGGTGCTCTACACCATACTCCCCCCTCTGAGAAGGAAGAGTTAGTTTGAATTAGTCGGCAACAAGGCCGAACTAATTCTGTGTTTTCTGTAGGTTTCTTCATTCATCCATGTCGCTTCTGCTTCTGGTAACCCTAACCATTTTACAAGATATTCTCTGTATACCCTTCGTCGAGTTGTCTTCTGAACTCGTGAATCCAGGATTTTCTCTGCTTGCAACTTGGACTTAGCT
>MU223071.1:743345-760419 GCA_018584345.1 Thuja plicata | reverse complement strand
AATTTTTGACACCATAGCCTGCCAATTTGCAATAGGCTTTTTACCTTCTTTTTCTCTTTCTTCTTGGATGAATTTCCACCAAGTTAAGGCTGCTCCTCTCAATCTAGATTTAGCAACTTTCACTTTCGATGCTTCAGTCACTCCTTCACAATCAAAATGATTCTCCATTCCTTCAATCCATTCCATTACCAGTTCAGAATCCATTTTTCCAGCAAGTACTAGTACTCTATCCAATACTTTTCCACCTAGAGCCTTGATAGCCTTCAAGAATGGTTCTTCTGGCATAGGAGGATCTGGTTCTAGTATAACATCCTCCTCTGCAACAGCTTTTCCTTTATTGGAACTCTCTGCTTCTCCAGTCACTTTATCAGCAATATCCTCTAGTTGTTTTCTCATTAACTCTAGAGTTTCTTCAAGGAGTCTATTTCTCTCCTTCTGTTCATTAACCTCTTTAGCCAGCTCTATATTTGTCACCATGGCTGATTCTCCTACTGATTCCTCAGTACTTTGAAACATCTACAAGTTTCAAGCCCAAATCTTTAACTTTCTCTAATACCAATCTGATGGGGAGGTCACCTTACTATCCTAGATTCCTACCTGTACCTATCATCAAGATCTTCCTCTACATGGCCATCAACGTGGACAACGTCTTCCCCCATGTCACTGAATTTTCCAATTCCCTCTGTGATGTTGACAAGTCAACATATTTACTACCTCTGTCTGTTAGTCGCACTATCGCAAGACTCAATCACTATGCATGCCTTTATCCTGTGACTTGGTGATAACTTGATGTCACGCACTCGCCATGCTTCCAACCGAGCTGCTTATTCCTCTGTGACCTTGCGCTGCACTATTTTCGCATGCTCGCACCTCTTCTAGATGAGCTACCAATTCATCTACGACTTTGCGATACATAGCAGTTGCGCGCTCACAATCCTTATACCCGAGCTGACATTTACTCTGCGACTGAGCGATACAATGCTCGTCGCGCTCTCACACTACTTGAACTGAGCTGATGTTTTCCCTTGTGACTGAACGATGAGCTCTCGTCGTGTGCTCGCAATGATTTTTACTTAACTATTTGTTGCTCTGTGATCACGTGTTGCATAGGTTGTCGCTCACTCGCACCCTCATGAACTTAACTGCTAAGTGATCGACGACTGTGCGATAGACGGTCATCGCATTGTCGCGCTATTTCCAGACTGACTGCCGATAGACCGCCGACTGTGTGATGAGCCATTTGTCGCCTTGTCGCTATAGTTTTTTCACTAACCATTCATCACCTCACGAGCATGCGATGCATTGTCTTCACGTTGTCGCGCACTATTTTCGCTAAACTGCTAACCGCCTGTGACTGTGCGATGAGCTCATCGTCGCTCACTCGCTCACTTAAGAACTTAACCACTGATCAGCTTGCAAGTTTGTGATTCACTATTTTCTGTTCTCTGCTAGGCATCTGCGACTTTGCGACAAGAGCGAAGAACTGTTCATGTTTATTAAAAGACTGACCGCTAACTATGATCTGCTCCATGATCACTCTGTTTAAACCTGCTAGGGTTTGGGAGCTAAAACCCTAGGGTGCTCTGCACCAATATGCCCCTGGTACACCATAGAAAAATGGTATAGCAAAAAGAATAAATAGATCTATTATGGATTATGCAAGAACCTTGATGATTGAGAAGAATGTTGCAACAAAATACTGGAAGGAAGCTATCAGCACTGTAGTTCACACCTTGAAAAAAGTTCAACTAAAGAAAGGTATTTGAATTATGGTATGGTTATAAACCCAATGTTCAGTATTTCAAAGTATTTGGAAGTAAATGTTACATCTTGAAGGAAGAAAGAAATGGAAAATTTGATGTAAAAGGAAATTAAGGTATATTCCTAGGCTACTCCTATAAAAGCAAAGCATATAAATGTTTGAATCTTGCTACTCATAAATTCATAGAAAGTGCACATGTAAAGATTGATGAGTTTGTAGAGAGTGTAAAGATTGATGAGTTTGTAGAGAGAAGTGAAGAATAGAGCAGTAAAGAACCTGATTACTGCAAGACCTTTGTGTATTATGAACTTGATACTATGCCTAAGAAAAAAGCAATGGTGATTGGACATCAACCCTGTCAACCACTGAATTCATCAGCACAAACTTTGTTACAACCTGTGCAACCCGAGCTGCTAATAGAGGTAACTGAGTCAAAAATAGAGGAAACCAAGTCTCACACAGAGGCAACTGAGTCTCAGACAGAGGCAAATGAGTCTCAGATAGAGGAAATTGAGTCTCAGTTAGAAGAGCAGAACAAAATGTTTGAGCATGGTGAACCAAGTAATGCAAGTCCAAAATAAAAAAGGAAAGAACCTGTACTTGCCAAATATGTCAGAAGGCATCGTGCACCTGAGAAAATAATTGGAGATCAGAAAAAAGGTATAATGACAAGAAAAAAACTTAAAGGTACATGTTTTCTTAGTGAAATTGAACCTAGATCCAGTAAAGATGCTTTGAATGATGAAAGTTGGATAGAAGCCATGAATGAAGAGATTGAGCATATAAAAAAGAACAAAACTTGGACTCTTGTGCCTAGACCAAAAGACAAGAATGTAATTGGTACTAAGTGATTTTTTAGAAACAAGTTGAATGAAAAAGGTGATGTTTCTAGAAACAAGGCAAGATTAGTGTGTAAAGGATATGCTCAAGAAGAGGGTGTTGATTATGGAGAAACTTTTGCTCCTATTGCAATACTTGAAGGAGTCAGAACTCTTCTGGCATATGTAGCACATAAAGGATTCAAGGTATACCAAATGGATGTAAAATCTACATTCTTGAATGGAATTCTAGAAGAGGAAGTCTATATTGAGAAACCTGAAGGTTTTGTTGATCCTAACAAAAGGAATATGGTTTGTAAGCTGCACAAAACTTTTTATGGACTGAAGCAAGCTCCTAGAGCTTGGTATGAAAGATTGCATGGATACCTGATAAGTATTGGATTTCAAAGAACTAATGACAATAGTAGCTTGTACAACAAAGAAGGACCTTGGAACAAGATACTATTAGCAGAGATATTTTTTGATGATATACTATTCACTGGACATGATGATTTATGCAAAGCATTCTCTGAAGCTATTAGTAAGGAATTTGAGATGTCTATGTTTGGAGAAATCAAATTTTTTGTTGTTTTACAAGTTCATCAGATGAAGGATGGTATCTACATAACTCGGTAAAAATACATCAAAGAGATACTGAAGAAATTTGGAATGGAATATTCCAGACCAGTTGGGACACCTATGTTTACTGGACATAAGTTTTCTAAGGATGATGACTCAAAGGAGGTAAATCAGACTACCTACATATCCATGATTGGTAAACTTCAATATGTTGTTCACATTAGGCCTGATATTGCATTAACAGTTGGTATTGTTGCAAGGTTTTTAGCTAATCCTAGAGAGAATCATTTGATGACTATCAAAAGGATTCTAAGATATCTTAAGGGCACTGAGGACTATGGATTATGGTATACGAAAGGAGAAAACTTTGATTTGAATACTTTTACTGATGTTGATTGGGCAGGAAGTGTTGATGACAGAAAGAGAACCGGTGGCGGAGCGTTCTTTCTTGGAAATAGGTTAGTCTCTTCGACCAGTAAGAAACATAATTGCATCTCTCAATCTATAGTAGAGGCAATGTATGTTGCTACAATAGTGAATTGTTCAAATATCATATGGTTCAAATAGTTGTTGTCCGGTATAAAGGAGGAAATCAAAGAACCAGTTATCATCTAGTGTGACAACACTAGTGCTATTAACATTTCAAAGAACCCTGTGATGCATACTAAGACTAAGCATATTGCAATAAAGTATCATTTCTTGAGAGAATTGGTTTAGGACAAGGAAGTAAGGTTGGAATATGTGAATACTAAAGAACAAATTGCAGACATATTCACAAAAACTTTACCTAAGGATGCATTCTTGTATCTTAGAGGAAAGTTAGGGGTGCTTCCCCTAACTGAGGCTCACTATAGCACAATTTAGTGATGCATCAACCAAGCTACAATGAAGATCTAACAAGTTCGTGCAGATTGTCAGAGCTTATTGCATATGAATCAGTACAACAAGTACATTACAACTTCATTGGATAGAGTCTTTGGTATTGGTTGTCAAAGAGGGAGAGATTATTGATGTCATGCCAAATAAATTATTGAGGAAGATATTATTGACGTCAGAGGGAGAAATTTTTTCAGAAACAGTGACTGTGAAGGCAGAGGGAGTTTTCTAGATGAGAATCAGAATTAAGCTAAGGACATTAATAATATTATTCTTGTTTCTGTTGTTCTAGAATTCTTTGTATAATGACATGTTGTGTTTCCATCAATGCCAAAGGGGGAGATTGTTGAATACAATTATTCAATTGTATATTGTCATTAATGTTAAACAAATGTAATGATTTGTTGTATTAACCGAGCTCTGTCGGTTAATGAAGGAATTTTTGTACTAACCGAGTTCACTCGGGTAATATAGTAAGTTTGGTTTCAGCCGAGTATAAGTCAGGCATCGAAGGATTACAGTTTCAACTGAGTTATGCATTTAGTGTCAGCCAACTAACAACAGTTTACGCTTTATGTTTGATTGGTTAATTGCAGCCGATAGGCTTAAGTTTTATTATTTATTTGGAAGGGTATTCAAGTCGACTTGACAAGGCCTATCATATATATAAAAGGTCAAGTTTGGATTAAATGATGAGTAGTAGTTGAGTTCTTTGATATGAAAAATGAAAGCAAAGTAAGAGGGAATTTTGATTAAGGATAGAATATCGAGACCGAGCTACAAAAGAATATTTGATTAGTGAAGATCCAGTTAAAGCCAGAACAGAGATCTAAATCAGCAAAGATATTTGCCTCTTTAATCAGGTCATACTCATTGTTACTCTCTAACAATTGTAGTAGTGATCCAAATCTATTTACAGAGTAGACTTAACAGTCTTTTCATAAATCCTCTCACAAGGTGGAATTTCTACAGTGAAGTGTTTGAAGACCTCTAACAAGACCACTCCTAATAGGGTGATTAAATCCTCTAATAGGGTCACACCTTATAGTGTGTTTTGTAACCTTTAACAGGGTTGGCTCCTAAGAGGGCTCACTTCAAGAGAGTGAAAAATAGTAACTAGATGCAATTGGTGGTTTTCCCAAATTGGGTTTTCACGGTAAATCTTGGAGTCATCTATGTACATGTTATTTGCTTTATGCTTTATGTTTCAACACTTAATCACTAAAGGATAATTACATTTAATATCTTAAGATTGCTTTGTCAACTGAGTGACAGAAGAATATCTTTGTTAACCAAGTAATAGTGATAAGTTTGTATAATACATCTAAGGGACTTGGATTTGTTTTTGTGGTAACTGATTCACCCCTCCCCTCTCATTTACTCAACTCATTTCCAACACATCCTAGTTCTTGTACCTAGATTCTTATTTTGTCTCCCATATTTTATCCGATGAAGGTCATATTCATACTCTTATGGTCGTAGTGGCACCAGTAAGGGTTGTATCGGCTTTGATGTTCCAAATGCCCGATGATGAAACTAAGGACTACCAGAATCAGTGACTTGACTATTCAATGGCGTAGGCTGCATTTGCATTCTTAGGTTTGCATAATAGCATTATAACAAAAAACTGAGCTATTCCTTTAAAGAATTGCTTTCTCAAATCCTTCGTTAAAGCGATCAATTGCATTTTATCTCCTTATGGTTACCTATCTGTGCACAAATGGTCAGTAACAACAAGAAAAATATGTGTAATCATCACAATAAGTAGCATATCATCTAGGGAGAGAAAGATATTGTCTATATGCACATGTTCCAAGATCTTAAAAAGCAATAGATTCATCAGTATAGATAAAGCAATGAAAGACAACACATGGAGCACAAAATGGTCACCACATAAATATATATATCAAGGTCTTGATGTATACAAAATTGTGGTCTAGAATCTCGAGAAAAAATGTGCATCCTTGATGCAAATAAATCAAGTACAATCATGTAGATCTCCAAAAATCAGAAGGGGGTAAGACAGAAGGGGGAAAATTAGGTCTCTCTTCCTCCCTCGCCACCATCAAGGGGTGGGTGTGGAGGAGCATCTTATCTAGGTGGAGGGCACACTCCCTTTGATTGTTCCAAGTACTATAAATATGGTGGCACCTGGTGTGTCATATGAACTATTGTGTTGTATGCAACTACATAGTAGGTTGCACTACTAGTCAGATATATCACCTGAATCTGTAGCCCTTGGACCCTCTCATCATGGCCTGTGATCGCTTGATCTCGCTCTACAATCTGGGACTATGCTACTGCAAGTTGGGTCTGTAATGCTCAAACCCGTCCCCTCAATGTCCGGATAGTATCCTGAGGTGTCTGCTCTTGTAGTTCTCCCTCCTCCTTGACCTGTGAGTGTGCAGCCCTATGCTGCCAAAATTTTCTGACAACCTCATCAAGACTGAGATCTAGCTGAGCATCTCTCATCTCCTCATAAGCCTATACTGTCAGGATCTCACCTCTTATAGAACCAAGGGTGCCTCCCTCCCCTCGCCAACGTTGTTCTCCGAATATGGGTGCCCTACTGGTACTGGCACCTACAGTAGTCCCTTCTTTGGAAGGAGTCAAACCTCTTTGAGGTACTCTATCTAGTCCCCCCTAACCACCTATAGCTCTCTAAGGGACATCTACCTCCTCAATCCATGGTGCCCTCTCCATCAAAACTATGAATCTGGGGAAGGTGTGACGAGTGAGGTGATCTTTGTACTGGGGTGTGACCCCTGCATCTATGATAACCTCCTGATAATCCCATAAATGCCTATGTAAACCTATCAGCTCCTATGTGCAGAGATCTGGAGATAATCTCTGAGACCATCCTTGACGCTCCTCATCAAGAAAACAAGCATATGTTGTTGATTCCTATAGGATGCTTTGAGCATGACCATACTGTCATAGTACTCTTCCCACTACAAATCGCTCAACAACACTGGAGGTCCTCGCAATTAAGGGACATGAAACAAATAAATCTCATCGCTGGTCTCTCCAGTCGGTCCAGGCCTATGTGCGTACATATGGTCTCCACACAACCAAGCTAGGATCATCTAACTGAAGCCTCCAATATTCAACCTTTCCTAGATGGGGTTATGTAAGGAAACCTACATACCTATATACGTAGGTTTGTCCACTCTAACATGGATCATCCATCACTAGCCTACATATAGGAAGGTTCTCCTAGGCCCATATATGTAAGACTAGCACTCTTGCGGCCATCCCTCATACTTCCCTATAAGTGATCTCATGCATGTCGTGATACATGTGTCCGAGAAGGCACTGACCCCAACCCAATCGCTCTAGCAGACTAGACAATCTTTCTAGTATCCTACCCCATCCACAATAGAATCCATGCTGGCTCCTATCTGCCATCAGAAAGAAACCTATGTATCCTGCAATCACGCACACCAGTGGGAAGGCGGTTCCATACTAGCTCATCAGATCATCCCAAGATATGACCTTGTCCAAGATCATGTGATCATGGAACACTCAAATCAATGTCTGTGTACCTAACTATGAGGTTGCATCATGCTCTATTTTCTCTCCTGCAAATAGAGTTTGAAGAATCCTATATATGTCCTCGGGAGTGATAGTCATCTCCCAAGTCGGTAAATAGAAAGTATTATCCTCACTGTGGAATCTCTCCACCAAAGTTGTCAAAAGTCCATGGTTAACCCAGATGTTGGGCATCTGGGATAACCATCCAAAACCAAAATCTCTCTGGTGACCCATTTGCTCATCAGATAGGTCCCTCAATAAGCGCATGGTAGGAGGATAAGTAGAGTGAAACTGGATATCTGGTAAATCTGCCTATAAGACAACACACAATGAAGAAGCATCAGTAACGACATCAAAATCAACTACACTCAGCAAGAAATGACTAGACAAGCTATTAAACAGGCTACGAAAGAAAGAACACACACAACTGATCAGAAGAAAAACTTCAAAAAGTACCTCTATTGCCCAAACAACAAAGTACAAAAAAAGGGCACTAGTACCAAAATCCGTACGAGTCAGGATTGCATGTAAAATGACAAAACACAATGAAATGACAAATCTGATAAAGCCAAACAATAAAGTGGGCTTCTATGAATATTTTTGTGTGACAGATAGGTAATCCCTATGTGACAAAACTAATGGACTTAGACAAAAAAGATAGTTTTGTGATTCATCGTACAAGCCCTCTCACCAGCTCGTGCGACGAACCGGGACCTACGACCTAAACATGGCAAAAATATGCCAAAAATGTATGAAAAACTTGCAAAAATGAATGCAAAGGTGAAGTTTATCAGTTACTTATGGGAGGCGGATAGTCCTACGGTCATCTATATCATCGCATGCACTCAAAACAATGACTTGCTACTGGGACCACCATTTTTCTCTCATAGAAGCTTCTCAAAACTCAAATGTGGACAGTGAAAATGATGTGAAAATGACCCTTCCGGGCCTTATATAGAGATTTTAACCAAATTTTCAAAGTGGCCCGATGAATTTGAAAATTGCACCCCTAGCTAATCAGACTGCTCTAAATCCATTTTGACTGAAATCGAAATCTAACAATATTTTGATACTCAAAAATGTATTTTAACCTATTTTCACAAAGGCAATTGATCGCTGACACTTTCCTTACAAGATTCTGATTTGAGATTCCTCTTGAACAATTTCCTCGCGCATTTTCCACTCCAATCCAAAAATTCAACCTAAGTCAACTCTTGGTCAAACTTGGTCAACCATACCTCAAACAATCTCGCATCTCGCAATTATCAATACTTTTTGATCTATCAGGCTTGTGCCTCCCCTCCTTTCAATTTTGTTCCTGAAGGGCCAGTATCATTATATCAACAATTTAATTCACATCAACAAGTTCAATCTCTAGGGGCATCAAGCCCTGAATTAAATAAAAAATCAATCAATTGATTCTTATCATTGCGCATCAAAAATCTCAAAGCTCTAGGGGCATATCAGGTTCATCGCACCATATCAATATGATAACTCCTCTCAATATGGTAATTAGATTCATTAGGACTCATATCAAGTCAATTATCCCAATCAATCAATCGAATGGAAATCAGTCTCATCACACCAAATCAGGTTGATTCATCATTCAAACCTAATCCAAAATTGAGAAATCTGCTTGGAGGGCGGGCATTCAGTTTCATCACTTCACATCAAGCTGAATGCTCAGATTCTTTTATCAATCTTCACCCAATCAAGCCCGAAGATGATATCTTCATATGTCCTTGTCAGTCTTCGCTCAATCAATTCTAGAGTTGACCTCTTTATCACTCTTTGTTTAATCAAGTCCAGAGCTAATATCTTCAAACCTTCAATCGATCCTTGTTCGATCAAGTTCAGAATCGGTTATGATCTGTGAGATAGTTACATCACTTCACATCAAGTTATTTCCTGATCCAATCGAGCTTCACACTTTCTTTGATCCAAAGTGTTCCCAAATCGATCACACATTAGTCAAAGAGGGGAAAATGTAATCACCTAAAATTGGTCTAGAAAACCTATAGCCCCTATTCCCGATTAATTGGTCCAATTAAATTCTAGACCCTAAAACCTAATTACAAAGATTTTAATCAAATTTGCTTCCATAATCCCAATCCTAACTTGTTGAGTCAAATAACCAATCATCCAAGCCTAAATCTTAAAATGCATAAAACATTGGGATAAATAAAAAAAAGTCCTAAGTTCCTTTTAAATAAAAAAGTGAACCCATTCTTACATGGGTGTACACTCAAAAATCAAAATAAAACAAATAAAATGGAAAATACCAATTTTATCTTATTCTCCACAAGGGTTGACCAATCAAATGCATTACACTTAGCTCACATGGATTGAGGGAAGTTGCATCTCCACCATTGATCATTCCCTTTTGCCTCTTAATCTCAACCACTCATTTTTTGGAATCTCCTATAAAAGGGATAGCTCCCATGCTCACAATAACAAGAAGATTTGGAGTAGAGTTATAATTCTATTTTCATTCTGGATCTTATTGTGTGCACTCATAGTTCTTGCATTGCATAGTAGTTTACTTGCATTCTTACATTGTTAGCTTCATTTATTAGCTTAATGGCATTCTAGTTTCCTTTTATAGCTTAATATAGATGCATTTTTCTTCTCATTTGATAGCTTAATCTTGCATCTTAGTTATATTTCTTATAGTTGTTATGCATTTAGTTTGCTAGTTAATGCATTTCCATTTTCAAGCTTTTAAGGGCAAAGTATGCAAGTTTATACATCTTGCTCCATCTTACATTGAATCTTCTATTTTGGAGTAGTCAAGTCACTGATTTTCTATGTCCAATTTGATGGGCAACTCATGAGAATCACACTCGCTTCAACTAGGAAGCAATAAGCCTGTTTCAAGGGTTTTTATGCTTTGTTTGATCTTCCTTTTGATACTAACCCCTTTGATGTAATGGTTTAATGAAGTGTTTGGTTGCAGATTCTAATCACACATTTTACCACACACACAGATAGAACCATATATATGTCATGTTTTTTTTGCTAAACGGCAAGCAGAACTGTTCCAAATACTAAGAGAAACTTTTCCAGTTGGAACAATTTTATCGGTTGTTGACTTTGCAGAGAATAACTCTTTTGTTTCTCAAAAACAAGTTCAAGCAAAATACTACTATATACAAAGAAGGTCACTATCATGGTACACATTTCTTATCGACATGCACAATTAGATTGGATGGTGTTGAAAGTACATATCAAGAACGAGTCATAAAGAAAGAATATCACTTTTACATTAGTGATGATAAATAACATGACATACATTTTGTTGGGCATTGCTTTAAGACATTTTTTGGATATTTGGAAAACAAAGGCATCAAAATTGAAAAGCCTTTTTTTTGGTCGGATGGATGTGCAACACAATTTAAATCAGCAAGGCCATTTTATGCACTATGTATATATCATCGATACCAAAAGATACCACATATTTGGAGTTTCTTTGAGAGTGGACATGGAAAGGGAGAGCATGATGGTGCAGGAGCCTGTATCAAACGTGCTTTAAGAAAGTATCAATTGGAATATCAGGGATATCGTATAAATAATTCTCATGATGTAGTTGAGTGGTGCAAGATGCATTGTGTGGTTCCAAATCAGGATAACACGGCATCACAATTGGATCGAGTCATACCATTCAGAGTATTCTGGGATATATCAGGTATAAACGCAACATCACTCAAGTTTCAGTTTAAATTTATGTACATGTACTTTAAATTTATTGATCATTGAAGAACATGTGTGTGTGTGTGTGTGTGTGTGTGTGATTTTAACTTGTCTTAAATTTTTACATGTGTCTTGTTTAGGTGTTGATAAAAGATCAATCCATGGATGCAAGAGGGTAGAAAAAACAAGATCCCTGCATTCAGTTATGAGTACAGATAGTAATGTATGGTCATTGTACACTAGAGATTACTCATGCTTTTGTTATGACTGCATTTCTTAAAAACTAAGGTGAGTGTATCAACAAAAAATGTGGATATGTTAGTGAACAGAATTTGGTTCCACTAGATGTTACTAATACAAATGATGAAGTTGAGGATGAAAGCTTTGACGATATTCTATTGATTTCAACCGATTATGACCATATTTCAGGTTTGATCAAAATTGGTACGTGTATATATAAATTTAAAGGATTCATAAACTCAATCCATAAATTTAGCAAGCATGTACACATGTTCTTATTTACTATTCAATTTAGATCCACTAGAAATATATCTAGTAAAATATACTAGTCTGTTTAATTTATATTTACAAGTCAAATTGAAAACATATTTTGCAGGACATGTTTTTGCAGTAAAGGTAGAGCCTGGAAATGTGGAAGGTGTTAGTTACTATTTATTACATTGCACCAAGGAGAGGATGAAGATAACAAAGAATGAAACAAGTGATTAAATTATGTTTCCCATATGTTAGTAGTGTATTTAAGTTTAATTTATTACAATTGAGATTCAACTTGTAATGGAGTTATGTGCGTTTATGGTTAATTTCACATCTAGATATATATGTTGTTGAACTTGTCTGTGCAGGTTTAGTTGTTGTGCAAGGAACATATTTGAAGCAAATAAAAAAATTTAAACATGGGATTCATTTTATTGATTATCAACCTAACAACAAGGTTTATTAGTATAGCCATCTTGTAATTACCATTGTCCTATCTCTACAGCCAGTGATAGGACATGGGGTTTGTAAGTGGAGACTTGATACCGATGACCATGAGAGAATATTAAATGTTATCCAAGAGTGAGCCGAACCACTTGATGTGGACTAAAACATGCATGAAATATGATTTGTACTAAATTTGTCACGGGCAAGACCGGAGGTTTTCTTAGCTCCATTCTTTCCTACTAGTGCCTGTAGTGAATGGAGAAATTTTTTAAAATTTATAATATCTTAAAAATGTCTTAAGGATGTGTATCATGCATGTTGCAATACTTTAGTTTTATCTAGTTGACTAATTAGGTCATGTGGATACTTATTTCGTTGGAATATGAATGTGTATCATGCATGTTGCAATTTAATTTTATAGAATTGAATAAATTTTATGTTGCAATACTTAATTAAAAATGTACATCAAACATGTACAAGCATGAACTACATTATCAAATCATAGGTGAAGTATTTAATCATCAAATGTCTAGGTTTTTAGTATTTAACACAATGTGTCAAACATCAATCACTAGATCAAGTATATAACACATGTACATGTCAAGATCAATGAATCATAGATTGAAAGTATGTAAACATGATACACATGTATAGAGTTAAAGTATATAACATGTGAAACACCAATAATAGATCAAGTATGTAAAGATCAATCATAGATCAAGCATGTAAACATAAAACATAGAGATCAAGTACTCTAAGCATGAAACATGTGTCAATCATGTCAAACATGGATCAAAAGTAAATAAAAAATATCAAAGTCCAATGTATGTCAAGCATCTATAGTCTAGAGAGGAAATCTAACAAATCAAATACATGTGTAATATGTCCAGAAATCAAATGTGAAAGTGCCTAGGACTCATCATGATGACTCCTGACTAAGTGGTCCCTAGAGTGACTATCATGTTGTGAGGGATGTGCAAAGCCCTACAGAGAAAGCACAATATTAATTTTAATATATGTGTACATCAAGTTTTAAGAACTCACATACATAAATTAATACATTAAATAAATTAAATACATACATATACGTCGATAAATTAAAAACTCACCTGTCCACTACTGATGTCATCACCGAGTGAGTCTCGTCGACGTACACTATCGGTCCTCAAAAGAGTAACAAGAGGCATCTCCTGCTAGAGAAAAAATATCATGTGTACATGTACATATATATGTATATATATTGAAATCAAAAAAAATTTAAAAAAAAAAGAAATTTACATGCCATGAAATATTGCAAATTTAACTTCAATTGTAACATTAAAAATAAGGTTTATACCTGTGTACATGGTGGCACATGATAGTACTCAGACTCCCTAGCCTCGATCCTATCAACCAAGATATCAAGATTTTGCTGCACCTGGTCCAAGCTCAACTCTGCATCTACAACATGAGTAGTCGACACCCGTCCCTCTAGTGATGAATGAAATAGACTGGCCAATTGAGATGGCATGGAAGTCATATCATCACGTGTTAGAAAATCTAGGTAACCTGTATTGGTCATACTGAAGTCAACATCCTCAAGACTAGCATCAGAGAACTGGTGCCCTGTACTCACTTATGGGCATGCATGATGTGCCTCTCCCTCTATGGCAATAGAGTGGTCAGTAGGTGGATCCTTGTGAGCACTGCCACTATGGCCACGGTCTGGGTGATGAGAAGGATGTGGTTGAGCATATTTGACACTACTCACACGAGATCTAACATGTGATATGGGGATATCATGCTCTGCTGCTATAAATGCATATGCATCTAGAAGATCCTCAACCAAACTAGTCAATGTGACCCATGTCATCTGTCTTGTAAGTCCCTCTAGGCTGGAAAGTGAAGGGATGCCTGCTGCACCATACATTTCATCTGAGGTCCTTCCAGAGGATGCTCCACCTAATGATCTACAGTGTCGTCAAGACATCAAATAATGGCCAACTTGATCACTAGATATGGATGCGATAACTACTGCAATGTCCCTCACACTATCAATCACACCTCAAAGCTAGGTGTTGCAAACAACATCATCTACCACAAGACCCAGTGAAGGAGCTATATCTGGTGCCCTCTGACAAACAATGGCCCTGTAACCTAGCCTCTGGCGATCAGCTCGATGAAAAGAATCTCTATCAACAAGCCTGCCATGTCCTTGTCCTAGATGCGCTGGCAAATCAGTGTAATTAACGACCCTCCCTAAAAAAACCTTGGCAAATATCTGTTGTGCAAAATAGAATGGAATCTGGTCGTTATTTGGATAACAACCATGGGCAACTAGAAACTGTGGGTATATCAATGATGATATAGCATGATCCTAACACTTGGTAACCTTATATCCCTTCACATACTGTAAGTCTGCATATGATGGGAAAACTTCCCTTTTCAAGGTCACTTTAGGCACTAAAGCTTGTACCTCCTTAAGAGAAAGACCAGAGCCAACCTCTCAGCTCTTCCTCTCAAGTATGACCTCTATAATGTCTGGTGCATAGGGAGTGGTACCATGAATGCCATCTTTGATACTAATCAAACTAGAAAGTATAGACTGACATGTGCTCTTATAGATAATAGAGTTGGTCGAACTATTTAGGGAATCTTGCAGTCATTCAATTTCCCTATTAGTCTATGGAAATAGTTCCTTAGGGAGAATCAGTGCATCTGCCATGATGTCTAATAATATCTAGATATATCTATATATGTGTACCTGAAAGATTTTATTTACAGTCAAATGAAGTCTACATATATGTTTTCCTAATTTAATTGAAAATAAAATTAAAGTAAATTTTGCTACATTATTGAACTAAAAACAATTACATAAGTCACATTTAAATATGTGCATGTACATACATACATACACACACACACACACACACATGCGTACACATATGTACACATACATGCATACATACATACATATCTATACACATACACACACACATGTACACATATGTACACATACACACACACACATATACATGCATACACATACATACACATACGTGCATGTACACCTATACATACATACACATACATACACTTACATACATACATATATACACATACATACATACATACATACATACACATACACATGTACATATATACACATACACTATGTACATGCACATATATATACATACATATACATACACATACATACATACATACACATACACTTACATACATACATACATAGATACATACATACACACACACATACATACATACACATACAGATACACATATACATACATATATACACATACACACATACATGCATACATACACATATGTACATACATACATATATATACACATACACATACGCATATCCATACACATACATACAAATACGTGTATGTACACATATACATACATACATGTACACATACATACACATACCCATATATACATACATACATACATACACATACACATACACATACACATACACATACATACATACATACATACGCATACACATACATACATACATATTGTATTACACACATACACATGTACATACATACATACATGTACACATACGTGCATACATGTATACACATACACATACACATACGTGCATGTACATGCATACATGCATATACATACATACATGTACACATACATACATACATACACATGTACATATGTATACATACACATATACATATATTTACATGTACACATACACATGCATACACATGCACACATGTATATGTACACATACACATATACAGGCATGCATACACATACATGTACATGTACATACATACACATACGTGTGCATACATACATACATACACATACACATATACTATGTACATGCACATATACATATATACAAATATACATACACATACATACATACACATACACTTACATACATACATACATACATACAGATACACATACATACATATATACATACATATACATACACATATATACATACATACATACATACATGTACACATACACATACACATACATGCATGTACATACATGTACACATATACATACATACATGTACACATACATACACATACACATACACATATATACAAACATACATACACATACATGTACATACATACATGCATACATATACACATACACATACACATACACATACATATACATACATATACATACATACATACATACATACACATACACATACGCATACATACATACATACATCCATACATGTACACATACACATGCATGCATGTACATACATACGTGCATATACATACATACATACACATGTACATATGTATACACATATACATATGTATACATGTACACATACACATGCATACACATGCATACACATGTACACATATACATATACATGCATACATACACATACATGTACATGTACATACATACATACATACATACATGTACACATACATACATACATACATACATGCATACATACATACACATACACATACATGTGCATATATACATACATACACATACACATACACATACACATATATACATACATAAACACACATACACATACATGTACATATATACATGTACACATACACATGTACATGTATACACATGTACACATACACATACATGTACATATGTGCACATACATGCATACATACATACACATACACATGTACATGACATACATGCACATACATACATCCACATACACATGTACATATGTGATATACATACATACACATATATGTATACACATACATGTACACATTTACACATACATACATATATAAGCACACACACACACACACACACACACACACACACACACACATATATATATGCATATATATAATATTATATA
>MU223071.1:693352-707289 GCA_018584345.1 Thuja plicata | reverse complement strand
GAGAGACAAAGGGAGATAAGTAGGAATGATAAAAAGAGAGAGGGAGATCTGTTTGTTTTGGTTAGATAGTTTGATTATGTGGTTGATTATTTGTGGTAGTACAATTTGGTGCATATCATTGGAGGGGTGATATAAGGAGAGAGGAAGAGATAGATAGGGATGGAAAAAAGGAGACACAAAGAGATATAACTTGGAAAATATAGAGGTGGTAGAAAGAGAGAATTAAATATAGAGAGGAAGAGATAGATGGAGATAGGAGGGACATGAAGAAGTAGAGAGAAAAAGGGAGACAATGAGAGAATGATTAGTAGCTTCTATATGCTCTCAATCTCTATGCTTTCAATCTCTCCCTCACTTGATATCTAAAGTATTTTAGACAAACAATACAATACAAATGGGTGTGGCTTTTAATCACCAACCTAAAAAATATGAATAGAATAGAAAATGTATAATTTCTAGAGACTAAAGTATGACAATACCATTAAACATTGAAAGTGAATCATAGAGAAAAAAAGAGAGGATTTTGAATTGTGGAATCAAATGAACCAAATTGTCTCATCTCTACATCCTTGCACTCAACAAGATTTGATTCTTGGTGTGCTTAGTAAGAACTTTTCAACTTCACTAGTAGACCAAGGGCCTATTAACCAATATGTAAATTTTGAAGATTGTACTCAAGCGACAAATTTTGTTGCACAATGATTTTGGATAATAGTCACCTCCGTAAAACCAAATTGAAATTCATTAATGTAAAGTAGAATACCTCTTTGATATACTTCTTTCAATACATTTAAATGAATTACATAAAATAATAAAAGTAATAAATACAAATATAGAAATAAAAAATTTAAAATAAAAAATGGGATCTATTATATTAAGAATATATTTTATTTAGTTTTTTAATAAATATATTTTAGAAATGGCAGCTACGGACCTGTAGCTCCACACAAACAGTCCATTTGTAACAGAAGCTGGGAAATGCATCTTAAATGTTAACTTATTCAATTGTCAAATTGAGCTGATAAAATTTAGATACATGGTTGTGCATAAAAGAAGTTCAGAATTTGAAAAATTATGGACTATTTCAGAATTTATTGTTTCCTCAGGCATGTAGTCCAATCATAAGTCTGTGTAAACTAACTCAGAAAATACCAACAACTACTCACTGTAAGTGCAGCCCCATGAAGACCTGCAACAAAAAATTAAAATTTATGGCGAATTCGTTGAATTTGAAAATATAGTAAATCCTCTTACAATTATATATCCATTTACTTGTGAGAAAGTCATTCTTGTGCAATTTCTTTGATCTAAACTCTGGTGTCATAATGCCCACGTTCTCAACTGTTAATGGGGACATGGTGAAGGAATCGGTAGCTCTACAACATGAGTCAGGCCAAGTTGCAAATAAGAGTAACAAATACGATTAGTAAAAATCAAGACAGTCTGGTAGGTAAGAATTAGAGCATTTGACGGAGATATTATTCAACTTTTTCTGCGAAAAACAAGCGACCTGATGGGTGGTTCAGATTTATTTAATCATCTTGCATCTCTTTTTGTAATAGCTGGGCCGTAGATTTAATCGTTTAGCTTGCACTACTTCAGATAAGGAACACCTTCGGTGTAATCAAGAGGATAAGATTTAAAGAAATTTAATCATTTTACAAAATTTGATGTTATTTTGTTTTGATTCTATTTTATTCTAGTTTCATACCAATAGAATTCAATCATATACAATTCATCTCTATTGATGTTGAAGGTCTTAAATGGTCTCAAATTCATCTTAACAACTTTGTGACCATCTTCAATTTACAATGTTGATGATTGGTGGTATCGAAGGTACATCTGAGAACTTACCTTGAGCTGGTTGGTTTTTCAGAGTCCCTTAATTATGATCAAACCTCAAAAATGATTTGATAATATGTTTCTGAAGGAAATCTGTACTGTTCAAAGATTGAATGTGTGTGTAGGTGTAAATATAGAGGTGTAGTAAGGGCTTTTACTATGTTTTGTTGTGCTTATGTCTATTGCTACTTCTTGTGCTACCTTTTTTATTTTTTATTTTTTATTTTTTTATTTCTTATTTTCCTATGTATTATTTTTGTTGTTTATGTTATTATCCTTTCCTTTAATAAATGATTGCATGATTGGGGTGGAAAGAATAGGGATAAGAACTAGCGTGAAAATCGTAGGCACTAGAATTTAAAAAATAGGTTTTGAACATTAGGGACACATGCAAAGGACAAAATTGCAAGAGTAAGGACATTAGAATTGTAAAAGTACAAGAAATGAAGTGGAATTAGGATGATTACATGAAAGATTCTTATTCATTCAATTTGGAAAGTGTAGGTAGAATATGAACATGTTAGTCAAAGATATTCTTTAGATGTGAGACATGGAAAACATGTACATAGTAAGATCATCTTATAGGTCATCTTGGCCCTCACTTTGCTATCCAAAAAGAAAAATATGGGTGTTAAAATTTGTCCATTAGTAAACTTGAAGAATGTGTGCTTATAAAGGTGAAGAAACCTCTAAATTATGTCCTTGATAGTGAATGTGTGTTTTGAGTGTTGTTGATCAATCTATTACTTTGTATAGTTTTAAGACAAAGCTACATTGTCCTTGAGAGATCAAAGAACAGACACCACACACTGAAGGTGGAGTCAAAATCCCTCAATTTGGAACTACTAGACAAATAAGAAGTAATGGACGGTAGAGACTGGCTATAAAACTTATAGAGCATCATCTTGGAAGAAGAATTTTAGGAGGTACTGTACCATCATTCTAATAGGGGAAGCCATTGAGCCATAGATTGAGTAGACCTATTGGTTTGAAGTAAAGCATTGTAAATAAGTCTTCAAGCATTTAGTGATGATCTTTATCTAACTATCAATTTGCAAGTGATTTGCCAAGCTCTCTTTTAGTTCATTCTCCTACAACTTGAGTAATTCGTGCCAAAAGTGACTATTGAAGGTGGTGTCATGATAACAAACAATGGAATTGGGCATATGATGGAGGTGGAAAATTTGGTCAATGAAGACTTGAGAAATAGTAGAGGTGTAATACAAATGGGTTGAATAATAAAATTGTACATACATTGAGAGATGATCAATCATCACCAAAATGAGTGATTTGATGCCTTAAGTAATTTGTCAATAAAATCCATGGAACTATCTTTGATTAAAGGTAAATAAGGTTTTGAAGGGACCATGAAATCCTTTACAAAACATTGTCTAATAGGATAAGCACATCCAACCAAGAAAAAACTACTCAATTATAGTGAAACAATAGGTTTTGAAGGGACCCTAAAATCCTTTACAATATGTTGTCTAACAAGATAAGCACAACCAACCAACTATCGACCACTCAACTACAATGACCCAACATTGACATGTTTTGAAGGCACTCCTAAACCCTATGCATAATGAGACAATAGTCAAGTTGCAACGAACCTAAACCAAGAGACCTAAAATCCACAAATAAAAGAACACAAGGCAACAACATTTGGGCTTAACCAACAAACTCTAAGCATTCATTGCTTAAGTGGTTGGTGTGGGGTGTACTTGACTAGATCCTTTTTTTTTTTCTATTTTTATTTCCATTCAAATCGTTCTTGTGCAATTTTATACTATTTCTCCCACTTGCTTGTGCATACTCATTACAAAAAGTTTTATACTCCACGAACAAGAAGTACTAGGGAAGTGGACCCAATAGTTGAGCACCCTAATTTCATGATTCTCAATATCCAATGTTGAAAGTTCAAATCACTCTCAATTTTTTACAACTTACTTGGCAAGTCCCCTACTTATAACTAAGGTTTCAAGATCACATCTTCAAATATGATGTCACGTCAGCATACTTTTTGCCAAGATATCCAAAAGGCCCAAAAAAATTTGAGACCAATTTTGTGCACTAACTCATGTTTTGTTAGTGTGTTGATGTGACACCACATGATTTGTTGCTTTTTAGATCTAAGGAACACATTCATTCAATCATGGGTTGTGATCATTAATAATAACAACTTCGAAGTCACAATTATTGGTACAATATTATAAAGAAATTGGGCATTAAATCAACAAGTGGTATAATGGCTATTGGAACGAGCTAGCTATTGGGTCTTCTCCCATAATATTGAATAGGTAACCATACTTAAATAATATGAAATCATATACCATATGAGTAGCACCTAAGAACTTCAATATGGATGCGACATTATCAGTAAAATAGATGCATAAATTCAAGAAATACAAGGATTTATAGTTTATAAGGAGCAACTAAGCTCTAAATTATTAAATTTTGTTCCTGGGATGAACCATCTAATTCTTACTACCCAAGATAGGTTGTCATCATGAAATGGAGAGAAAGAAGATATGAAAGAGCACCTTAAGTTGTGGGTTCATGTTTAACCCTACATATCTCAGTTCAAAGTTAACTATGTTGACTCTAAGTACCATTACAATATGGCATGAGATTTCTAATATTTAGTATGATTGGAACTGAATCTTGTAGTGGTGTAAATGTGTAAACTTTGGTTTCCGCTTTGACCTATGCAACCATTACTCGGTTGTGGACCCCATACAACTCTCTTATAGGAATTTATATGCAAGGTTTGGATATTTTGCATACTTCTACATAGAAAATTTCCCTTTCCAATGCTCATTCCTCCACCAACCTTATTTTTTGGATAGGATGCAACTAAAAATTCAATATATTATCCCAATTATGGAACATTCTAAAAATTTAATCACTTATGTATTTCTCTTCCTAACTTGCATTAGTGGGTTTTCTATTATTTGATGACTGTCACAAAGAACATAATCAAATTATAATCACATGCTAGGGACTATTTAATCCGTGACATTCCTCTATTGAGGATAGGGAGTTATTTTTGGATGTTGGGTTATGGATGTGGGGTCAATATTCTATTTTGGTCAAGACTTGGCTCTATTTCTTAAACCCTCTTACTGAATCACACAATATATTACCAATTTGAGTACCTATGCCTATATTTTTGTTGGGATTGATATCTTGATGGTGGAAGATAGGCCTTGGACTTAGCTACTCCATTATAATGGTACTTCACTATAGGACATATTGCTTCCAATTTCTCCAATTCTCACCACTTAAATGTGGAATAATCTAATTGGTGATAAAATGTACCCTTCCAAAACACTAAGTTACTAGTGGCACTTCTTTAATTTGAGGTTTCCAAATCACCTATTGGATTATCAATTTTTTATGATGATACACCCTTGGTGGACCCTATTCTTGAGGTGGCTTTCTCTATGGTTAGTGTGGCTTTGATATTTTTATTAGTTTCCATTAAGAATTATTCTATTGGTTCAATTTTTTTATCTACTTCATATCCAAAGCCATCATGGCATGTGATGATTGATTCCTAACTTTTGTTTTTCCTAAATATTTTGTGTGGCATCCAAATTATTCGATTATAAATTCTCCCTATTCACGTGTGGTGACTTAAGTTTAGGTAGAGGTAGTAGATTACTCTCTCTTTTCTCCTCAACTTGAGGATTTGGATATTGGTGTGTGTTAGACAATGGTTCAAAGAAAGAGGAGAGGTCTTCCTAAATATGTATTTTGAGTCTCAAATCCAAATTGAGGACAGGCTTTGGTTTTGTGTTGGAAATTAACTATTTGAATTAATAATTTTTATGGGGTTGTTCTTTGGTAATAGCTTGGTTATTATTATTATTATTATTATTATTATTATTATTATTGGTTTATTGTGTTTGTTTAGGATATTCCTCTGATCTTTTTTTTGGTCTTGTTAGCGTAGTTGTAATTGTTATATATCAAAAGAAATACAATGTTATCACCTAATAGTTATTTCTAAAATAAACAAGAGATTCAATAATATATCAGATGTCACCTTTAATTCAAAAATAATGTATAAGTAATTAATATCAAACTGTGCTACATGGTGCAATATTCTCATTTTACATGATCAATTTTGGAAGCTATTAAAAAAATTTGTTCTTACAATCGTAGTTGACCAACTTAAAGATAGAGCTTAATAAGCCCACACATAATACACTATTGAATAATACATAATGCAAAAATGACAATCAATACAATAATTATCCATTGTAACATATATACATATTAAACTATTATCTCCATCAAACATATACAAAAGTTTAAAATGACCATGTATTGGTATTAAATATTAACCTTACATTTTTTAAATACGATTCTCCATTAAAGGTCAATGAAAAATGCTATAGTATTAAAATGACATGTAAGTTAATAAAATTATTTTAGAAAAGTAAATGCAAATTAGAGATATTATTTAATCTAGAATGATTAAAAGTCATCTTAAATAATCTTAATAAGTGAATCTCGAGGGAATAAGCTACTAGAACATTTTATTTAAAGTAAGATCACAACTATCAAATAAGCTACATAATTAATTACCTTGGTAGACTATGAGATCAATATATTTAAAGTAAAATTATATTTTAATTTTCTAATATCTATGTTAATAAAAAAATAAAATATAATGTTAATTACTCAAAATTTGTTTGAACATTACGATGAACTACAACTGATTATATGTTTGAAGTCATTTGTTGATATTCAACCGAGTTGCAGAAGTGATGATAAACATTATCAGTTAATATATTGTCATTGATGTCAACTTATTTGAATGTTATTATGGTGGAAAACATTTGTTATGTATTGAAGATCTGGAACAAACAATGTTTATGTGGTCGGTAAAATGAAGAGTTATGTATACACTGAGAGATAGTAATAACTGAGTAAAATGCAGTGTATACCGAGCACAGTGATAATCAAGCAAGGGATTTCTGACATAACATGGTTAATACTAAGACCAAACCATTAATTCTAATTGAGGCCGACTTGGATGTTGATCTGGCAATTGATCATTTCGAGGTAAAAGATAAAGTTTGTTAATTGATCAAACAGTTATGAAAATTCAATGAAGATTAGATGACAGAGATTGAAACGTGTTTTTAACACAATTGCCGAGGAAGGATCAAGCGGGAAAATGAACGATAGAGATTAAGCGGCAAGATCTGAAGGATGAAATTTAAATGATACATGATGTCTATATAAGAGATAAGAGATTCATTTATGAATCGTGTGTTGATAGATGTTGAAGCATGCATGCAAATTTTATGCATGACTGATCAATCTGGTTAAAGATAGAATCAAGCATTTTTTGCAGACATAACTGAGCAAATAGAGGAAAGAGGATTACCGAGCAGAACAAGTATGAAGTATGAGATGAACTGAAGTGAACAAATTGATTAGAGGTATTATGTACTTAGAATAGATCTAAATATCTGCAAATCAGAGTTGTATATGAATCAAATCATTACTGTATCAGTTTAATCATTGTTACAGATAAATCTCTTAACCGAGTGGGATAGTGAGTCCTTATTATAACATTCAGAGAATGTTGATTGTTTTCTTGTTGACCCTATAGTGAATGCCTGGTCAAGAGAGAACTGTTAGTTTTAAATCCTCTAACAAGGTCACATTTAACAATGTGCATTGTAACCTTTAACAGGGTTGGCTCCTCACCGAGCTCACTTCAGAAGAGTGAAAATATTTTGGGTTACCGATCCCAGGTAGTTTTTCCCTTAACATGGTTTCCACGTTAAAAATCTATGTGTCAATGTGTATGAATTTTGTGAATTGTTATTTTACTTTACACTTTATTTTATTGACCTAGATCGGTAACCACAACATTAATTTACTGACACTCGGTAAACACTATTGATGAAAGTTTAAGTTTAAAGAATACATTTTCACCTCGCTGAGTTTTATATGATTGAAATTGTTTTGGTATACATCTGGAGAAATTTGGGATTGTAGGATAATTTGTGAGGAAACTGATTCTAACTGATTTACCCCCCCTCTCAGTTATTATAACAATTGGTATCAGAGCTATCAGTGCTTATCAACAGTGCTTATTGGACCATACAGTGCTTAGAAGAAAGTTTTCAAGTACTTAAGCTAAAGATCACAAGATGTATAAGAGAGACACACCTAAGTTGAACAAAGATTACTTCTCGACATGGAAAAGAAGAATGAGATTATACCTATCAGGGATTGCAGACAACATTGCAGATTTTCTGGACAATGAATTCATTCTACCTACTAGACCTTTGACAGTGAATCAAATGAAAGAGAAACATGAGCATGACCTTATCATGGTGGAGATTGCCTCTTCACTTACTGATTATGAATTTGAAGATATCAAGACATGTGCAACTTCCAAGAAGATGTGGGATCAACTTACACTAGTTTATGGAGGAGATGCAAATGTACTTAGAGCCAAAGCTGAAAGTCTTCATGGAAAGTTTGATGACATGTGAATGAAGGAAGGAGAAAACATCACACAGTACAGTAACTGACTTAAGGAAGTTGTGAATGTTATTCGAGGATCTGGTGGAACCATTAATGAAGACACAATTGTGAGTAAGATTCTTAGAACTCTATTGCCTATTTATTCTATAAGAGTCTCTACAATTCATGAAATGAGAGTTGCACCTGGAAATAACATTACTATTGATAATCTTGTTGGAAGATTGATTTATTTTGAGCTGAATGAATTTGACAACAATATTGTACCATCTATGGAATCTGCATTTATGTCTACTTTGAAAATTGGTCATTTATGTCTACTTTGAAAATTGGTAAATCTAGTAGCAAACACATAATCAGAAATAACAGTGACAATGATAGTGATGACAAGGAACTTGATGAGCTTGAAGCTTTAATGGTTAGACAATTACACAGAGGTTATGGACAAAGGCTAAAGAAATTGGTCGGGAAAATGGAGAGCCCATCGAATGATAGACTTAAGAAATAGTGGTTCATCGAAGGATTGAAGCCCACCCTCCGAAGGAAGATGAAGGTGGTCCCACCAATGTCCTACAATGATGCCTACAATAGAGCCATGGATTTGGAGATTGAGAACAAGACCTCCAAATGGAAGAAGGCTAGATCCTCTGATGACGATGACTCCTCCGATGGAGACAACGATGAGGAAGAAAATAAAAAGGTACAAACCCTTCCGAAGGATATGATTAGGATGATGAAAGAGTTCAAAACTACTATGAAGCGGAGCACAAGCAAGAGTGACGAAGTCGAACTGTGGTGTATGGACTGTAAAGAGGAGGGCCACACTAAGGGAGCATGTCCCAGGAAAAAGTTTTGCGATATTTTCCAGATCATGGGGCATTCCACGAGGGAATGCCCGTACAAAATGAAATTGTAAAGCCACCAGGTGCTATTAACCCAGGAGGTATCTTCCTCAACGGCTGCAAACAACCAAAACAACAACACGACATCGTCTAGTGGATTTCAAAACAATAAGAAAGGAGGAAGGGGTAATAGAAACAACAATAATAATGGAGGGGGCTGAAGTCGCCTTCAATATGGTACCACCGGCTGACCCATGATACAATTCCATACATGTAGTCAATGGGGAAATTTCACAAGAGAATGCCCAAAGGAAGCACCACAATTCCTGTGCAGATGGTTTGGTCTGAGAGACCATGATGATACTATGTGTCCTAAGCCCAGGGTGAACTACCTAAGCATTATAGAAGAAATACTGATGCTAACCTGTGGACAAGCAAAGAGAAACCTATACCCCAACCCCGAGACAGAGAAGGAGCGGCTACAAGAAGCTAAGGCTGCCATAGAAAAAGAATTAACTAACGAAAGGAGGGAAGGGCATGGGAAGGCCAATACGTCCTCAGAAAGAAACTTAGAACAAAGCATAATTTGATAGATGTTGCACATGGAAATTCCAATGAAATTCAAAGACCTCATTGTCGCTATGTGACACCTAAGTATGAACCTTCTAAATACAATGACGACCAGGGAGCCAAAAATAAGGGAAACAAGGAGCGGGAAGAAAAACCCCCTCGGGAAGGAAGACTCTATCAGATCCTCTCAGGACCCAATTGTGTTGGTGCTTAACTTAGGAAGGCATCTGACTTTAGTAGAGATGGGAATCCTTGGAGTAGTCTTAATCGACACTATAGTGGACGGAGGGTTTGGGGTCAACGTGCTACCAGAGGAAACTTGGAAAATATTGGGGAAACCTACATTGTGGCCGCCAACCTTCCAACTCCTTGGAGCAGACCAACATGAGATTAAGACCATTGGTACATTGATGGCACAACAACTAATGATCGTACCCAACCATTTGTCTTGGACTTTATAGTCATTCCTTTGGAAAGAAAATGGTACGATGCCATTCTGGGAAGAAGATGGCTAGTAGAGGCTAAGTTCAAACATGACTGGAAGAGAAACTCCCTTTTCATAGAGAAAAGTGGTCAGAGATTCACCGTTGATCTAAGGACATAGATGGTTAGTGAGGACCTGACATCATCCTCAAAGTCCAAAGCAGAGGAGGAAGACGAGGCAAGACAAATAATGGAACCCAATAAGGAGGGAGTCTTGGAGATTGAACCGTGCTCTGATGATGATCTAGATTCCCTAAATAGACTCTTTCACTAGCAGATAGAGGATTATGAGGTATTCCAATGCCACATGCTCCAAGTAGATGAAGGGGATGAAAAACAAACATTTCCGCTAGAATATACTGAGTACCATGAGGGGGACGCCAGAGTAAAGGAGGATCCCGCATACAAATTTGACAGAGATAAGCCAATCAAATATGAGGAGCCCTCATTAAAAGTTGTGAACTTAGGAGACGAGGCAAGTCTGAAGAACATCTTTGTTGGGGATGATTGGAATCCCATAATCAAAGCAGCAGCCTTCAAGATCTTTATGGAATATAAAGATGTTTTTGCATGGACCTACAAGGACTTGAAGGGAGTACCTCCAGAGTTGTGCTTCCACAGAATAAAGCTGGTGGATGGAGCATTACCCGTACATAAGCATCCTTATCGAATGAAAAAAAAAAATGCAACATGAGTAGATAAGGAGATCCAACAGATGCTAGAAGCATGAATTATATTCAAAGTACAAATGAGCCAATGGGTATCTCCCATAGTCATCTCCTTGAAGAAAGAAGCCAATCAAATCAGGATATACATTGATTTTCGATGCTTGAATGCGGTAACTATTAAGGACCCATTTCCTATACCATTTACAGATAGCATCTTGGAGGAAGTAGCAGGGCACAAGATTTATTCGTTTATGGATGGATTTTCTGAGCATAACCAGATATCCATCGTTGAGGAAGATAAGATGAAGACAACCTTCGTGGTGGAAGATGGGGTATATGCCTACAACAGGATGCCCTTCAGACTGTGTAACGCCCTAGCTACCTTTCAAAGAATAATTCTTCATATCTTTGATCAAATATTTGTTGGAAATTTCAAAGCGTTCTTGGATGATTGGCCCATCTACGACACCCATGAAAACCACATAGTATTCCTTCGAGAGTGCATGGAAAGATGTAGAAGGGCACGGTTGGCGTTGAACTTGAAGAAGTGTTTCTTTATGGTACCGCAGTGAAAACTACTTGGACACATTGTGTGCCAAGCAGGACTTAAAAAAGATCCTGACAAGGTGAGGGTGATTTTAGAAATGGAACCTCCTACAGATGTCAGTGGCGTAAAGATGTTTCTCGGGCACATCAGGTACTATCACCGGTTCATCAAACGGTATGTCCATGTGTCCTACCTGATGGACAAACTGACTTGGAAGACAAAACCTTATATATGGGGAATGGAACAAGGCGAGGCCTTCGAAGGACTGAAGGCAGCACCTATTTTGGCATATCCCAATTGGGATAGAGAATTTCATGACCATGTAGATGCATCAAAATTTTCTATCGGGGCGACACTGGCACAAAATGGGGATCACGGGTTGGATCACCCAGTATAATTTGCAAGCAAACTTCTCTCGAAGGCATAGAAAAATTACAGTACCATCGAAAGGGAAGCATTAGGAATGGTCTATGCGGTGCAAAAGTTCCAGCTTTACCTATTGGCGACCCCGTTCACCTTCTACGTAGACCATCAGGCCCTAATGTATCTTGTAAAAAAACCCATAGTTCAAGGGCGAGTGAGTAGGTGGCTACTATTGTTACAAGAGTTCACTTTCAAAATCATAGTTAAACTTGGGAAGAGTCATGTAAGTACGGATCATCTATCTTGGATTAAATCGGGGGAACCACCTAAAGGGGTGGATGATGATTTTCCACATGCCCACCTATTCAAAATAATAGTTGTACCCTCCTGGTATACTAGCATTGGGGAGTACTTATATACAAGCCAATTTCCTCCAGCAATGCAACCTAGTGAACGATGGAAGATAGTTGTGAAAAGCAAGGCATTTCAACTGATCAATGGGATTTTGTATAAGATGGCATCTGACCAAATCCTCCGATGATGTGTGATGGAGGAGGAAGTCTCAAGAGTACTTGGGGAATCCCACGAGGGTCCTGCGGGAGGCTACATGGGTCCAGATACAACTGCCCATAAGGTATTGCTGGCAGGGCTGTGGTGGCCGACTTTATACAATGATGCGTAGGAATGGGTGACAAGTTGCGATACGTGCCAGAGGGCAGGAAAACTATTGAAGAGGGACTTCATGCCACTCAACCCCTCTTAGGCACAATAATTATTTGAATGGTGGGAACTTGATTTCATGGGACCTCTTAAGGATAGAAAGGCACGAAGATGTAGGTATATTGTGCTAGCCACAAAATACCTGATGAAGTGGGTTGAAGCACGGGCCCTACCAGACAATTCAATTGTAGGCACCACAGGGTTTATTTATGAACAAATAATCACAAGCTAAGACATACCCATCCAACTTACAAGTGACCGAGGGGGACACTTCGTCAACCACATAATAAAGCTGCTTACGATGGAGTTTGAAATATTTCATTCATTTTCAAGTCCCTACTACCCATGGGTGAATGGTCAAGCGAAAGCGACTAACAAGGTACTCGTATTAGTCATTTACAAATCTTGTGGGGTCGAAGAAGAAGATTGGAAGAAAGGATTCCCTCAGTGTTGTGGGCATATCATACGACATATAAGTTACTACTAGACAAACCCCATTCTAACTAATTTATGGATAGGAGGCTATTGTGCCTGTTGAATTTGTGGTACCAAGTCTGAGGATAGCCATTGAGAACAGACTCGGAGACATGGAAAGCTTGAAGGAGCGATTGCACAATCTCAATAAGCTTGATGAGAAATGATTGTTGGCACAATGGGTGACAAAGATAGTCCAAGGATGAAGGAAGGTTTGACATGACAAGCATCTGAAGCAGACATAGTTCACGCCAGGAAAGTTAGTCCTCAATTATAATGGGCAGAATGAGATTAAGTTGCAAAAGTTTAAAGTTAAATGGCTAGGACCCTACAAGGTTCGTGAAGTTAGGGACAACAACACAATCAAGTTGTGGACACTAGATGGATAGGATATACCCGAGACTGTAAACAGGTCAAAATTGATATTATATCACAAACAGAGGCAAGAAGCAAACCCAACTTGGCCACACTAGTACATTTGAGACCTCTTTTCGATGGATATGCGTCATTTTTTTGACATTGGCCCGTCGACCTAGCAACAGAGACCAGTGTTGTAGTTTTGGTGTCAAAATTAATGATGGTTGTACTGTCTGTTGTTATTGGAATGGTACTAACTATCGCAATACGATCCGGCTATGATGGTTACCATGTTGTCGTTACATATTGTATGCAAAATAGATGTCTAACTACTCTAAATGAAATATTAACTAATCTAACTAATAAATCAATCTAAATGCAAACACAATGAAGATTACAAGTTTAAATGAAGCAAAACAATAAAGTTACCATACCCATTGCAGCTTGTCTCCATTGCCCTCCTAGCTTTGATTTCCTGAATGTATGTTGAGCTCTCAGATTTCCAAATGAAGCTCTTTTGTCCAAGATGTCACCAAAGTGTGGAGATTGTATGAATGA
>MU223071.1:603718-622641 GCA_018584345.1 Thuja plicata | reverse complement strand
CCATGTACTCGCAAGATGATCTTCCCAAGACAGTGGCAAAAACTCTTAATCAGGGTTCAAATGTCATGAGTGTGGGTATCAAATCAACAACTTGTATCACAACCATTGGAACCCGTTGAAGTACTAGTCCTTTCCCCTACCTTGAAATTTTATGTTGACCGGACTTGCGTAAAAAAATTTAATGGATGACCATCGTTTGTTCATTTTGCCTCTATGTTATTTCCGCTTGAATTCCCAGCAAAAAAAAGTTTGCTTGAAGCAATAAAAGTTACTTGCATCAAATAACGCCATTCAAATATTACTTGCAGCAACAAAAGTTTTCTGCATCAAATAATTGAACTACATATCTTCGGCGTACCTATTGCACACAAAGGTGCGATTGCTAGTTTATATATGGTCATAGTACACGTAGTATTGTTGTTGTGTTGCTCTGCTTCGGTGTTGAAGCTTCGAATCTCAGCAAGCTTTAGTCTCAATCATTCGTCGCCAAAGCCAAATTGCAGTGCTCTGCCAACCAGGCACCAAGGAGACCAATGTTTGCGCATCTACTTCTACCCATTCCTATTTAGCAGAGCGATTAGGGCACAACATATGGCGCGATTAGGGTTAGCATCAGTTATTATATTGTCAGTTGTTAACCTGCTTTGGATTTTTGAAAATTTTCAAAGATGAGATCTGTGACCCAGTGTATGCTCTGTTCTTTGAACTATAATGAAATTGTCCATATATTGTTGTTACATTCAATAATGGCAAGCTATAATTCAGATTGTATTATTATTTAAATAATGGAAAGCAGTGATGTAGATCTAATCTTCGATAAATTGCATGGGCAACTATAATTTTAAGGAATGCCTGCATAGCAATTTTGTCTTACACAAAGATTATATTTTTAGATGCCCGTGTTTTGAAACCCTAGAAAATTATCTTGAGTTTAATAGATTTTGGCAAGTTTGATTCATGCGTTGGATTATATTTTTATGCCCCTTTTTTAAAACTCTTGAAAATTATTTTATATTTAATAAATTACTGCAAGTTTTGATTCATGTATTGGATTTATATATCGGTTTCAGAGACAAATTGTATTGTTATATAGATTCCCATGTTTCAAAACCCTAGAAAATTATTTCAGATTTTGTAATTATATAGGGGGGTTGATTCCAGTGTTAGATTTTTTTACAGAATCAAACCAAAATTGCATTCTATCTTAAAGGGTGTCAAAAACTTGTGTACATGTATACTTTTTGAATTAAAATTGGCGCTCATCCATCGTCGCTGGTGGAGTATAATGTCATTCAACTTCTCTGTCATGTTAGTGGATTCCTCAAAGGCTTGCAGTTCCTCCAGGGCATGCAGAAGACTCCTTCCCTCCGTCAGTAATTTCTATTTTTTACTGTAATTTTCTGAAAATATTTACTTTTCAAAATGTATTCAATAGAGAAAAAAGAAATATATGTTCTGATGTTTTATTATCAACTGAGCCCTTTATTATAAGGTTCCCATTGGTCCAGATCTCCACTGTGGTTTTTTTTCGGGTGCCACAGTGCACGCATTTTCAGACCTGTATCTTATCAACTGAAAATGTAGGAGTTGCAGAAGGTCTGGGTTTGTATTTTGGTACAAATTTTCCATGCCTATATCTCAGGCTGCAGGCATTGCATAGTGTCTTAGAATACATTGGCCCAGCTCTCCACTGTCGATTTTTCTGGATGCCACAATACAGACATTTTATGACCTTTTTAGCTTCAATCTACCTATCTATCTCAAAGAGTTTTTTTGAGGATTGGGAGTTTTCTTGCTCAGAACTCAAGAAATCTGAATAATCCAAAACAGTAGCATTAGCATAGACATAAGTGTCTGGACAATTCGCCATAACTGGACTAGAGTTAACAAGGGGATGACTCCTAGTGCCCCAATTTCTAAACGAGACTCTTGCGTTGATACTTCTTTTCTTTGTTTGAGGCTTTTAATCTCAGTTATGGTGTTGTCATCAATATTTGTGTAATTCATTTTGTTCTCCAATAGATTGAACTGGGTAGAATAAACTTCCTTGCTGTTGGTTTTCATGGTTCATAGTTTATGCTCACAGTTCCCTCGTGAAATTCCCTGAATATAAAGTGGGTTGAACATAATTTAATGAACTTGAAGAAATGATCTCGAAGGTCAATTTGAAATGATCTCAAAACTCTAATCTATATTCACAATTCAATTTAAATTTTAAGGCGAACATAGTAGACCGGACTTGTGTCAACCCCAATCAAATCCATCAACGTACACTTAAGTTCAGAAAACAATCAAACCCCTAGCAAAAATTGTCATAAAAAAAACAACTATAAATTATTTTGAATCATACAAACCAATGTGATCGGAGTTTAAGATTTCATTTGGTAAAACTATTTTATTTGATTTAGACAGATATACACAGACATCATTTGTTTTTTATTTAGTGAACAGATAAAATCCCTTAAGTGTTGCATCTTTCAACAGGTTACTTGAGTCCTTTCCTCTATGATGAAAATAAATGCCTCCAATAATGGAGTTATAACATAGAGAAATACCTAACGAATGAAGCTATACCTCATCTCTTTTGAATCTCATTTAACGAATATACCTCTATGTACATTGATTCAACTAATATTATATGTAAAATCCATCATTTAACGAATATACCTCTATGTACATTGATTCAACTAATATTATATGTAAAATCCATCATACTAATTATTCAATAAGGACTGATTGAAACATATGATACATACATGTCCACAATCATTCTGCTCAAGTTTTGCAAGGGGTGATTCACTGAGGATCTACTTGTACAAGATTTTTGTTGTCTATTTTATCACCAGTCTAAGAATAGACGTGGCATTGTTCCCATTCTGGAAATATAAAAACCAACACTAATAATGAGATTCTTCAATAATATACCAGCTTAGAGCATAAAAAGGCAAATCTCTAACAACTTGACAATTGTGAAAAGAAAACCTGCACTGAGAATATTTTAGATGATAATCAACCAGCAAATTCATGATCCTTAAACAAATCTGTATCTTTATCCCAAACTCAATCACTCATACTGGGTGAAAATAAAGTTCTGTGTGAGGTTTAGATGAATCCCAATAATATTAGACTCTTCATAGAAATAGAATATATTTATATATGTAGAAGCAAAAACAATGCAAACTATTGCTCGTGGCAAGAGACTGCGTTTATCATTTTAATTGTCTTACCTTAGTTTTGCATTAATGAGTAGAAAGAATTATTGTTGCAATAAATAAGATGGTGCACATAAATAAATACTTGTCAAAACCCTTCCCATCATGCAATCATTTTTATTCCAAAAAGCTGAGAGACTGGTGCACTATAGCACTGTTCAAAAAATATAGCAAACGAGATACATCGTTTGTTGTAATGCTTAATGCGAAGAAGTCAACACTGTCATTCACATAGAATATTTGAAAAGGAGTACAAACTGTGAAATGCTAGACTCAATGAAAAATATTTGAACTGGTAGAAAACTAATCAACAAATCCCAAACACTTCATGTAGGTGAATTTCTATTAAAGTGATGGAATGACAGGCAACAACAAATTACTAGAGTTAAGCTCATGATAGAGAAGACTGTTGTGGATCAGTTTATAAGACATTGACGAAAACTTAAATTTAACCATGTAGCACATAGAAGCATTCAAAAATAATGGAAGATATTCCTCAATCAAACTTGGCTCTCTACAATAAAGAGGTTTATGTTTTCCAGTTCTAGAGTCTAATATGCAAAGGGGTTCATTGAATTCAACATGAATCAGCACAAACAATTAGTTAATATAGACCCAAATCAAATCCGACTTTTTCTAAGTTTGAATGAGTTCGAATGTACTGATATTATAAGTTTGAGGTTGGATCAACAAGAAGCATTGATTTGAATTGGGTCTAAGTAGGTAGGTACTCCTCATATGTTCCTAAGATAGCCTCAATGAGAACGATTGTTTTAACATTTATTGAAAAAGTCAAGAGTGTAGCTTATAATATTTGTCTGCAGTGAGTACCAGTTGTAATGCAATTGCATATTCAGATTTTAGTGGGTTGATTAGATTCTGCCATTATTTTGGCAAATAGGTCAAATAGGTCTTTGATGGCAATGAAAATGAATGGAACATATGGCTTGTTTGTAGGATTTTCTGTTATAATAAGTAGGTCTTTGTCTTCTGATTTGATTGATATATGTATGTTACTATTGGGTTCTCAAATTTAAAGATATAGATTGCATAAACCTGTAGTTAATAGTTGAGCATCATAATTTCGCACTTCTCAAAATCTTATTTGGCTATTTCAAATCGCTCCAAATTATTTATAGCAGCTTATTTGGCAAGTCCCCTGCTTATTAGTAAGGTTTCCGGTCAACATCATCAAATAGATGTCATATCAGCACGCTTTTTATTGAAGTATTTAGAATGGCCTCAAAAAATATTAGACTGATAGTTGTGCACTAAGTCATGTTTAATTGGTGTGCTGATGTGGCATCACATTATATGTTGCTTTTTAGATCTAAGGAATACATTTCATTCAATTATCAATACATGATCAATACTAACAACTTAAAAGTTACAACTGTTAGTGCTATAATATTACAAATATTGGGCATTAAATCAATGAATGTTATAACTATTAGAACGCTCAACTACTGGATCCTCTCCCCTAAATCTATTATATTTATGCATAATTTGGAGGTAACATTAGTGGTTATAGAATGTGATGACATGTGACACTGACCTTTAATTTTGAGTTGCAAATGTGCTTAATTAGTCTGGGTGACCTTGACGATGTTAAGAGGCAATGACCATCATGTGCAATATTTTGTATATTGTGATGTACCTTAATTTTGAAGGAACTCTTAATCCTCCTTAAGGATAGTTGCTTGTTAAAACTCTACTTAAGGTTCTTTGTGTAACTTCTAACTATGCAAATGGCTTCTTTGAATTCAGCCTGAACTAGCCACAAAAAGTTTACTCCATGCTTGGATTGCTAGCTCTTTTTTTGGATCACCACCATTTTATATTTATCAAATTTCAATCATTACAATTATGATTTTTATAGTAGCCCGATCCTGGATTAATTAAAATGATGCAATTAAATAAATGAACTTGGAATGAGTTGTGATGGTTTTTTGAAAGAGACACATGTTATCAGTGATTAGAATATGGTCCATTATATTTGGGTTAAAATACATACCAAATGTATGCTGCCATAGGGATGAATCAAAAGTGAATTGGTATATAGTTGCATTGATCTTGTCGGGTTCTTAGTCAGTTAATGGATGGAGTAGTGATTGTTGTGTTAAGACCTCAGGAAGCTCAATGTCCTCTTGTTTGATGCCTTGCCTGAGAACTTCTAGCATGTGCTATTATGCAGCCAGTTATGAATTTTGCAAGCCAGGGATAACTTCAGATAATCTGTCACTTGTATGTTGCTTTTGGCATGTGAAAATATAAAATTCTATTGATTATCTTGAAATCTATTATCATGTTTTAGATTTGGTTTGGTGGTTGCAGCATTTTGTATTTTTTTCAGCCTCAATCTTTCTTCAGTAAAGGATATTCCTAAAACCTTAACTTCTTAAATGTCGTGTCACTGTATTCTTTGTGATTTGTAGCAATTGGAAGTGTGATTATCAAGGCATTATCTGAAGAAAGAATTAAACTTTGCAATACAATCAATCACCAAAAGTTTTCTTTTGAAGCAAGTAATCTCATTGCTCAAAATCCTCGATTTCCATCAAGAATAGCCGTACAGGTTCTCCTTAATCAACAAGACAAGCTCAGAAACATGTTTGATAGCCACTACACCAAAGACTCAGTCTCCTCTCATTTCATTGATTACGGGAGGATGCATATTCTCTCGGAAGAGTTGTTAGTGACACTCTTTATTATGTAAAGTTTCATATACGCTTTCAAATTAAAAAAACTATTGGCATATTCCTTGCACTTCCTTTTGAGTGCAAGTGCTAGTTTATTGTTGTTTGGGAATCCTCAGTCTTTGTTAGGTCCTGGTACTCGTGGCCTTGCAACCATCTGTGTATCCACACTGGAGTGGAGAGTGGATATATAAGTTCTACCTTGAGCCAGATACTTCTGTCACTCACTTCTTATTTCCATTCATCTCATTTCCAGTTGTTAGTGGGTCTGACCATTCTCATCCAAGCCTGTCCATTGGACTCCTTAAGTCATTTCTAAGTGAAAGACACAGATGATTTTCTAGCCATCAGATTCCTTGAAAATGGGATCTTTCATCACAGAGAATCTTCGATCCTTGATATTCCCTTATATTGAATTCCAGGGACCATTCCCTTATATTCAGGTCTATCTGATTACAATCCGAAATGGAGATTATATTAAAATGAGACAAAATCAATTGGAAACTGAAGGACTGTTAAAGTGAATGGGTTAAATGAAGTATTTGTTTGCAATTTTATCTTTTGAACTCGTACGGAAAATTTGGACTCAAAATCATCGGGAAAATGAAAATTGCACAATATGCTAGAGTATGTATCGATTTTGGAGTAGAAATTGGGCTTACCAACTTAAATGATTTACACATGATCACACATAGACAACTGACAGTCATATGAATTTTACCATTCTAATGCAGAATTTACTTTGAGCAATAGGCACTTGGCTAGGAATTGGTTAAAAAATTAGAACTCTGGGCACAATAGAAGTGACATTGGAAGCAGGGGACGGCAGTAGGAATAGCTATATAAAAAATAGGGAAAATTTAAAATATATAGAGAAATCTTAAATATTCATATAAAAACATGGATAATACATGCTTATATAAATTATAGAACCTTGATATATAATGTTTGTGTTAAATAATTTAACTTTAGATTTCACATGAGAGTGGAAATCAGACAAATTGTCAAAACTGAAACATTATTTTATGGGACAGCCAAGGGACGTCCCAAAATCGGTGACTGGTCAATTTTTGCCGGCCGAGTAACATAAGTATCAAGGGAGGCATGCAACAAAAGAAATAAATGGGGTAACTGATCAAAGAAAAAATGACAAAAAAGTTACTTCTCAATTCAAATCGAAAAGGAAATAATGAAAATCCAGTAAAATAGAAATCACAACCACCAAAACAAATTAGAAAGCAACCTCATCTAGGAAAATTTACACAAGGTGTAAGCAGAGGCAATTGTAAACGCTAGTAATGAAGGAAAATATTTAGGTTATTTAGGTGGATACTTGAGCATGGATCAAGAGTTCTCTAGTGAATGTTCATATTAGGATGACTGATTCCTATGCCCTTAAAACACACTTTTTACCTATTTATAATTTAAGGAAAGAGAGAACTCACCAACAAGCATTAGGCACCAGATAAACCAACCAAGAAGCTCAGGTTTATGGGGAAGTGAAAATGTTTCAAAAGTCAGGGTAAAAAAACTAAATGTAGAGTTTTAAAATGTCAAATTAATTATGTTCTGAAGCAGAGCCACGCGCAAACTCAAAATGGTAAAGCTCAAAAGGCACAAGCTTATTAGTGACATCTAGCAATAAAATTTGTTCCATACTAATGACTAGCTAGATGCAGTTAAATGTTGAAGCTTGACCAGCGAATTATCACTACCACTTAAGATCATATCAAAGTAAAACTATTTCCTTAGTTTGTTACATTAAGCATCTTGTTCTTGTCCAATATAACTTCTTACAGACGATATTATCTATATTATAAGTATACACATTTTTGTGGCAATGTTTCGGTACGCCTTATATGTAACCATTTTTCCAACTTGGATTCGAAGACATCTATTAAAAGCATAAGATCATAGACATAAATAAATATATCTTAAAAAACTACCCTGTATACATTTTTTTTTAAAACAGAAACTTATGGAAATAAGGACATCATTGTTTTCATTGAATGGTTACGATAGTGAGCACTAGCCAGTATGGCACCTTTTATTGTGAATTTTCAGCTCTATACTTAAATCAATCAATTACCACGTGTAGTTGTGGATACCATACTTGACTATATTCATTTAGTAATAAGTATTTAAGGTTAGCATTTGATGCCTGAGCCATTGGAGAAGACATTAATAATTAGTTTTTAGGATTTTTTTAAATTTTTTTTATCAGCCTAGCGTTCAGTCTGTCTTACTTTCGACTTGCTGCCAAGTTGGGGTCGGGAAGGGAGAGTTGAGGTGAGACTAATCCCTTGGGGATGTACTAAGTCATTTGCAAGCCAGGTGCATCGGGTGAACCTGGGTTTTGGAATCGAACTTGAGACCATTGGGGAGCAAACCCAAGGCCCAAGCCAAGTCCGCTACTCATGCAGGCTATTAGTTTTTAGGATTTATTTCTCAGATTTGATACTTAGGACATTGGTCTGTTCTTTTCTTGGTTGTGGCGCATTTTAGTAGATTAGCTGCTTGCCAAAATATTTAGGCTTAGGCCTAAAATATGCGCTGTTACAAGTAAGAGCTAATGATACATTGATATAGTAATATTATTTCATCCTTACCGAAGATAATGACTAGGTGTGATAGAAAGTATATCTTGAGCTAATGGACATTTTTGTTATTAAAATGGCTTCACTTGATCATACTAAATTACTCGTTTAGGTCCCAGTCATTTGATAAATGTTTGAAAAACTTACTTGACTTGATTATACTACAAAACTATTTTAGCCTCCATAGAAAGTATATCTTGAGCTAATGGACATTTTTGTTATTAAAATGGCTTCACTTGATCATACTAAATTACTCGTTTAGGTCCCGGTCATTTGATAAATGTTTGAAAAACTTACTTGACTTAATTATACTACAAAACTATTTTAGCCTCCATAGATCATTGAATAACCTTTACCAGATGGCAAAAACAGATGCTTATTGTTTAGCTAGTCAAGAAAACCTTGCCCCTAAATCTTTGTTCTCATTCTTATGCTGTTGAGCAGTTGAGATTTGGTGCTCATCATGACCATCCAACTGAGAATTTGTTAAGGGAGTAAACATTTTTCTTGCCTTTCTCATACAATATGATTTTTAAAACTATCTATCATTGTTAAGGATACCATGGTAAACTAATAAGAGCTTCTCTGAAATCCACGTCAATAGGAAGCTGCATGTATATGCTTATCCGTTATCTATAACTTATTAGAAATGCATAAAATCTGTTGTAAGGAAAAATCAAGTCACTCTAGAGAAAATAACTATCCAAAAAATTCACCTTGCATAAGTTTGGAGGAAAGATAACGATACAGTGAACATTTTAGAAGACCCGCAATACAATGATCTAAATAATTAATATAAAATAATGACAAATTGTGATGATAATGAAGTGTTCAAGCCGAACTGTGCTAAAATACCCTGTCTAAAGTAATTGGAAAAAACCAATGTACAGAGAGTCCCTATAAAAATGGCATGATGTGATCATAATCAGGATTATAGATGAACGAATGAATTTTAATGACGTATATGATACCAGGCAGTTTAAGGGATCAAGAGATCTAGAGTTAATTCCTTTTCAGGTTTCTTTCAATGTAGGCTCTTCTATTGTGTATCTTAATTAAGAAACTTGTGATTTTTTTGAAGTCTTATCTCCCTAAAGATCTCATTATTTTGATTGAGAAACTTGTAATTTTTTGAAGTCTTATCTCCTCAAAGATCACATTCAGCCTATCCATTTATTAAATGTTTTCAAACAGAATATGAATATCCTCATACACTGCAGAAAATACAAATTCGTTCTTCCCAATCTTCTTTTAAAGAAGCAACTATAAGCTAAATTAGTTGGCTCACTATGTACCTCCCAATAGCTAACTAGGTTCTATTTGCTCCAATTTATTATGGGAACACAAATTATAGAATAGAAGAGTGATCCACAGGCCGATAGAGAGGGGGAAATGCATAAATTAACAAATCGAACATGTGATGTAATCATACCTTGTTGAGAAATTTTTATAATTATACTTCTGGCTAAAGAAAACTAACATGCACCAACTAAATTTATTGCTTGTTACTCTTAATATTGAAATGGTTAACCTGCAAAAGAACACTTAATATGAAAACAACTGCTTTCTGCATTGTTAAAAAAATTGTGATAAAATACTCTGACAATATTTAATCAAATCTAATTTTAAATAATCCAATGAAATGAACTCATCTAGGAACCTCCAAAAAGACAAAACGCCTTTTCTGTGGTGTAATGTGTGTTTTAAGGCATTGCACAACGAATATAAAATACTCTGCTAGGGATTTTACAGGCCATACTTAAGTTAGCAGATAAAGAAAAGCCAAATTTTAAAACCAGAAACATCATGAATAAATCAAGCTAAAGAAATAAACATGATAATGTAAATCAGTAAAACCACAGAAAACCCTCGGAGAAACAAGAATTAATTTGGTAGAGTGCCTGGATAAGATGAATTGCAAGTAAAAATCTGAAGGCGTAATCTGTTAATTCATGCTAAGCATCCGGCACCTGAGGATTGAATGAGGAGATGGATTATATTAGTTGAGTATATAGATTTGAATAGTCCAACTCTAGATGGCTTGTCGAGTTTCCCCAATAAACTATTTAGCCCAACCTTAAAGGGAAATCAAAGCTATATTGTGGAAGAAATAAAATTTAGTCTGTAATCTACAGCCAAATTGCAAATTAGAATTGTATAGATTTCATTTCTAATAAAATTATCATGTACCGAACTTATTTAAGAAAACAGAATGCTCTGTTTATCTGACTTTTACATAGTTAACCTCCCTTTTATGTATATGGTGAAAGCATGTCTTAATTAGATCACCAGAGTAGCATTTGTGCTTCACAAGCAGATTCAATGCAGTTCTGATGATCTAATTAAAGACATGATCCCACCACATACAACTGCAAATCCCCGCTCTTCTACAAATAAATTTAAAATCAAGGAAAAGTAGAGGCTCTGATACACATTCCCAACACATGCTTCATAAATAAACTAACTGAATTTTTTTTTGAGTATTGCATGAATATGGAGGGTGGATATATAGGGCTATCCATGCAAATTCCCTGTTGCAATTTGTCCACATGCCCAACATGACACTGCTATTGTCATTATTATTATGCTTTTGCTGCAAATCTTCTGGGAATTTATGCTAAATTTGGAGCTGTTCCTTCTGGTGGGCATGATAGCCAATTTTTTAAAAGGCTTTTTAAATGGTGTTTTGTGGGGCTGGTTAGAGAGACCACCTCATAGCTTTAGATCCTACTTTACCTGGCCTGTTTGTCATTTCCCTTGAAAATCCTTCTATTAAATTTTCGAAATTTGAAACTCAAAGTAAAAGATTTGATGCTAAGCTGGTGGCATTTTAGAGATATAAAGTTTGCACCTCTAATTGCCTAGGTTATTTGGGGGCGCTCCAAATTTATATTGGAAGGTGATCACCTCTAGAGTAACCTCTTTGCAACTCAAAAGATACAAATGTGTTTATTCTTTTTAATTTATTCTAAACATATTACAAAGCATATTATATAATTAATATATTATAGAACATATATGAGGAGAACAAAATTTTAAAAAGTGTAGTCGATTGTAAAATTTGTTGTTATTTTGCTTTGATTCTATTTCATAGTGCCTCTATATCAATATAATCTTATTAATTCATCCTTACCAACTTTATGACCTATCTCGAATATGTAATTAATGCAAGAGTGGTGTTAAAGGCACCTTTGGGGTGGGAGGAGGGGAGGTTAACCTTGATGAGGTTGAATTTTGAGACTCCCTTGATTATGATCAAGCCCCAAAAATGATTTCATAAGTCGGAAACTTTCTAATGTTTGAAGATTGAAAGTGTGTAGGTGCAAATATAGAGGTTAAGGTTTTTATTATGTTTTTTTTTTAATGCTAATGTATTTTGCTACTTCTTGTGATATGACATATAAAGGAAGTTAAAATATCATGTATTGACATTAAATATTACTCTTAATCTTTTGAATAATATTCTTCATTAAAGATTATTGAAAAATGTTATAATAGTCTAATATGAATTATATATTAATAAAGGAATATTTTTTTTAGAAATACAAATGAAAATTAGGGATATTATTTAAAATGGAATGCATAATATTAAAATAAAATAACTTAAAACTTAGAATGCTTTCTTTAAGTAAGATTATAATTAACAAATTAAGTCATATAACTAATTACCTTGGTAGATTACGATGTCATTTTCTTAAAAGTAAAATCACATTCAAACTTTTCAATATCTAAATCATTACACTAATGAAATATAATGTTAATTACTTGAAATTTGTTTAAACGTTAGATTTTAAGACAATGATAAAACATAAAAATAATGCTATAAAACATAGACCACTTAATAAATAATAGAGATTATGATCTCTAAATCTATTTTAATTGTATTCAATGAATGCCACTTGTACATATATGAATATACAAAGATCAAATCATTTATTTTTAATTATTATACTTTTTTCAAATTAAACTCTCAAATCTCACCAAATATTCTTTTTCTAATTTCAGTTGCAGTAACAACCACTTTTTCAAGAGGAGGAAGTGCCTTTTTCACACTCTCCCTTTCCAAGCATCTGTTCTTCCATGTCCAAATATTTGGGAATTTCTCCTCGAAATGAATCTTAAACCCTCCTAAAGTCTCAAATGCATCAAACCATGAAAGAAAAGGAACAACTGCTATATCCACCAATCCAAATGTATCTCCACCAAAGTATTTTTTTCCTTTGAACTCTCCTTCTAATATTGCTAAATTAAGTAGGAATTCACTTTTGGCTGCTTCTTGTACTTCTCCTTTGGTTCTAAATATCTCCAATCCAGGAAAACAAACCTAAAATAAAGTCATTGTCATACACAAATAAGAACATTAGCATCAACATGAACATAAGATATTTATCTAGCATATTAAGCTTGAGCTAAAGTTGTTTAAAGCTTTGATCATATACATTTATTTTATTGGTTTATTTATTAAAAACAATAATGTAAAAACAAAGTTTAGTATAATTCAATAATGAACTGTAGATTTTTTATTATTTAAAAGTAAAAACATGTATATTTCATTGTAGTTAGTAGTGATCATTTGATGTAATTTCAAGATGTAGGATTATGAACAATAATATATGCAATTTAGTATTTTGAAAATCAATCTTATATATTACTGTTATAGAAAGATTTGCACTAATTGATTGATTGAGTAATTGACTAGGTTTACATTGTGTTCCTTGATTACACTATCCATCAAGGTTCAAACATGGGAAGTATGATATAAGGGATGAGGCTAGGACTATATTCTAGATGATTTTGGTAGAGTGGATATTCCTAATTCTTGATTTTGAATTGAAAATGCATAAGCATGAATTCATGCTTTCATAAGAACAACAAACCTAATTTGACGAATGTATAAAATCTTCCATTAAAAAAAAAACCTACAATCTTAGAGACTCAATTTCCACAATCCATTATTGATAGTATTTTTTTGTTTTTAGATTCAATTGTGTAAGATTTTTTTTTATCTAAAAAAGATAATTTTTGATGTGAATAATAAATCATAAAAAAAAGAGAAGAGGGGTTCAATAGGTGTGGAGTGGAGAAGATTCAAGAAGGGGGAAGGGGGGAGGAAGGAAAAGGTGAAGCCACGGTGAGTAAGGACTGAGGAGGGGGATTTAACGGTGTATAAATCATTAAAAAAAAGGAGAAGAGTGGTTTGACAGGGGTAGAGTGGAGAAGATTCAAGAAGCGGAGGGAGAGGAAGGAAAAGGTGAAGCCATGGTGAGTAAGCTAGACTGAGGAGGGGCTTGAAAAGTGTAGGGCAGTGGTGTTGATTATAAACATTAGAGGATCGTAGAGACAGTAAAAAAAAGGTACGAAGGACCTGACTGAAACTTTTTATTCCGCCTTTTGATAAAAAAATTCTACACACTTGAATCCAGAAACAAAAGAATACTATCTACAATCTTAACAAAAAACCAAGGCCAATCAAGAAAATTAATCATAAAATCCTTGCAACAAACCAATATGGTGGAAATGAACAATCTTGGAAACTAAACCAGATTAGTAGAGTGCCTATTTGACTCACCTTTCTGTCTACAAAATCTGCCCAGAAGAGTGCAATAGCTCGGTCATATGGATCAGATGGAAGAAAGGCGGTGTGAGGAGAAGTCCAAACGTGGTCTATGTACTGAAGAACGATGAGAGATTCGGAAAGAGGCTTGCCATTATGAATGAGAACAGGTACCTTCTTGTGCAAGGGATTCATTTGCAACAACTAGGGACTCTTGTTCCGTAAGTTTTCCTCCACATACTCATAGCTGATGCCCTTTTCTTCGAGCCCAACCATAGCTCTCATTCCATAGGGGCTGATCCAAGATGTTAGAAGCTTAACACCTTCTCTATCTTCTTTCAAGCTATCCATGTTTAAGCTGTATAATGAAAAGAATGCTCAAGCTGTTTATATTGCTCAAACGGTTGGTAAAAAATGCTTGAGAATGGTATACTTATATTGATATGGCCGACATGTTGTCGTCAACATTGGCGTGCTTCTTCCTGCAACGTCATTGCTGGAGTCATTATTGGTAACCGCACATTTCTTTTGCTTGCTGGGTGGACCAAAATGTTTTCTCAACACACTTACCATGGTCAAATTAAGTTGTCTACTTTTTTAAGGTGCACAAAGTCTTTGGTTATAGTATCGAAGTCATACACTTATCTTCTTTTCTATGGTCTTTTTTTCATAGCATTAAAGTCATATACTTCTTATACAAGAATAATTTTAAATAGAGAAAAGATCTTTGTCATTATTTGAAGTTTTTTCTTGTATTGTATTGTAGAAGATTTGAATGGAGTATTATCTATGTGCTTATAATATAGGTTTTTCCATTAAACCAAATATTGTATATACTATTATGTGAAGTTATATCACACATTTATCTTTTTTTTTTTTTTTGATCTTTGGTAATAACATCAAAGTCACACACTTATCATGCAAGAACAATTTTAAATAGAGAATTTTTTTTTTTTGTCATTATGTGAAATCATATCATACACTTCTTTTTTTTCTTGATCTTTGTTTATAGCATCAAAGTCATACACTTATCATGCAAGAACAATTTTAAAGTAAGAAAGGATATTTTTAGTCATTATGTGAAGTTATATCCTTCATTATTGTTCGAATACTATAGATGATGATAAAGCCTATATATGGATATAGTATGAAATAAATTTACTATTTCTTTGGCACTAGTATTTGTCATTATTATTTTCTTTGTATCTTGATATATAATCAAATAGGTAATTGAGTTATTTATTTCTTTTAATTGGTTTAAAACAAATTGAAAAGTTTGAAGCAACATAGCCATTTTGATGACTAAAAATTTATGAATGAAGATTAGTAGATTATGAATTACCATTCTTCCCACATTCAGATAATATGAAGACCTATTTTGTAAATAAATTTCATATGACCATGACTTCTTTTAACAATATAATATTATAAAATAAGTTTAATAAATCTTTGCCACTACTATCCCCTTTACATTTTGATATATAATCAATGAAGTAATCAAGCTACTTATCTCTTTTAGTTGGTTTAAAAAAAATGAAAAGTTTGAAGCAACACAACCATTTTTATGACTAAAAATTTATGAATGGAGATTAGTAAATTATGAATCACCATCCTTCACACATTCACGACGATTCGAAGACCTATTTTGTAAATAAATCTCATATGACTATGGCTTCTTTTAACTAGATAATGATATAGTATAAAATAAGTTTAATAAATATTTGCCACTACTATCCCCTTTATAGAAGTAATCAAGCTACTTATCTCCTTTAGTTGGTTTAAAATAGATTGAAAAGTTTGAAGCCACATAGCCATTTTTGTGACTAAATAAATTCATGAATGAAAATTAGCAGATTAAGAATTACCATCATTCACACATTCATGATCATCTGAAGACCTATTTTGTATATAAATTTCATATGGTCATGGCTCCTTTTCTCTAATATTAGAATCACAATAGTCATTTTTTTTACATAATTTGCAACTACTAGGATATGTTTTTTGAACACTCAATCTTAACCTCAAATATTCCATCTAGATGATCTCTTCTCTTCGAGTCTTTGTTGAACCCCTAGTTCAATCCCTTTTTCCTTGAATATGATATTCTCCAATACATCCTCTTTGGTTTATTCCTATATAACTTGTTCTACCTTTAGTTATGGTTTTTCTTCCTTTTCCACTTCAATGATCTATTCTATCATGTAGTTGCAGTAGTCTTTTTGTTTGCCATCAAAGTGCATATATCTATGAAAGAGATATAAACTTGAAATTCTTCACTCTATGTTGTATATTCACCACAAGGAGCATGCCATACTCTTATCTTCTTCTTTATGATATAGTTGCAAATAGATTTTGTCTACTACTCTAAGGTAACAACTATTGTAACCCTTCCTCCATAAGCTTGAATTTTTTTTATAATTCATCTTGGATTTTTTGTATTTATATTATTATATCTATAAAATGATCTAAATGCTTTCCTTTTTTAGGGATCTAAAGAACCCCTCAATATAATTCACATGAACAATTTGACGTACCTTACAATCTAGGAAGAACAATGCTCTAACATCACTACATGACGATTGATGTGGTTATAGCCTATCCATGTTATGTCCTATAATCTCACACACAATCTTCTTCTAGGTAGATACTGGATTCATGTGATTCAAGTGGTTCCATCAACTATTTATCCTACATGGTAGCAATGGAAGCTAATACAAATCTATATGGTGGTATCCAAAAAAATGTAGGATATATATTTGCCCTTAACACTATGATTATATCTATAACCAGAGGGGGCACACTATCTCCTATTGATAATGTTTTCTTAGAAGATGATTGGGATTCATTAGACTTTACACTCTCCTTTATGGGAGAATACAAAGTCCTAGAGCTTAAATCTAAATCCTCAAAAGAAGCTTGTGTTTCATTTGTCCAAGCTACTTCTAAATCTTTTCTAACATTTTTTTCTTCGTTTAACATATGTCTTGGTGATGACATTGGACTTATTTATTCAATCACAAAAATCTATATCTCACTCACAAGAAACACACTCCTCACAAATGGAGATCAAGCAAGATGATTTTCTCAACAACGAAATAATTTTATTCATGCACAAAAGATTAATGATACAAATGAATAAATGAATCCTTATAGTAAGGATGAATGCAACCTAGTCTAAACCATAGAGGAATATTAAAAAATAGGTCAACAAGTGTCCACATCATAATGAATGAGGTCCAACATGTGCTAAATAAATCTCAATCTACTTGTAATGTTGGAAAATAGGTTCACTATTTTAGGTATGCAAACTATGAACTAGACTTATTTCTCTTGATTACATTAAGGAGAGAGGATCCACTTGGCTCAACACAAGGATCTAGATCTAATTGAAAAGGATTGAGCACAAGGTTAATTTAAGATTACTTGTTTGAGTTAAAATTGATTATGAAAGAGGTGTGAGTTGGATGTTATATCTAGGGTCAAAGTTGAAAAATTAAGGGTTTACAACATACATAGCAAACTACAAAGCATGTTTGTAGAAAAAAATTACAGATCTTGAAAAAAGAGATAAAAATAATATGTGTCTAAACTAACCAACAATTGGTCCCACTTGACTACACTGACATGAAATCAACATGCTTTGATGGGGCTCCAAAACCCTATGCATAATGTGAAAACAATCAAGTTGCAATGAACCTAAATCAAGAGACCTAAAATACAAAAATCAAAGAACACCAAAAACAACATGTAGCTAAAAATGCATGAATTTTTCCTATCAATCCTCACCTTCTCATTCCTAGGATGAGAGTTTGAAACTGATTTAGGAATATTTGTATTCCTTCTTTAGATGATAATCTAGGAAACGTCTTCAAATAAATCAAATAAATGGATAGAAGGGACATTGTTGTCCCCCACCATTGCCTCGAATGAAATCACAAGTGGAGTACCCAATAGAGTAGAAATTTTCATTTATTGAGTAGCATCAAAAAACCTCCCAAAGTTTCCTAACATGGTCATTAGACTAGAAGATTAACTATTAGTGGTTGTAAGAACTCAAGGGGAAGACACCAAAGAAGGATAACAAGATTCAATAAGAGAAAAGTAACACTAGTACATTAGGCCTATATTTTTGACCAAACTTTTCAACGACAGACCAATTTGGCTTGTGAAAATCTTTTTTTTTGGTTTATGCTCCCGAAAATGTCAAAATATCGACATCTATTAAGTTTAAGAAGAAATGTCAAAATATCGACAAACACGAGATTATATAGAAAAAAAAGTGTTAAACACAATTTTCATTTGCTGCGATCGATTTCATGTGCCGAAGTGCTTTTGGCGGGAGGAGGCGGGTTCGTGTGCTGCAATTTCACACAACAGGTAAGGGCACTTAGCTGGAGGCATTTACCACATTTAATTTTTGTTTTGAAAGCTCTTAGCTACAGGCATTTCCCTAAACTAGGGTTTTTTGAAATTCCTATGAGATCCTACAGCTCTCACACTAGAAAAATGGTGAAAATGATACATAAGCATTCTGGCCAAATTTTAAACTATCAAGTTCACAATTAAACTAGTTTACATGGTGTCATCTAAGGTAGAAAAACATATGGCAAATGATATATTAAAACAACCCATAACAGTGATGAGATTGTCCAAAAAAATAGGGCAAACAATAATTTAGACTGAAGGATAAAATTATCAACTTGTTGCAACAGTACTAAGTACTGCATTTGTTTAGCCCATTTCATGCTATTCCATATTTTTATTATAGAACAGAACAATATCATGTATATATCAATGTATATCACAGTGATAGGAACTGTGAAACTTCAGAGGCTTCATTATATGATACTCATTTATCAAATCT
>MU223071.1:578632-591687 GCA_018584345.1 Thuja plicata | reverse complement strand
TATTGTCAATTATGTGTTTATCTGGCTCTCCAATTGTTCTTGCACAAAATAATGGCTGGCAATCAGCTCATGCTACCTTCTATGGCGGCAGCGATGCTTCTGGCACTATGGGTAACTTTTTTACCTATTGTACCTATCCCGTTGTTGTGATATACTGTTTGGATCTATCAGCCTATGTCACTAACAGATCCAAATAGTATATTGACATAGGTTGATAGATCCAAATAGTATATCACAACAAAACTCAAAAGTAATCAATGGGATTTTGTTTGTGTTTTTATCACTTGTCTTTTCCATTGGCTCTCTAAGTAATGTAGGCTTACTCAAAAACAACAGGATAGGTACTGTTGTTTTCTAGTCATTGTGTATATTGAAATAGAAATTCATAGAACTAGCTACATTTTGTATCTGATTAATGCAGGGAGCCATGAAAAGATCTGTTGGATTAACAAACAACTATCTTGCAAGCCTTGCAAAGAAAGTTGCAATGCTTAGTCTTGTTGCTTAACTAGATCATGTTACCTCTCCTTTATCAAGAACTGCAACACTAATAAACCTTGATCAAGTAATTTATGCAATTGTTTGTTAACTACATTTCTATACTTTTATTCACATATCTATTGTTTGCTCACCATTTATGCTGACATGTATAGTTGGCTCTAGGCATCTATGAATACAATACATCAACGTAAGTTGCAGAATTATCTATTGATTTTTAAACATTTAATTACTGTCATCACATGTAAACTCAAAAACAAATAACTGATGTTGTAGACTATACAAAGACCTTTTATTTCCTACTAGTTTTAAATGCAAAATGCTAACAAAAAAATCAAACAGAGCACAAAATCCTACTAGTTTTAGGCAAATCTAAATCATCATTTCACATCTTTTTCGAGTTGAGCATAAGATGCCCATTACACCTAAATGAACCTGGCCATTTCTCCTCTAGCAATATTGGTGTGTGGTTATAAATGCAAAAGGTGAATACTAATCCCAACATCAAGAGTCTCATACATATTATATATATATATTTATACATATTTTATACGATAATATTTAATTTTTGTTTTTAAAAACGACATAGGCTGTCAAAATTTTGACACAAGGCACTTAGCATATCCATGCCAATGCTATACAATCGATGACATGATCAACCATTGTTTGTCACAATTTTGACACGCAACACTTAGCTTTTTGACGCCTAAATCAACCAGAGTTCATCGATATTCAGACTGACGTTGGTCGCATAGGTGGAAAGCAGGGTCCAGGTTGGACCAAACATTTCAACGCATCTTCGATCGATAAATCCACTGTATGCGTGCTGAAATATTGACGACGATTTAATGTGACATAAAATCAATGAAAAAAGACCGATGACAGTGGTGGTCATTTTGTCGACCAATTGGTGTCTAAATTTCGATGAATCCTCATCGAAAATAGGGCTAAAATTTACTAGTGTAAAATTATCAACTGTCAATGGTGGAGAATAAATAGGGGAATCCATGATCAAATGGTTGAGAAGGGATTTATGCAATCGATTAGAGAAATTCACACTTCTATAATGAGGATGAAGACAATCATAAGCTAGGCGATTGATGCTGAAGCATAGCCTGCACTAAGAGGGAAGGTTCTCATTGTCAAGTGATTGAACCCACTTCTTGTATTACACCATTAAAGTGACCTCTCCTTGAAGATGCTTGGATATTTCTATGCTCACTAAAATATAATGAAAGGTAAACTGGGAAACATTTTCTATGGTAGCATCCACCTTTGAATAATGTTGAATAGTGTAGTGTCCCAAATTGTAAGCACCTACAATTTTGGTAATGAGTTAGGCCCTATTTTAGTGTCCAAGGATTCCATGCTCGTTATACTTTATTATATCCCAATTTTTCACACTTTTTTGGAATGCTCAATATTAAAATTAACCCCAGATTAAATTTGAGCCATTTTGTCCTCGACAAGGGCGACCTAGGATGACAGGGTCATAAATTTTGTGACCTACTCTTTGGGAGTCACACTTGACATGCCAACTTTAGCCTAAATTTTAATAGGATATCAAAATTATAATTTTGAGTGGGATTCTATATCCTAAGTTGTCCTCCTTTGACTTTTGAGCCCCGAAATGGCTTGGAGAGGTATAAATGCAAGGTTAGCTCCCTCATCTTGGGACCCATACATTACATTGCAAGTCAATCCATAACCATCAAGAAAATAAAGCAAAGAAAGCATCCAAGGAGTAACTAAGTCAATTTCAAGCATCAAGTATGGAAGATATGGATTAATGACTAGATCCTAGCATGTGTGAAGGCATTCATGATCTTCCTATCCTAGATCCAAGTTCAAGACTACATCAAGACAATTTTAAAGCATAGTCAAGATCCGACCAACATTTGTGAAGGTATAACATATTGTCAAGCCTCTTCTTCTAAAAATATGATTTTCCTTTACGAAATTTTAATTCTATTTCTACATTAATTCATATACAAGGGTTCGACTAAGGCAAACCCCTTTATCCCAAAACTGTCCCTATTTTTTGTGTACAGGTGATAGGTGGGGGAGTTTTGGATTTAGATTTTGAAGGATATACAGTCAGCTTCAGATCCTAGTTATTGGTATCCTTTTTTGTTAGAACAAGGGTGACTATAGCATATAGGGAAAACTCTTGTTGCTCCTAGCTATCTAGGTCACCCCTAATAGGAAAAATTGGCTATATTTGTATATATAGATTTGTCCTCTGTGTACCCTATTTCATCCTAATTATTCCTTTCCCTCATTCCAATTGCATCAATCAATTTTATTCATTAGCAGAAGGGAGAAATCGTGATAGAAATAAGGCAACACACAATTAAGAGGGGGGGCTGAATCAGTTGAGTCCAACACTTTAAAATTTAACAAAATTTTAACCTTAAACTTTAGATGTTATTAATGAACAATAAAGCATAGATCCACAATACATCAAGATCACATAACACAAAGATATTTTACATGGAAAACTCGGTCAAGGGAAAAGCCACCGTGATGATGAACCCAAAAGATGATGTACTCTTTTAAAATCACTATACCCAATTAAAAGTATTACAATGGGAATGTACATGCATTCAGGCACATAGCCTAGATCTCACTGCTCAAATACAAAAGGGCTACAACCTTGTGGGAGGCTCGCTACCTTATAAATAAATGGACAAAAAACCATAGATCACGAACTAAATAATAGCATCTTCAACATGCCTGGATTGGTTCCATTGAGGTACATATACAACCTTCTTTTCCTTACTAGATCTCTACCTCAATTGCAGATTCCACTCATATCTCTCACACACTTCCACTCATATGCACACTCACACACATACACACACACGATCCACAAAGGGATACAATTATATTTATGCAATTCATCAACTTTGAAGAAATAAACAAGGTTGGCTAAGCTCTCACCATATAATTACAAAAGTTACAATCATACACAATATAATATTTAATGCAAACCAATGAATATCGGCTAAGATATAACACAGTACCAAAATTACATGCCTCGAACATGAAACACCACCAAGAATTATTCCTTGATCATCTACAAAATGCTACATCACCAAGTCGGTGAAGAACATGATCTCACCATTATGAAACCACCAAATGCGATCACATCAATCAATGTGAACCAAAAACACAATAGGAGTATGATCTAGAAACATCCACAAGCATCACAAATAACCTCAAGAATACCCACATCAAATCAAATCTATGAAACCATTAGCATCTCTGAATCGAACCTCAAGAACACCAACAACAATGACTATCAATCAAGAAAAATAGCTTTAGACCTCCAAATCATGAACCAATTGAGTTGAGGATGCACATCAATGTCCCAAACACTCTACATAGATCCACATACAAAAATATTTTAATGAAAATCACCACCAATCTAAATAATTTTACACTGTGACCTCTACACATCCAAAATACCAGTCTCAACACAGAAACCCATAACTCACTCAAATCATTATGTGAACCTCTAAAAGTTAAACTGAATCAAATACATACATCCCTCAACACAATTCACATGTCCACATACACTGATCTTCAACACACTATTTACACCAAACCAAACATATTCACTAAACATCTCAGGAATACTATCTCATACATAGAAATATGCTGACATCAATGACAAAACATCAATAAAAACACATATAGGCACATTATTCCAAAAATCCCCCCTTTGGAATTGATGGAAATGTATGAGGTAAAAAATAATCAATGCACAAAGAAACCAAATCAATAGTACTACCAAAAATATCCAAACATATCTTCTAGAGTCTCTTTACAATGTCTCTCATACTGAATCTCTCCCCCTTAGCTGAATCTCTCCCCAATATTGAAATGTCTCACCCTTGGTTTTTCACATGAATATCTCTCCCCCTTTGACATCAATGGAAAAGGCACATATATGCACTTAACCATAGAGGCCAAAAATCTAAACATCTGACTCACAACTCAAGACTAACTACTCCCACTGAGTAGTAGCCACCGAAACATCAATCCAAACCACAAAATATCTATGTTACTTCCACTATACTGATGCACTCCAATGCACCTTATTTTTAATGAGGATGGGTAAGCACCCCTAACTTACCTTTGATATAATTGAAAGTATCTTTAAGCAATGGCTTCGTGAAGCTATCCACAATCTATTCCTTAGTAGGTACATACTCCAATCTGACTACCTTCTCATTAACCTTCTCACTCAAAAAGTGAAACTTGATAGATATATACTTTGTTTTTGAATGTAACACTGGATTCATAGATATATTAATTGCACTTGAATTATCACAGTAGATAGCAATAGGCTCGTCATACTCAATTCTGATAGCCTTCAACATTTGCTTCATCCATATCACCTGCGTACAATTAATAAAAACAACACCATATTCTTCCTCTGTAGTAGATTATGAAGTACAATTTTTCTTTTTTCTTGACCATGAAACCAATCTCTTTCCCAAGAAAAATGTACCACCACTTGTAGTCTTTCTATCATCCACATTACCTGCCCAATTAGAATTAGTAAAAGCACTCAATATAAAATCATCATCTTTAGGATACCATAAAACATAGTACACTGCCTCTTTCAAATATTTGAATATTATTTTAACAACCACAAGATGAGATTCTTTAAGATCTTGTTGAAATCTAGAAACAATGCAAAAAATATTTATAATATTAGGCCTGGTCTGAGTCAAATATAACAATCCACCAATCATTGATTTGTATCTTGGCTAATTTTCTTTAGGAGAATCATCATTTTTTGTCAACTAGCATCTGGTCACCATGGGTGTACTGACTAGTTTAGAATATTCCATACATATTTTCTTCAACAATTCTTTCACATACTTGGACTGAGATATAAAAATTCATTTTTTGTGATTGATTAATTTGCAGACCAAGAAATAATTTCATCTCTCCAATCATAAAAATCTCAAATTCTTTTTGTATTTCACTAGAAAACACTTTTCTCAACTTGTCATTCCCACAAAAAATGATATCATCAACAAATACTTCAATAATTAGAATATTAACATGATCAATCTTGAATTATAAATTACCATAAATAGTACCTTTGTTAAAACTAAGCTTCAATAGATACTTGTCTAATCTTTAAAACCAAGCTCTAGGAGCTTGCTTCAATCCATACAAAGCTTTCTTCAATCGAAAAACTATATTTCTATGATCAGTCAATGAAAATCCATCTAGCTACTCTACATAAACTTCTTCCAACTCACCATTCAAAAATACAGACTTGACATCCATCTGATAGTCCTTGAAATATTTGTAAGAAACATAAGAAATAAACAATATAACAACTTCAATTATAGCAATAGGAGAAAAATTCTCCTCAAAATCAATACCTTCCATATGTGAATAACCTTTGCAAACAACTCTTTCCTTATTCCTGATCACTTCACTATCTTCCTTCAGTTTGTTTATGAAAACCCATTTAGTTCCTATCACATTCTTATTCTTAGGTCTAGGAACTAGAACCCATGTCTTATTCTTCTTAATATGATCTAATTATTCTTCCATAACTTTCACCCAATGTTCTCTTTGCAAGATTCAATCACATCTTTAGGTTCAATCTTTGAAACCAAATAATATTCAACTCTATCTTCAACAATATTTCTTCTAGTTTGAACACCTTAGTTTCTATCACCAATTATCTAATTTTTTTAATGATTCAATGTTACATACCTGGGAGGCTTAGAATTTTCATGTATACCACACTCTTGTGTTTATGCTTCAATGTTTTCTTATTCTTCATCTTGATTCACCGAAACAATCTGATTTTGATTCTGAGTTTGTAATTGTATTCCTCGATTAATATTGACTTCTTGACCATCTGAATCATATCCACAAGATCTAGCTTGTCTCTGATTGCTTTCTTCCAATTTTACATTAGCACTCTCAACTATCTTTCTCAACCTATTATTGTAACATTTATCCACCTTTCTCTTTGTTCTAGAATAACCAAGAAAAATACCTTCATCACATCTAGGATCAAATTTTCCTAAGTCTTCATCTCTTTTGATACAAAATTTGCTTCCAAAGGTTCTGAAATATTTCACAGTAGGAATATGACCATACCATAGTTCATAAGGATTATTACGTATTCCATGCTTGATTTGTACCTGATTCAATGTATAAAATGTAGTGCTCATAGATTATCTCCAATACACATGCAGGGCATTTCCTTCAATCATTATTGTCCTTGCAATGTCTAGAATAGTTATGTTCCTTCTCCCACAATACCATTCTGTTGTGGGGTCAGTGAAAAAGACATCTATCTCTTTATCTCATGCTTTTCACAAAATGTATTAAATTCATCGAATATGAATTCACCACCTCTATCAGATCTCAGACACTTCAACTTCAAACCTATCTCTATCTTAACCATAGCCTTGAAAATATTGATTTTTTTCAAAAGCTTTAGATTTCTCCTATAATAAAGTAACCCACATTATCCTTGAATAGTCATCAATGAATGATATAAAATATCTATCTCCATAATAACTTCTAGTTCTATATGGACCACATAAATCAATATGGACAAGATCTAAAAATCTATTTGAAGAATAAATCTTGCTTTTGAAAGTAGATCTAGCTAGCTTACCCATCTAACATTCCTTATATATAGCATTAGTAGACTTCAACAACTTAGGTAGATCTCTCACTACTTTAGTAGAAATTATCTCGACAATGTTATCAAAATTCACATGACACAAACTCTTATACCATAACCAACTATCATCAATTTGAGAAATCAAACATCTTCTCTCAACCCTATTCAAAAGAAAGACATTACCTTTGGTCTTTTTACCAAATCCAATCTCAACACCTGAACTTCCCAAGATTCTACACTTTCCATTCATCAAGAGTAATGGATCCTCTTCCATGGATCAAACATGGAGTTTCATCACCAAATATAAAAACACCACCATCATACCTTTCTAAGCTCACAATTTTTCTCTTATCTCCAGTCATATTATGTGAACATCCACTATCAATCACCCATTAATATTTCTCTTCAATATGTGCAACTAGGGATCTTTCCATATTCATACAACTAACAGTCTCATTAGGAATTGGATATTCTTCCTTGATAGAAATAAATACACATTCATCATCTTTTGAACCACATTCATCAGATTCATCATCTATCACACCTTCATCAACAACATAGTAACATTTCCTCTGATATATGGGTTGGAATTTTCTAGGTTTATGCTTAGGCTCTCTTTTCGGTCATCTTGAAGAAAAATGACCAATCTTTTTTCAAGAAAAACATTTAAGAGGTAACTTTCCTTCATACTTACCAACACCTTTAGGGAATCTCTTCACAATATGGGCTTCAAGTTATTCAATATTTCTCTCTTCTTCTTCTTCAATTTCCTCTATCTCCTTTGCATATCTTGATGTACTTCTAGAAGATCTTTATCCATGATCATACCTCTGCTTATCCTTAGAAATAGTAGCTTTGAATGTAGACTCAAATTTAGGAAGGGCATCACCAAATTCAATCATCTCAAAAGTAGTTAACTTACCAATCAACATGTCTCTTGTCACATTTGTCACTATTCTTATTTCCTGAATAGTAGCAACCTTGTGTTTGTAGGAAGAAGGCAAGGATCTCAAGATTTAAGAAATAATATCTAATTCATCTAACTGTCCACCAATGCATCTGATACCGCATACAAGATAACATACTAAATAGCTTGAATTGCATAACAAGGCCATAATTGATAATTGATGATTGATGATTGTCAATCAAAACTTCTCAACTTCTCATTTCTTCAAAGTGGCTTTAATCCTTACTCTGACTGAATCTATGCATATAAATCTAAATACCCATAAGTTTCTCTATTTGTGATTAGAGGTGGATAACCCAATGTTATGCAGACACATGGATATATAAGACAACAAAGTATCTTGTACGACATGATAATAAAAGAGGCCTCATTACATGACAAATCCAGCTGAAAGCTTGTTCATTCCTTGCAAAGATGGGATATTCCTTAAATCTTAAAAAACAAAGTTCTGAAAGAAACCATCAAAGATTGATTGGTGAAGTGTTACAACCCAACTTCACATCACCTTCAAGATATTACATTCAAATTTTATATTCTATTACACACAATGGAAATCCCTTAGTTTTTCAATAATGCCATATTCACAGTGATTGTTGCAACCTACCCAAAAAATTAGAATGACTTGTTTATGATTTAGATCTTGGTAAAATTATTCAACAACATAATAGTTATAGTACATACCATCTCAACATATTCCAAACGAATATGTTAATAAAAAGTAGATCAAGATTATACTTATTCTTTTATTATCCAAAGAAGATCATGTTTACACTTTCCCCAAGTCTAATCTAATCAAATGAGATCCTTTCAACTTTGGAAACCATGTTAGAATAAATAATTAAGATGTTGTTGAAGGTTTGCATGGTGTATGAGGATGGTTTCATCAATTTAGTATTTACATTTTACATTTAAGGGCTTTCATGATATAGGTCTAAATTATAACACTTCTAGGTAATATATATATGGAGCAATCTTTGATTTTTTTTGTTTTTTTTTGTTTTTCTTTTATATGATAAGACTTAAAAATAACTTGATAAAGTTTTTTTATTTATTTGATTTTTGATTTTTTAAATAGTAGTCTTTATTAGATGTTATCTTGATAGAAAGGAACAAGCTAGTCTTAGAGTACCAAAAACAATGACACTAGATGGAATGATGAATGTTTATGGTAATTATCTCTGTATCAAGTTGTTAATTTATACATTTTTTTTGGACATCAGGAAATGAAGAGAAAAATTAAGGCGCAAATTATATGATATTGATCATAATGCTGAAATTCTAGTAACAGATTATGAACGCGTTCGTGAGGAACGTGTGGCCAAGAATACTGAATGTTTATTGTGTCTTGGTTTGACAAACATGCAAGTTGTAAATCCACTAAGTAGTATATTATTTTTTTAATACTATTTAATGAAATCTTATAAGCAAAATCTTTATGTATATAAGACATGATATGATATTTTTTTTTGTTTTATAGGAAAGAAAAAGAGTGCAAAGAAAATGAAGAGAAAACAAAAGTAGCAAATAAAGATACAGTGCTGCCAATTCGTAAAAGCCAACGCTTTTGTGATCCAACAAATGTACTTGGTGAAAAAGGTAGTTGTGATGATGCATAGCCCGATATAGCACATGATAATATGCATCCTAATGAAAGTCACAAAGAGAGTCTACTTGCATCTGATGGGCCTTAGAGTGCACCTGCTAGTAGTGATTCAACAAAAGATGTGCCCGCTTTTGTTAAAAGAAATAAATTGAGTCAAGATTTATACAGATCTACAGAGAGACATGCAAAAGAAAGGATATTAGAAGGGAGGAAGCCAATCTTGGTTGAGGTATCAAGAGATGGTGAACCCACTAGGAAAAATGCTGCAAGGTGGGCCTTTGAGTTGGGCGTAAGATGTAGAGCCCATTTGGATATTTGCAAATCAAATTTTGCAAAGAAAGATCCACAACATGTGGAATATGTTATAAAAAAAATGGAAAATGCCTTTGACACTAGTGGTAGACAAATCTCTAGAAAGTGTTACAAGAACAAGATGAGACTTCTAATGAGAAATTTCAGATACAATTGCAAATAAACAATCATGGAGGGAAAAGAGAGTTTAGACACCACTCTATCTCCCAAACAGTGGGAGGCATTGAAAGAAAGTATGCATTCTAAAGAATATTTGACAAAGAGAAACAAAGGCAAGAGAGAAAGAGATAATGTGAGGGCTGAATATACATTTGGCCGAGGCGGGTTGTGGGCCAAACTAGACAAATTTGGACTAAGTGTGGATTTTTGGTTTAATTTATATTGTGTTATTTATTTTAATTTTTTATTGAACTGATTGTGTTAAAATTGACATTGTATTTTAGGTGGAAAAAAATAATAGAGAAGCGGGTGTAGAAGATATTGTCAACTATATGACAAGACTATATCCTACTAATATGAGTAGTATGAAGTGGAAATCTAGTTCTTCAACAAAGATTTCACAACCATCTATGGAACGCCCAGTAAGAGCCTCTCTGAATCGTGTCAACTCAAATGAAGGGTACCAACATATAATGAGTTATTTACATAATCTCACTGAGAAAGTTTCAAAATTGACTTCCTCGGTTCAGCCTATAGTTTCTACATGGAATGACCATAATTCCACGGATTCATATCAAGTAAGAGACTATACTGATGAGTTAATTCTAGTTCATACTAATGTATCTTTGCATTGTCGAAAGCATCATTTTGATCATCATCTTTCTGAATTTGTATATACATAACACTATCCTTAAGCATTGATTCTCACACACATAGCATTGTTGTTATTTTTTTTATTAACTATAGTATATTAATTATGGAAATCATCGAGAGTTTACATCAATTTAAAAAATAAAACATCATCCATTTCATATGGAGGGAGTCAAGTAGTCATGCATCAACCAGTGAATCAAAAAATAAGTTGTTTACAAAAACATATATTTCAGTTTGCTGCTTTCTAGGCTCTATCTAGGAAACCAAGCTGTCCATGGCAGCTGATGATCTGGCCATTTGAGTCTCAAAGATTCATGGAGGATGACAATATACGGATTTGAGAAATAGGCCTCCAAGGGTAGTGGAAGGTGCACAGAGATAGGTGTCAGATATAGTGAGTCGTTCCTAGGAGCCTGCATGATGGGGGTTCTAGTTGAAGACTGATCCTGAGGACCTTGGCCAGAACTTGTCGATTCACTATTATCTACCACTTGTTTATCAACCAATATTTCTAAACTTATGGTGTTCCCTTGCGTAGTCCCAATTCCTATACCTTTCTATTTCTCTGTTAGTCACTTCTATTCCTTGATCTACTGCAACATCTTCCCTGTGGTGACCTCATAGTCAAAGTTCCCTTCAGTTTTGGTGGAAATTTTACACGTGACCTTCTCTCTATCCAGAACATTCCTAACTTCTCTGATCACTTTCAGTGCTTGATGTTATTTTACCTGCATGATCATGGTAACCTGTGAGGCAACATTAAAAGATATGATTCTCTGCAAAGACTCATTAAGAACTCTACTCCTACTATTGAAAATATCATCATTCCTAAACTTCCATATATGCCATAGAATGTGAAAGGAAAAAGTAGTCCATAAAAGATTGTATCTTTTATCCAGTCCCATCAGATTCCCAGAAAGAATATTCTGTATGTGAAAGTTACTGTTTAGTTGTATCCCAAATAGGCTACCCATGGTAATCCAGTGGGGGTTCGATAAGGCTAGCACTTCACTGTGGGAAGTGTAGGGAGTCCAGGGCAGAGGCCTAAAGTTGGCATTGCCAATCTTCCAAAATTGTCTGGTGACAATTGTGTGCTAAAATGTTGACACACTTCTATGAATCATTCCATCCAAGGTTTCTCAAGAATGAGGCCTCAAATATCGATCCATAGCTCTCTAGTCATGGAGTGCAAAGGTTTAAAATGGAGACCCTCAGATTGACCTAGTTAGTGCCTATGCAAGTACACCATGAAATAAGAGATTCAAATTTATGAAAATGAGATCTACTCTATATGATTGCAATGCATGAAAGGAAATTAATCTAAATGATAATAATGCATGACTAATCTATGAAAGAAAATACAAATGTAAATCTAATCTATGAAAATAAATATGAATCTAATCTACATGAGTAGCCATGGATGCAAGAAGAAGAAGACAAGAAGAGATAAGTTGCAATATCCAAGCCAAAGTGCTTAAATCCTCCTCCAAAATTGCTCTCCAAATCTACAACATAACAATACTATGAAAACCTAATATGAAAATGAGAAGGAGAGGTTTCTTTTTATAGGAAAGTGAACGGTTGAGATTAAGAGGCAAAAAGAATTGATCAATGGTTGAGATTAAGAGGCAAAAACCCACCACTTAGGAAGATGTGATGAAAAAGAGATTTTATTTAATTTTAATTTATTTCATTTTTCAACAAATAAAGTGCTTTAAGTGGGGGTTTTTATTTATTTAATTAAAAGAGGGGTTTTCTTTATAATTAAATAAATTAAAAGAACTTTATTTAATTAAATGGGGGAAATTGAATTTAATTAAAAGGGAGATTAAATATTTTAATTAAATGAGAGGAAATTTATTTAATTAAAAGGGAGATTAAATCTTTTAATTAAATGAGAGGAATTTTATTTAATTAAAAGGGAGATTAAATATTTTAATTAAATAAAAATGATCAAACCTTAGGAAATATTAAAATAATTGAATATTTTGAATTAATTACAATATTTTAAAGGAAATTGATTTGAATTGAAAATATTGCAAAGCATTGATTCAAAAAATTGATAAAATGATAAAATGGGGCCCAAAGTCTAGGCGACCATTTTAGGGTGCATACATTTGCCCCTCTTTGACTAATGTGTGGTCAATTCAGGAACACATGTAGTCAAAGAATGCAGTTGAAGT